>CM074728.1:6444325-6871825 GCA_037306005.1 Rhinophrynus dorsalis
GGGACATGTACAACAGGGTGAGAGGCTGCAGAGAGATGTACAATATGGTGAGAGGCTACAGGGACATGTACAACAGGGTGAGAGGCTGCAGGGACATGTACAATATGGTGAGAGGCTGCAGAGAGATGTACAATAGGGTGAGAGGCTGCAGGAACATGTACAACAGGATGAGAGGTGCAGGGACATGTACAACAGGGTGAGAGGTGCAGGGACATGTACAATAGGGTGAGAGGCTGCAGTGAGATGTACAATAGGGTGAGAGGCTACAGGGACATGTACAACAGGGTGGGAGGCTGCAGGGACATGTAAAATAGGGTGAGAGGCTGCAGGGAGATGTACAATAGGGTGAGAGGCTGCAGGGAGATGTACAATAGGGTGAGAAGCTGCAGGGACATGTACAATAGGGTGAGAGGCTTCAGAGAGATGTACAATAGAGTGAGAGGCTGCAGGGAGATGTACAACAGGGTGAGAGGCTGCAGGGAGATGTACAATAGGGTGAGAGGCTGCAGGGACACGTACAACAGGGTGGGAGGCTGCAGGGAGATGTACAATAGGGTGAGAGGCTGCAGGGACATGTACAACAGGGTGAGAGGCTGCAGTGAGATGTACAATATGGTGAGAGGCTGCAGGGAGATGTACAACAGGGTGAGAGGCTGCAGGGACATATACAACAGGGTGAGAGGCTGCAGGGACATGTACAATAGGGTGAGAGGCTGCAGGGAGATGTACAACAGGGTGAGAGGCTGCAGGGAGATGTACAATAGGGTGAGAAGCTGCAGGGACATGTACAATAGGGTGAGAGGCTTCAGAGAGATGTACAATAGAGTGAGAGGCTGCAGGGAGATGTACAACAGGGTGAGAGGCTGCAGGGAGATGTACAATAGGGTGAGAGGCTGCAGGGACACGTACAACAGGGTGGGAGGCTGCAGGGAGATGTACAATAGGGTGAGAGGCTGCAGGGACATGTACAACAGGGTGAGAGGCTGCAGTGAGATGTACAATATGGTGAGAGGCTGCAGGGAGATGTACAACAGGGTGAGAGGCTGCAGGGACATATACAACAGGGTGAGAGGCTGCAGGGACATGTACAATAGGGTGAGAGGCTTCAGAGAGATGTACAATAGAGTGAGAGGCTGCAGGGAGATGTACAACAGGGTGAGAGACTGCAGGGAGATGTACAATAGGGTGAGAGGCTGCAGGGACACGTACAACAGGGTGGGAGGCTGCAGGGAGATGTACAATAGGGTGAGAGGCTGCAGGGACATGTACAATAGGGTGAGAGGCTTCAGAGAGGTGTACAATAGAGTGAGAGGCTGCAGGGAGATGTACAACAGGGTGAGAGGCTGCAGGGAGATGTACAATAGGGTGAGAGGCTGCAGGGACACGTACAACAGGGTGGGAGGCTGCAGGGACATGTACAACAGGGTGAGAGGCTGCAGGGACATGTACAACAGGGTGAGAGACTGCAGGGAGATGTACAATAGGATGAGAGGCTACAGGGACATGTACAACAGGCTGAGAGGCTGCAGGGAGATGTACAACAGGGTGAGAGGCTGCAGGGACATGTACAACAGGGTGAGAGGCTACAGGGAGATGTACAACAGGGTGAGAGGCTGCAGGGACACGTACAACAGGGTCAGAGGCTGCAGGGACACGTACAACAGGGTGGGAGGCTGCAGGGACATGGAAAATAGGGTGAGAGGCTTCAGGGAGATGTACAATAGGGTGAGAGACTGCAGGGACATGTACAACAGGGTGAGAGGCTACAGGGAGATGTACAATAGGGTGAGAGACTGCAGGGACATGTACAACAGGATGAGAGGCTGCAGGGAGATGTACAACAGGGTGAGAGGCTGCAGGGAGATGTACAACAGGGTGAGAGGCTGCAGGGAGATGTACAACAGGGTGAGAGACTGCAGGGACATGTACAACAGGGTGAGAGGCTGCAGGGAGATGTACAACAGGGTGAGAGGCTGCAGGGAGATGTACAACAGGGTGAGAGGCTGCAGGGACATGTAAAACAATTAATTTTGCACTAAATTTCTCAAATGGCAGCGCAAATAATGGAGCCATTTATCAATGACTATAGTAAATCTTACTCATAGCACCAGCGTCACCGTGATAAGGTCATGAAAAGACCACACACATCTCACAACAACTCAAACTACAAGTAAACTCTTATTCCATCAGTATTAAAAATCCAAATCCTATTGAACAGGACTGGATTTTCCCACTAGGCACAGTATACAACTGCTTAAAGTTGAGGGTCGGTGCTTCAGCTATATTAGTCATGTCTATATTATGAGTTCTGGGTGTTGGCATAGCAATATCATCATTGCCATCGCACAACACAACTGCTACTGATTTAAGGTGGCCAGTTAATTTACTCATTTGCTCGGTTTGCTTTGCAATGCATTGGAATCCTCGCTTGAACTCAAGGGGGGGGGGGGTTATGCACTAAGCCGTGATATAGCATACCTCCCAAGTGTCCCTCTTTAGGAGAGACAGTCCCTCTTTCAGACTCAAATCCCTCTGTCCCTCTTTCCCACCCTGATGTCCCTGTGTGTAGGAGATCAGACTGTGTGGTGTGTATATAAGTGTATCACCCCGGTGTCCCTTTGTTTAGGAAATCAGACAGTGTGGTGTGTATATAAGTGTATCACCCTGGTGTCCCTGTGTTTAGGAGATCAGACTGTGTGGTGTGTATATAAGTGTATCACCCTGGTGTCCCTGTGTTTAGGAGATCAGACTGTGTGGTGTGTATATAAATGTATCACCCTGGTGTCCCAGTGTTTAGGAGATCAGACTGTGTGATGTGTATATAAGTGTATCACCCTGGTGTCCCTGTGTTTAGGAGATCAGACTGTGTGGTGTGTATATAAGTGTATCACCCTGGTGTCCCTGTGTGTGGGAGACCAGACTGTGTGGTGTGTATAGAAGTGTATCACCCCGGTGTCCCTTTGTTTAGGAAATCAGAGAGTGTGGTGTGTATATAAGTGTATCACCCTGGTGTCCCTGTGTTTAGGAGATCAGACTGTGTGGTGTGTATATAAGTGTATCACCCTGGTGTCCCTGTGTTTAGGAGATTAGACTATGTGGTGTGTATAGAAGTGTATCACCCTGGTGTCCCTGTGTTTAGGAGATCAGACTGTGTGGTGTGTATAGAAGTGTATCACCCTGGTGTCCCTGTGTTTAGGAGATCAGACTGTGTGGTGTGTATATAAGTGTATCACCCTGGTGTCCCTGTGTTTAGGAGATCAGAATGTGTGTTGTGTATAGAAGTGTATCACCCTGGTGTCCCTGTGTTTAGGAGATCAGACTGTGTGGTGTATATAAGTGTATCACCCTGGTGTCCCTGTGTTTAGGAGATCACACTGTGTGGTGTGTATATAAGTGTATTACCCTGGTGTCACTGTGTGTAGGAGATCAGACTGTGTGGTGTGTATATAAGTGTATCACCCTGGTGTCACTGTGTGTAGGAGATCAGACTGTGTGGTGTGTATATAAGTGTATCACCCTGGTGTCCCTGTGTTTAGGAGATCAGACTGTGTAGTGTGTATATAAGTGTATCACCCTGGTGTCCCTGTGTTTAGGAGATCAGACTGTGTGATGTGTATATAAGTGTATCACCCTGGTGTCCCTGTGTTTAGGAGATCAGACTGTGTGGTGTATATATAAGTGTATCACCCTGGTGTCCCTGTGTTTAGGAGATCAGACTGTGTGGTGTGTATATAAGTGTATCACCCTGGTGTCCCTGTATTTAGGAGATCAGACTGTGTGGTGTGTATAGAAGTGTATCACCCTGGTGTCCCTGTGTTTAGGAGATCAGACTGTGTGGTGTGTATAGAAGTGTATCACCCTGGTGTCCTGTGTTTAGGAGATCAGACTGTGTGGTGTGTATATAAGTGTATCACCCTGGTGTCCCTGTGTTTAGGAGATCAGACTGTGTGGTGTGTATAGAAGTGTATCACCCTGGTGTCCTGTGTTTAGGAGATCAGACTGTGTGGTGTGTATATAAGTGTATCACCCTGGTGTCCCTGTGTTTAGGAGATCAGACTGTGTGGTGTATATAAGTGTATCACCCTGGTGTCCCTGTGTTTAGGAGATCAGACTGTGTGGTGTGTATATAAGTGTATCACCCTGGTGTCCCTGTGTTTAGGAGATCAGACTGTGCAGTGTGTATAGAAGTGTATCACCCTGGTGTCCCTGTGTTTAGGAGATCAGACTATGTGGTGTGTATAGAAGTGTATTACCCTGGTGTCCTGTGTTTAGGAGATCAGACTGTGTGGTGTGTATATAAGTGTATCACCTTGGTGTCCCTGTGTTTAGGAGATCAGACTGTGTGGTGTGTATAGAAGTGTATCACCCTGGTGTCTTGTGTTTAGGAGATCAGACTGTGTGGTGTGTATATAAGTGTATCACCCTGGTGTCCCTGTGTTTAGGAGATCAGACTGTATCGTGTATATAAGTGTATCATCCTGGTGTCCCTGTGTTTAGGAGATCAGACTGTATGGTGTGTATAGAAGTGTATCACCCTGGTGTCCCTGTGTTTAGGAGATCACACTGTGTGGTGTGTACATAAGTGTATCACCCTGGTGTCCTGTGTTTAGGAGATCAGACTGTGTGGTGTGTATATAAGTGTATCACCCTGGTGTCCCTGTGTTTAGGAGATCAGACTGTGTGGTGTGTATAGAAGTGTATCACCCTGATGTCCCTGTGTTTAGGAGATCAGACTGTGTGGTGTGTATAGAAGTGTATCACCCTGGTGTCCCTGTCTTTAGGAGATCACACTGTGTGGTGTGTATATAAGTGTATCACCCTGGTGTCCTGTGTTTAGGAGATCAGACTGTGTGGTGTGTATATAAGTGTATCACCCTGGTGTCCCTGTGTTTAGGAGATCAGACTGTGTGGTGTGTATATAAGTGTATCACCCTGGTGTCCCTGTGTTTAGGAGATCAGACTGTGTGGTGTGTATAGAAGTGTATCACCCTGGTGTCCCTGTGTTTAGGAGATCAGACTGTGTGGTGTGTATATAAGTGTATCACCCTGGTGTCCCTGTGTTTAGGAGATCAGACTGTGTGGTGTATATAAGTGTATCACCCTGGTGTCCCTGTGTTTAGGAGATCAGACTGTGTGTTGTGTATATAAGTGTTATCACATTGCTCCACAGCAATAAAACTCACATTTCTGTTTGTTTACACGTCAGTATATGTGTTTATACATTAGTCTGTATAAATAAAATACTTTGTTCTAGTTCTAAATCATTTATTCAGTTACACAAAGAGGTATCAGAAGGTCATGAAATAACCTAAAAAAATATCGGTAATGCCCCACCCCCCAGCCACACCCCAACACCACCACCTAAAACCAAGGTGTCCCTCTTTGACCATTTGAAATGTTGGGAGGTATGCACAGGTTCATAGACAACAACATTGTTTCTGTTTGTTTTCCAACAACATTGTTAAAACAAGCATGATACTTGGGCAGCTCTATATGTTTTGGACTCAAATTCCCATCATCCTCTACCATGTAATGCATGTGTAGAAATCTGTGCCAGTCACTGACTGGTTACTTTTGTGTGTGCAGCTTGTAATTAGTGACAGGAGTCAAAACAGTTAATATATTCGAAATAATATATCTAGCTCAATGTGTTGTAGACACCTCTAGCACTCAAATATTTAAATATGCCCTAGTCATTAGGTCCCTATTATCATGAGTAAAGTAGATGAGTGTCACAGAAATGATAGTACAGTACTGTCTGTAAACTGACTGAGATAACAGCCTTTCTATATAGAAGTGGGTACTACACTCAGTAAATTAATGCTCATTCAATCTGCAAAAACATACAGTGAAATCTACACATGCATTAGAAACACCAATTTAATTTCAGATTTTAGAGATCTTAATTTAATTTTTTTATATATAACTTGTTGATGAGCCCGTTACAAGGGCCACAGTATAGCTTCGTCAGCCTTAACTTGGGACTGAAGTCTCTATAGAAATGGATACACCTGACTGCTGCTTGTAGAACATCTACCTAGGTAAGTGCTTCTGTTACACACAGTAATTATACAGATACACCTGACTGCTGTATGATGGACTCCTACCTAGGTAAGTGCTTCTGTTATATACAGTAATATAGATAAACCTGACTGCTGTATGATGGACTCCTACCTAGGTAAGTCCTTCTGTTACACACAGTAATTATATAGATACACCTGACCGCTGTGTGATGGACTCCTACCTAGGTAAGTGCTTCTGTTACACACAGTAATTATACAGATACGCCTGACTGCTGTGTGATGGACTCCTACCTAGGTAAGTGCTTCTGTTACACACAGTAATTATACAGATACGCCTGACTGCTGTGTGATGGACTCCTACCTAGGTAAGTCCTTCTGTTACACACAGTAATTATATAGATACGCCTGACTGCTGTGTGATGGACTCCTACCTAGGTAAGTGCTTCTGTTACACACAGTAATTATACAGATACACCTGACTGCTGTGTGATGGACTCCTACCTAGGTAAGTGCTTCTGTTACACACAGTAATTATACAGATACACCTGATTGCTGTGTGATGGGCTCCTACCTAGGTAAGTGCTTCTGTTACACACAGTAATTATACAGATACACCTGACTGCTGTGTGATGGACTCCTACCTAGGTAAGTGCTTCTGTTACACACAGTAATGATACAGATACACCTGACTGCTGTGTGATGGACTCCTACCTAGGTAAGTGCTTCTGTTACACACAGTAATGATACAGATACACCTGACTGCTGTGTGATGGACTCCTACCTAGGTAAGTGCTTCTGTTACACACAGTAATGATACAGATACACCTGACTGCTGTGTGATGGACTCCTACCTAGGTAAGTGCTTCTGTTACACACAGTAATTATATAGATATACCTGACTGCTGTGTGATGGACTCCTACCTAGGTAAGTGCTTCTGTTACACACAGTAACTATACAGATACACCTGACTGCTGTATGATGGTCTCCTACCTAGGTAAGTCCTTCTGTTACACACAGTAATTATATAGATACACCATGCTGCTGTATGATGGACCCCTACCTAGGTAAGTCATCCTGCTAAAGAAAATGTATTTTTTAAGGACATACTTCCCTGTTAAAGAGGAAATTGAAGAGGTTATTAAAGGGGCAGTAATTACAAATATATGTTATTCCTCATAATTGCCTCTTATTAGAAATGAGAGGTTAACACTTTTTATGAACTCCCCTTTTAATTAAGCAAGCAGTACAACATGCCCAATAACACATTATCTTAGATTGCTGGCCTCTTGTGCAGCTGTATATACATAAGGTGTTGGTGTGTGTATCAGAAACGTTAAACCGTTTGTTATATATATATATAGCGAGATTAACTTGTTATTATCTAAAGGAAATTTATCATGTTAAATGAATAGACTCTATACGCTTTTAAATATCATGTACTCCCTGCAAGAATTTGTAAAGAATTTTCTACCTAAATCCCCCAAAATGTGCTTTTCCTTTTAATCTGGTGGCAACTGTAAATGACCATATCACCTCTCTCTCTTTGTTTGTACGGGTGATAAGGACAACGTATGACGTGATTTAGGTAAATAACGACATAAGAGATAACAGTTTCAGTGAAATGAACTGGTTGGGTTCTAATCTCAGCACAATCATCACGGTTTCCTAACAAGCCTGATAAAAAAAATGGATAAAAGTGGCCACTTTTACTTTGAAATATTTTAGCAAAAAAAGATTGTAACCCTTTGAGCTAAGGAGAGGGAACCAATCTTGGATTACATAATATCTGAATGGACTTCAACCCTTTTCATTTTTTTTTATGACAATGTACTTTTGAAGGGGTATGAAACAGTTAAGGATATGTAGACATATGTTATAATAATTTATCTTTGGGTACCAGAAAAGTATCCAGAGAATTTATTTGCAATGTGTGGAAGACTTCTCAAGAGATTAATCCCCTCTACTAAACCTCATATTAAATTTACAATGTTGGTCGTATAATTATATAATTCCCCCAATCACGTGTTGTTATGGCCGTATCTGACAGCTAAATGATTACGTCAATAGTACAATGTTTGGGGTAGCTATGGTACTTCAGCAGCAGCAGGGTTAAATTTAAGCCAATTAAGGGATGATTACAGACTACTAGTGGAGATATTGTAGAGCCACGGGAGCCCCATAAAAGTGAGATTGTTTGGGGATTAACAGGGATGTGACAGGTGCTGCTCTGGATTCCCTCATGTGATCTCTTTCTTTGGGATTTAAGAAAAGCTCCAGCTGGGCTGCACACAAACTGAACAAGGACCTCGGGCCTATACCTCCAGTACTGGTTCTTTTAACCCTACGAGAGCCAGAGAGATAGCCAGCACATTGCTATGGGTCACACGTACACAGACAAAAGTGGAGGCACACCGTGGTTAGCACAATATACCCATTCATTTTTAAATGGAACTTTAAATCCCCTTGAACATTAGAGAGGTCTACAACTCATTGCTTCAATATGCATTGGATCCCTCTCTATCACTTAAATGTTAAAATATCCTTTTGGGGATTTTTACTTGTCCTTGTATGTGCGGATGGTTTGCCTTAGAATGTATCCTCTTTTCTTTATACATATGGACCTCTGATTGCCAGAAGGTATACAACAGACTACACTGAGCAACTTTCTGGAACTCAGATGGTTAATCTACTGTGTTCTAGAGCAGTCTCCACTCACCCCTCCAAACAGTTATTGATAAATAGGTAATAAAGCAGAGATAACTTCTACAGTGATATCATTTCTCCAATTCCTATGTTATTCTATGGAGCCTGTGCACTAAGATCTCAAGAGCTGGAAGCACCACACAGGAATTGGAGAAGTGATATCACAGGAGAAGTTATTTTATTGTTGTTACCTCTTTATCACACCTTAGTGCATAACCCCCCTTTTATTACACCAGTAATTACACAACCCTAGTTTCATAGCACTAAGGCAACCTGCCCCAAGGAGATTACAGTCTAGTGGTATAATGGTCAGTTCTGCCCCAAGAAGATTACAGTCTAGAGGTATAATGGTCAGTCCTGCCCCAAGGAGATTAAAGTCTAGTGGTATAATGGTCAGACCTGCCCCAAGGAAATTACAATCTAGTGGTATAATGGTCAGTCCTGTCCCAAGGAGATTACAGTCTAGTGGTATAATGGTCAGACCTGTCCCAAGGAGATTACAATCTAGTGGTATAATGGTCAGACCTGCCCCAAGGAGATTACAGTCTAGTGGTATAACGGTCAGACCTACCCCAAGGAGATTACTGTCTAGTGGTATAATGGTCAGATCTGCCCCAAGGAGATTACAATCTAGTGGTATAATGGTCAGACCTGTCCCAAGGAGATTACAATCTAGTGATATAATGGTCAGACCTGCCCCAAGGAGATTACAATCTAGTGGTATAATGGTCAGACCTGCCCCAAGGAGTGTACAGTCTAGTGGTATTATGGTCAGACCTGCCCCAAGGAGATTACAATCTAGTGGTATAATGGTCAGACCTGCCCCAAGGAGATTACAATCTAGTGGTATAATGGTCAGACCTGACCCAAGGAGTGTACAGTCTAGTGGTATTATGGTCAGACCTGTCCCAAGGAGATTACAATCTAGTGGTATAATGGTCAGACCTGCCCCAAGGAAATTACAGTCTAGTGGTATTATGGTCAGACCTGCCGCAAGGAGATTACAATGTAGTGGTATAATGGTCAGACCTGCCCCAATGAGATTACAGTCTAGTGGTATAAATGGTCAGTCCTGTCCCAAGGAGATTGCACTCTAGTGGTATAATGGTCAGACCTGCCCCAACCTGCCCCAAGGAGATTACAGTCTAGTGGTATAATGGTCAGTCCTGCCCCAAGGAAATTACAGTCTAGTGGCATAATGGTCAGTTCTGCCCTGCGGAGATTACAATCTAATGGTATAATGGTCAGACCTGCCCCAAGGAGATTACAATCTAGTGGTATTATGGTCAGACCTGCCCCAAGGAGATTACAGTCTAGTGGTATAATGATCAGACCTGCCCCAAGGAAATTACAGTCTAGTGGCATATTGGTCAGACCTGCCCCAAGGAGATTACAATCTAGTGGTATAATGGTCAGACCTGCCCCAAGCAGATTACAATCTAGTGGTATAATGGTCAGATCTGCCCCAAGGAGGTTACAATCTAGTGATATAATGGTCAGACCTGTCCCAAAGAGATTAGTCTAGTGGTATAATGGTCAGACCTGCCCCAAGGAGATTACAGTCTAGTGGTATAATGGTCAGATCTGCCCCAGGGAGATTACAATCTAGTGATATAATGGTCAGACCTGCCCCAAGGAGATTACAATCTAGTGATATAATGGTCAGACCTGCCCCAAGGAGATTACAGTCTAATGGTATAATGGTCAGACCTAGATTACAATCTAGTGGTATAATGGTCAGACCTGTCCCAAGGAGATTACAATCTAGTGGTATAATGTTCAGACCTGTCCCAAGGAGATTACAGTCTAGTGGTATAATGGTCAGACCTGCACCAAGGAGATTACAGTCTAGTGGTATAATGGTCAGACCTGCCCCAACCTGCCCCAAGGAAATTACAGTCTATTGGTATAATGGTCAGCCCTGCCCCAAGGAGCTTACAGTCTAGTGGTATTATGATCAGACCTGCCCAAGGAGATTACAATCTAGTGGTATAATGGTGAAACCTGCCCCAAGGAGATTACAGTCTAGTGGTATAATGATCAGACCTGTCCCAAGGAGTTTACAATCTAGTGGTATAATGGTCAGTTATGCCCCAAGGAGATTACAGTCTAGTGGTATTTTGGTCAGACCTGTCCCAAGGAGCTTACAGTCTAGTGGTATAATGGTTAGACCTGCCCCAAGGATATTACAATCTAGTGGTATAATGGTCAGACCTGCCCCAATGAGATTGCAATCTAGTAGTATAATGGTCAGATCTACCCCAAGGAGATTACAGTCTAGTGGTATAATTGTCAGACCTGCCCCAAAGGAGATTACAGTCTAGTGGCATAATGGTCAAACCTGCCCTAAGGAGATTACAATCTAGTGGTATAATTGTCAGACCTGTCCCAAGGAGATTACAATCTAGTGGTATAATGGTCAGATCTGCCCCAAGGAGATTACAATCTAGTGGTATAACGGTCAGACCTGTCCCAAGGAGATTACAATCTAGTGGTATAATGGTCAGACCTGTCCCAAGGAGATTACAATCTAGTGGTATAATGGTCAGACCTGTCCCAAGGAGATTACAATCTAGTGGTATAATGGTCAGACCTGTCCCAAGGAGATTACAATCTAGTGATATAATGGTCAGATCTGTCCCAAGGAGATTACAATCTAGTGGTATAATGGTCAGATCTGCCCCAAGGATATTACAATCTAGTGGTATAACGGTCAGACCTGTCCCAAGGAGATTACAGTCTAGAGGTATAATGATCAGACCTGCCCCAAGGAAATTACAGTCTGGTGGTATAATGATCAGACCTGCCCCAAGGAGATTTTGTGATATATAATGGGAGACCTGTTTGAAATAGTTAAACTATCTGTATTCTCGTAACATTTCCAGTACAATTCTTTGTGTCTAGCATGCAAATGGTTAAAATATCTTAATCTACTGTTAGAACCAACAAGAGCTCGCAGTCTAAAGGGACCACAGGCTTTCCCAACACTGTCAGGTACAGATGTGAAAAGAGAAACACGGTGTCGGCCCAGCCTTGCGGTGAGCGGAAGTGGGCAGAGAGAAGTGGATATTTTTCAATCCATCCAGATTTAGGCCTGTGACGTCCTTGTAAGCCGCTCTGTTTGGCAAGTCTAGAATTGATGTGACCCTCTGTCTGTTTCCCCAGTGGCATGAACATGCACCTCCCTCCCCCCCCCAGCTCAGCTTAAACACTGCTTCTTGATCTTTTGTCATCCCCCCCCCTCACACACACACACACTGCCATCTGTCACAGCATCTTCCTCACACATCACCCTCCCCCAATACACACTGTACGTCCCAGAACCTCTGATATGCCCAGTAATTATGATGGAGCTGGACTGGATTTTACATCCCATCCATGATGAATCTTAGCCACACTGCTCATCTCCCCCAAAACTGTTCCCTCCCTGTTCCTCGCTCTCCCACTCAACGTCTCGCTCTCCTCCCTTTGTCTGTCCCCCTGCTAACCCTCTCCATCTCGTCCTCAGCATCTCATGCCCCCGGGCACCTTAGGATCTAGGAACCTTATTTGTAAGTACAAAGGGAAGCAATTCTGTAACAGATTCATTTCACTGTAGGGAACAAAGGAAAACGTAGAAAGTTCTCATAAGCCACTTGAATGTTCTGGGATTTAATGGGTTAAAACCCAGTTTAAATCAATGCAACGATGCAGTTGGTTTGCTCCCGAATTGTTCCTCTTTATATTTACATACAAGGCCCTATGAATTCCCCATTGGCTCACTAGGGAAGGTCTAATAATCTCCAGTCACCCAGATGCCTTTGTTTCACTCTCTGAGGCTGATGATGTACAAATCAGACTGGAGCAAACCAACTTCCCCACAGTAGGACGCATGAACATTGCCAGTGGTGAAGTGGGATTTTAATCCCTTATTACACAGAGGTGTCCGGCCCATGGTGGTAGAATATGACGGAGGCCTTTCTTATATTCAAGGGGGGCGTTAGACATTTAAATCAATAGGAATTTGGGGAAGTATCATTTGTCCCCTATTGATCCAGTTGGTTTGCTCCGGAATTGCTCCAGGTCTTCTTAGTAAATCAGCCTCTCCGTGATCCACCTGCGCACCTTCTGCACCATATGCACAGAGTCTAAAGTGGACTAGTTAAAGGGAAAACGACTAGAAGAAAAAATATATATATTTCCATTGAGCCACACAGGGTTTAAATCCCTTGAATGCTACAGAAGTCTCCAATGCGATTTTAACCCTTTGAGTGCCAGAAGGGTACACAACGCATTGCAAAGCAATGCGTTGCATACCCCTCTGGCACTCGAAGGGTTAAAGACTTCATAACACGAATAGGAATTCTGGTAACTTCTGTTTGTTCCCCAGGTTGCATTTGGATGGGTCCAGAATCGCCCCACTTTTTCCTAGCATTCGTGGAGTTTAAACCCCATTTAAATCGATAGGAATATTTTTGGTCCCCAATGCAGCTGATTTGCCCAATAATTGATCCACTCTCTTTGTGCATAGTGCCCCTAGGACTTCCTCTTATCTCCCATTCACCTTGAATGTTTCCATGGGAAGAGACTCAGCCTACACCCCCTTTCTCTCTCTCTCCATCCCTGCCTGACCTTCCTACATTAAATCCATATTCCTTCCACCGCCTCGTCCTCAGGGTGACCATCTCCCACCGCCCCCCATCACCCCCTTGATCTCCCCATCTCCCCAGCCCTTTGGCCCTTACCTTTGTGCATCCCTGTGAATTTGTCTTTAATGACTGTAAGTTCATAAATTTTCCCAAACTGTTCAAATATTGGCTTGAGGTCCTTCTCCTCCAGGTTCCGAGGAATCTGCCCAATGAAAAGTTTGATAGCATCTGGTTCCTTCATTGGGGCGAAGAGGGGGAAAAGATGGCACTTGAGCCCAAGAAGCAGACTCCCACTACCCAAAAATGTAGTTGCCCACTTGTGCCCACAGCCTGCAGGTGCCACCCAGTTCAACCTAGTCCTGCAGGGTTGGGGTGGGCTCCTCTTGTCCCCCTGCTGCCAGTTCAGGTGTCACTCTGTCCAGCCTCTCTGTGGACTTGATTAGTGTCAGGCCAGTGTGCAAGGTGTCCACTTGGTCTCCTTGTAGGACTCCTTCCCTTCGTGAGCCTGCTGTCTGCGGAGTAGTTAATTAGAGTATTGATCCCCACAGCCTAGGGATGGACAGTTAAAATCTTATCTTTTTTTAGGGACTTATTGATCCAGACCTCTCTCTTCTCTCTCTCTCCCTTCAGATGCTTCTCCCTTTAGTGGATCTTGAGGTCTGATTCAAAATCTTTTCTTTCCCAACATCTGCCCCCCTCCCTCCCATGCCCAGTGCCCGCCCCAGACTGACAAGGGATGATGTCAAATCAAGGGACCGGGGATAAAATGCCAGATACACCCATAAACGTACAAAAAATATTATCATTATTGTTATTATAACTATTATTGTTATGGTAAATGGATTTTGAGCATGATGTTTTTTTTTCTCATTAGACGGTAGCAGTAGAGGGAATCCACAACGGCTTTGCCATATCCTAAAACGTTTATAGAGCCAAGGGGACTGGCAGTGGGTTGCACAGATATCTTTAACCTTTTATTGAGTTCCAGAAGGGGTGTGCGTTGCATTTGCAAAGCAACGCGTTGCAGACTGCTCTGGCAACCAAGTGCGTTACATTGTCTTCTTGAATCACGGCTACATTCTTACAGGTGTAATTAAGAAATTAATGATTTCATTATGTTTAGTTTGAAACAGGTGTGTGTGTGTGTGTGTGTATCTATCTATCTATCTATCTATCTATCTATCTATCTATCTATCTCATATCTATCTATCTATCTATCTCATATCTATCTGTCTATCTATCTATCTATCTATCTATCATCTATCTATCTATCTATCTCATATCTATCTATCAATCTATCTATCTATCTATCTATCTATCTATCTATCTATCTATCTATCTCATATCTATCTATCTATCTATCTATCTATCTATCTATCTATCTAGCTATCTCATATCTATCTATCTATCTATCTATCTATCTATCTATCTATCTATATATATATATATATAGAGAGAGAGAGAGAGATAAAGAGAGAGTGTGAGAGTATGTTAGGGGGTAGTGATTTGCCCTGGTGGGGTGGAACGATGTACCTTTTTTGCTTGGTATTCTTTGTAAGTATTACAAGATAAGGCACTGTCCAAAAGGGCATTTGGGATATTGAATATATGTATATATGAATACATATATGGGTTCTTTATTAAAATATATATATATATATATATATATATATATATATATATATATCGATTTCCTGTAGGCTATATACAACGACACTTTACAACTGCTCGGCCCCCTGGGCCCATAACAGGTGATATATAGAAGGAGGGGTGGAAACAGAGTTTTGCGCTTGCAGTGGAAGCAGTCACTTGGCAGACGCTCCCTACCTTGGTCATTGTTCGGCTGCTCTCCTTGGTGCTGAAACTCACAGACTGGGGGGAGGGGAGAGAGAGAGGGAGCAGGACGGGGAGGAGGACAAGGTGTGTGAGTGGAGGGGGAGGGCACACAGCCACTACAAAGGGTATTTGGGCAGGAGCAGAGGGGGCACTTATCAGCTGGTGGCAGGGTTAACCCTGGACATGCCGGATCATTTTTGGCAGAGCTGTGTATATAGCACGCATACACAATTACATTACAATCTGCTAGCCCGGGTCCATATGGAGAAAAATAAAAGTGGAACTAATTCTAGGGGCTCTAGGGATCAGAAAAAACAAACATTGCAAATGAGTAAAAATGAGGCTTTTACTATCCCTTGAATATGAGTACAGTCTTCATGCAACGCGTTGGAGGTCTTCTTAACACTCAAGGGGTTAAAGGTACCCTTAAGGATTGCCCCCCCCCGGATATAGTTGGTTTGCTCCATAATTGCCCCTCTTTGCAGTGTGTACATGTAGCCCACAGAGAGAGGGAGAGCTGATTAGTACCGCACACAGAGGGGCGCAGTCTGGTACCCAGAGCCCTGTCCGTGGTGCTGATATAGATACCTAGTACACTGTAGTCTGTACACTTCTGAGACTTGTAATGAGAAACTCCTGTATAACTTCTTACACACGGCTGTCTTTATATACCACTAGAGTGTATATACTGGGGTCTGATCATTATACCACTAGACGGTATATACTAGGGTCTGATCATTATACCACTACAGTGTATGTACTAGGGTCTGATCATTATAACACTAGAGTGTATATACTAGGGTCTGATCATTATACCACTAGAGTGTATATACTGGGGTCTGATCATTATACCACTACAGTGTATATACTAGGGTCTGATCATTATATCACTAGAGTGTATATACTAGGGTCTGATCATTATACCACTACAGTGTACATACTAGGGTCTGATCATTATACCACTACAGTGTATGTACTAGGGTCTGATCATTATACCACTACAGTGTATGTACTAGGGTCTGATCATTATACCACTAGAGTGTATATACTAGGGTCTGATCATTATACCACTACAGTGTATATACTAGGGTCTGATCATTATACCACTAGAGTGTATATACTAGGGTCTGATCATTATACCACTAGAGTGTATATACTAGGGTCTGATCATTATACCACTAGAGTGTATATACTAGGGTCTGATTATTATACCACTAGAGTGTATACACTAGGGTCTGATCATTATACCAATACAGTGTATATACTAGGGTCTGATCATTATACCACTAGAGTGTATATACTAGGGTCTGATCATTATACCACTAGAGTATATTATACTAGCGGCAGGTCTGATGTTATACCACTACAGTGTATATACTAGGGTCTGATCATTATACCACTACAGTGTATATACTAGGGTCTGATCATTATACCACTAGACTGTATATACTAGGGTCTGATCATTATACCACTAGAGTGTATACACTAGGGTCTGATCATTATACCACTACAGTGTATATACTAGGGTCTGATCATTATACCACTAGAGTGTATATACTAGGATCTGATCATTATACCACTAGAGTGTATACACTAGTGTCTGATCATTATATCACTAGAGTGTATCTACTAGGGTCTGATCATTATACCACTAGAGTGTATCTACTGGGGTCTGATCATTATACCACTAGAGGGTATATACTAGGGTCTGATCATTATACCACTACAGGGTATATACTAGGGTCTGATCATTATACCACTAGAGTGTATATACTAGGGTCTGATCATTATACCACTAGAGTGTATATACTAGGGTCTGATCATTATAACACTAGAGTGTATATACTAGGGTCTGATCATTATATCACTAGAGTGTATATACTAGGGTCTGATCATTATACCACTAGAGGGTATATACTAGGGTCTGATCATTATACCACTAGAGTGTATATACTAGGATCTGATCATTATACCACTAGAGTGTATATACTAGGGTCTGATCATTATACCACTAGAGTGTATATACTAGGGTCTGATCATTATACCACTAGAGTGTATATACTAGGGTCTGATCATTATACCACTAGAGGGTATATACTAGGGTCTGATCATTATACCACTAGAGTGTATATACTAGGGTCTGATCATTATACCACTAGAGTGTATATACTAGGGTCTGATCATTATACCACTAGAGTATATTATACTAGGGTCTGATCATTATACCACTAGAGTGTATATACTAGGGTCTGATCATTATACCACTAGACTGTATATACTAGGGTCTGATCATTATATCACTAGAGTGTATATACTAGGGTCTGATCATTATACCACTAGACTGTATATACTAGGGTCTGATCATTATACCACTAGAATGTATATACTAGGGTCTGATCATTATACCACTAGAATATCTATACTAGGGTCTGATCATTATACCACTAGAGTGTATATACTAGGGTCTGATCATTATACCACTAGAGTGTATATACTAGGGTCTGATCATTATACCACTAGAGTGTATATACTAGGGTCTGATCATTATACCACTAGAGTGTATATACTAGGGTCTGATCATTATACCACTAGAGGATATATACTAGGGTCTGATCATTATACCACTAGAGGGTATATACTAGAGTCTGATCATTATACCACTAGAGTGTATATACTAGGGTCTGATCATTATACCACTAGAATGTATATACTAGGGTCTGATCATTATACCACTAGAGTGTATATACTAGGGTCTGATCATTATACCACTAGAGTGTATATACTAGGGTCTGATCATTATACCACTAGAGGGTATATACTAGGGTCTGATCATTATACCACTAGAGTGTATATACTAGGGTCTGATCATTATACCACTAGAGTGTATATACTAGGGTCTGATCATTATACCACTAGAGTATATTATACTAGGGTCTGATCATTATACCACTAGAGTGTATATACTAGGGTCTGATCATTATACCACTAGACTGTATATACTAGGGTCTGATCATTATATCACTAGAGTGTATATACTAGGGTCTGATCATTATACCACTAGACTGTATATACTAGGGTCTGATCATTATACCACTAGAATGTATATACTAGGGTCTGATCATTATACCACTAGAATATCTATACTAGGGTCTGATCATTATACCACTAGAGTGTATATACTAGGGTCTGATCATTATACCACTAGAGTGTATATACTAGGGTCTGATCATTATACCACTAGAGTGTATATACTAGGGTCTGATCATTATACCACTAGAGTGTATATACTAGGGTCTGATCATTATACCACTAGAGTGTATATACTAGGGTCTGATCATTATACCACTAGAGGATATATACTAGGGTCTGATCATTATACCGCTAGAGGGTATATACTAGAGTCTGATCATTATACCACTAGAGTGTATATACTAGGGTCTGATCATTATACCACTAGAATGTATATACTAGGGTCTGATCATTATACCACTAGAGTGTATATACTAGGGTCTGATCATTATACCACTAGAGTGTATATACTAGGGTCTGATCATTATACCACTAGAGTGTATATACTAGGGTCTGATCATTATAACACTAGAGTGTATATACTAGGGTCTGATCATTATACCACTAGAGTGTATATACTAGGGTCTGATCATTATACCACTAGAATGTATATACTAGGGTCTGATCATTATACCACTAGAGTATATTATACTAGGGTCTGATCATTATACCACTAGAGTGTATATACTAGGGTCTGATCATTATACCACTAGAGTGTATATACTAGGGTCTGATCATTATATCACTAGAGTGTATGTACTAGTGTCTGATCATTATACCACTAGAGTGTATATACTAGGGTCTGATCATTATATCACTAGAGTGTATGTACTAGGGTCTGATCATTATATCACTAGAGTGTATATACTAGGGTCTGATCATTATACCACTAGAGTGTATATACTAGGGTCTGATCATTATATCACTAGAGTGTATATACTAGGGTCTGATCATTATACCACTAGAGTGTATATACTAGGGTCTGATCATTATACCACTAGAGTGTATATACTAGGGTCTGATCATTATACCACTAGAGTGTATATACTAGGGTCTGATCATTATACCACTAGAGTATATTATACTAGGGTCTGATCATTATACCACTAGAGTGTATATACTAGGGTCTGATCATTATACCACTAGAGTGTATATACTAGGGTCTGATCATTATAACACTAGAGTGTATGTACTAGGGTCTGATCATTATACCACTAGAGTGTATATACTAGGGTCTGATCATTATACCACTAGAGTGTATATACTAGGGTCTGATCATTATACCACTAGAGTGTATATACTAGGGTCTGATCATTATACCACTAGAGTATATTATACTAGGGTCTGATCATTATACCACTAGAGTGTATATACTAGGGTCTGATCATTATACCACTAGAGTGTATATACTAGGGTCTGATCATTATAACACTAGAGTGTATGTACTAGGGTCTGATCATTATACCACTAGAGTGTATATACTAGGGTCTGATCATTATACCACTAGAGTGTATGTACTAGGGTCTGATCATTATATCACTAGAGTGTATATACTAGGGTCTGATCATTATACCACTAGAGTGTATATACTAGGGTCTGATCATTATATCACTAGAGTGTATATACTAGGGTCTGATCATTATATCACTAGAGTGTATATACTAGGGTCTGATCATTATACCACTAGAGTGTATATACTAGGGTCTGATCATTATACCACTAGAGTGTATATACTAGGGTCTGATCATTATACCACTAGAGTGTATATACTAGGGTCTGATCATTATACCACTAGAATATATTATACTAGGGTCTGATCATTATACCACTAGAGGGTATATACTAGGGTCTGATCATTATACCACTAGAATATATATACTAGGGTCTGATCATTATACCACTAGAGTGTATATACTAGGGTCTGATCATTATACCACTAGAGTATATTATACTAGGGTCTGATCATTATACCACTAGAGGGTATATACTAGGGTCTGATCATTATACCACTAGAATATATATACTAGGGTCTGATCATTATACCACTAGAGGGTATATACTAGGGTCTGATCATTATACCACTAGAGTGTATATACTAGGGTCTGATCATTATACCACTAGAGGGTATATACTAGGGTCTGATCATTATACCACTGGAGTGTATATACTAGGGTCTGATCATTATACCACTAGAGGGTATATACTAGGGTCTGATCATTATACCACTGGAGTGTATATACTAGGGTCTGATCATTATACCACTAGAGGGTATATACTAGGGTCTGATCATTATACCACTAGAGGGTATTATACTAGGGGCAGGTCTGATCGTTATACCACTAGACTGTAATCTCCTTGAGGCAGGTCTGACCATTATACCACTAGATTGTAATCTCCTTGGGGCAGGTCTGACCATTATACCACTAGATTGTAATCTCCTTGGGGCAGGTCTGACCATTATACCACTAGACTGTAATCTCCTTGAGGCAGGTCTGACCATTATACCACTAGACTGTAATCTCCTTGGGGCAGGTCTGACCATTATACCATTACACTGTAATCTCCTTGGGGCAGGACTAACCATTATACCACTAGACTGTAAGATCCTTGGGGCAGGTCTAACCATTATACCACTAGATTGTAATCTCCTTGGGACAGGTCTGAACATTATACCACTAGACTGTAATCTCCTTGGGGCAGGTCTGACCATTATACCACTAGATTGTAATCTCCTTGGGGCAAGTCTGACCATTATACCACTAAACTGTAATCTCGTTGGGGCAGGTCTGATCATTATACCACTAGACTGTAATTTCCTTGGGAAAGGTCTGACCATTATACCACTAGAGTGTAATCTCCTTGGGACAGGACTGACCATTATACCACTAGATTGTAATTTCCTTGGGAAAGGTCTGACCATTATACCACTAGATTATAATCTCCTTGCGGCAGGACTGACTAGTGTTGAGCGAGCACCCCGATGCTCGGGTGCTCGGGTGCTCTGACCGAGCACCCCCTGAGGCTCGAGTGCTCGGCCGAGCACCCGAGCCCCATTGGAATGAATGGGGCGACACCAGGCACCCCCTGCTCTGATGAGGGGAGGGTGCCTGGTCAATGTCCCCTTCATCTCCGCTATGCCCCCTTCATCTCCGAATGCCCCCTTCAGCTCCGCAATGTCCCCCTTCAGCTCCGCTATGCCCGTCTTCCACAATGTGCCCCTTCATCTCCGCTATGCCCCTCTTCCACAATGTGCCCCTTCATCTCCGCTATGCCCCTCTTCCACAATGTCCCCCTTCATCTCCTCTATGCCATAGAGGAGATGAAGGGGGACATTGTGGAAGAGGGGCATAGCGGAGATGAAGGGGCACATTGTGGAAGAGGGGCATAGCGGAGATGAAGGGGCACATTGTGGAAGACGGGCATAGCGGAGATGAAGGGGGACATTGTGGAAGAGGGGCATAGACTCTATGCCCCTCTTCCACAATGTCCCCCTTCATCTCCGCAATGCCCCCTTCATCTCCGCAATGCCCCCGTACCTCCAGTCCCTGGTGGTCCAGCGGAGCTTCTTCGGATCTGTGCCTCTTCCGGCACAGATCCCCGCCACCCGAACATGTCGGGCGAGCACATGGCGGTACTCGACGAGTACCGCCATGTGCCGAGCAGAGCGATGCTCGAGCCGATCCGAGCATCGGCCGAGCACGCTCGCTCATCACTAGGACTGACCATTATACTACTAGACTGTAAGCTCCTTGGGGCAGGTCTGACCATTATACCACTAGACTGTAATCTCCTTGGGGCAGGTCTGACCATTATACCACTAGACTGTAATTTCCTTGGGAAAGGTCTGACCATTATACCACTAGAGTGTAATCTCCTTGGGACAGGACTGACCATTATACCACTAGATTGTAATTTCCTTGGGAAAGGTCTGACCATTATACCACTAGATTATAATCTCCTTGCGGCAGGACTGACTAGTGTTGAGCGAGCACCCCGATGCTCGGGTGCTCGGGTGCTCTGACCGAGCACCCCCTGAGGCTCGAGTGCTCGGCCGAGCACCCGAGCCCCATTGGAATGAATGGGGCGACACCAGGCACCCCCTGCTCTGATGAGGGGAGGGTGCCTGGTCAATGCCCCCTTCATCTCCGCTATGCCCCCTTCATCTCCGAATGCCCCCTTCAGCTCCGCAATGTCCCCCTTCAGCTCCGCTATGCCCGTCTTCCACAATGTGCCCCTTCATCTCCGCTATGCCCCTCTTCCACAATGTGCCCCTTCATCTCCGCTATGCCCCTCTTCCACAATGTCCCCCTTCATCTCCTCTATGCCATAGAGGAGATGAAGGGGGACATTGTGGAAGAGGGGCATAGCGGAGATGAAGGGGCACATTGTGGAAGAGGGGCATAGCGGAGATGAAGGGGCACATTGTGGAAGACGGGCATAGCGGAGATGAAGGGGGACATTGTGGAAGAGGGGCATAGAGTCTATGCCCCTCTTCCACAATGTCCCCCTTCATCTCCGCAATGCCCCCTTCATCTCCGCAATGCCCCCGTACCTCCAGTCCCTGGTGGTCCAGCGGAGCTTCTTCGGATCTGTGCCTCTTCCGGCACAGATCCCCGCCACCCGAACATGTCGGGCGAGCACATGGCGGTACTCGACGAGTACCGCCATGTGCCGAGCAGAGCGATGCTCGAGCCGATCCGAGCATCGGCCGAGCACGCTCGCTCATCACTAGGACTGACCATTATACTACTAGACTGTAAGCTCCTTGGGGCAGGTCTGACCATTATACCACTAGACTGTAATCTCCTTGGGGCAGGTCTGACCATTATACCACTAGACTGTAATCTCTTTGGGGCAGGACTGACCATTATACCACTAGACTGTAATCTCCTTGGGGCAGGTCTGACCATTATACCACTAGACTGTAATCTCCTTGGGACAGATCTGACCATTATACCACTAGATTGTAATCTCCTTGGGACAGATCTGACCATTATACCACTAGACTGTAATCTCCTTGGGACAGGACTGACCATTACACCACTAAACTGTAATCTCCTTGGGGCAGGTCTGACCATTATACCACCAAACTGTAATCTCGTTGGGGCAGATCTGACCATTATATCACTAGATTGTAATCTCCTTGGGGCAGGTCTGATCATTATACCACTAGATTGTAATTTCCTTGGGAAAGGTCTGACCATTATACCACTAGAGTGTAATCTCCTTGGGGCAGATCTGACCATTATACCACTAGATTGTAATCTCCTTGGGACAGGTCTGATCGTTATACCACTAGACTGTAATCTCTTTGGGGCAGATCTGACCATTATATCACTAGACTGTAATCTCCTTGGGACAGGTCTGACCATTATACCACTAGACTGTAATCTCCTTGGGGCAGGTCTGACCATTATACCACCAAACTGTAATCTCCTTGGGATAGGTCTGACCATTATATCACTAGATTGTAATCTCCTTGGGGCAGGTCTGATCATTATACCACTAGATTGTAATTTCCTTGGGACAGGTCTGACCATTATACCACTAGACTAATCTCCTTGGGACAGGTCTGACCATTATACCACTAGACTGTAATCTCTTTGGGGCAGATCTGACCATTATATCACTAGACTGTAATCTCCTTGGGACAGGTCTGACCATTATACCACTAGACTGTAATCTCCTTGGGATAGGTCTGACCATTACACCACTAGACTGTAATCTCGTTGGGGCAGGTCTGACCATTATACCGCTAGACTGTAATCTCCTTGGGAAAGGTCTGACCATTATACCACTAGACTGTAATCTCCTTGGGACAGGTCTGACCATTATACCACTAGACCGTAATCTCCTTGGGGCAGGTCTGACCATTATACCACTAGACTGTAATCTCCTTGGGACAGGACTGACCATTATACCGCTAGATTGTAATCTCCTTGGGGCAGTTCTGACCATTATTCCGCTAGATTGTAATCTCCTTGGGACAGGCCTGACCATTATACCACTAGATTGTAATCTCCTTGGGGCAGGTCTGACCATTATACCACTAGACTAATCTCCTTGGGGCAGGTCTGACCATTATACCACTAGATTGTAATCTCCTTGGGGCAAGCCTGACCATTATACCACTAGATTGTAATCTCCTTGGGGCAGGTCTGATCATTATACCACTAGACTGTAATCTCTTTGGGGCAGGTCTGACCATTATACCACTAGACCGTAATCTCCTTGGGGCAGGTCTGACCATTATACCACTAGACTGTAATCTCCTTGGGGCAGGACTGACCATTATACCACTAGATTGTAATCTCCCTGGGGCAGGTCTGACCATTATACCACTAGACTGTAATCTCCTTGGGGCAGGTCTGACCATTATACCACTAGATTGTAATCTCCTTGGGGCAGGTCTGACCATTATATCACTAGACTGTAATCTCCTTGGGACAGGTCTGTCCATTATACCACTAGACTGTAATCTTCTTGGGGCAGGTCTGACCATTATACCACTAAATCTCATTGGGTCAGGTCTGACCATTATACCACTAGATTGTAATCTCCTTGGGGCAGGTCTGACCATTATACCACTAGGCTGTACACTCCTTGGGGCAGGTCTGACCATTATACCACTAGATTGTAATCTCCTTGGGGCAGGTCTGACCATTATACCACTAGACTGTAATCTCCTTGGGGCAGGTCCGACCATTATTCTACTAGATTGTAATCTCTTTGGGGCACAAGATTGTAAGCTATTTATGGTCGTTTCTTTAATTGATCTCATGTTATAATTTACTACCTGCTATTACCCTCTCTTTTCATTATAATCCCCACATACTGCAATCATATAAAGTGCTGCGTAGCCTTGGTGCTATATGAACACGTCACACATAAATCTGCGTATGACCTTGTCCTGTTAAATAGATGCATGTGCAAACCTTATTACACCAACATGGGGTTTACTCTTTGTGAGCCAACGGGGTGTCGAAAGCTTTGCTTCACAAAACTCTTGCCCTCCATAGATTAACTCTTCGAATGCTATAGAGGCCACCGATACATTGTGAAACAGTAGGCTGTAGAAGTCAAGTGTGTGTGTCTATATATATATATATATATATATATATATATATATTTATCATGGTCAGATGAGATGAAGGTTTTATTGTGAAGCTATGATGTGTCATGGGGCCTTGCCTCTGAGTTATAGGGGGAGGTGTTTAGCCTTTGTTCCCCAGATGTGCCCTGCGAGGTCCAGATGTGCCTCTGCTAAGCTCTGTCCCCAGGCATGCAACATGACATTGACAAACGCTCATAAACATGACATTTGAAGTATGGTCCCCAGGCCCACTGGATGGTGGCGTGCATTGAAATGAAAGATTAGGAAAGCATAATCCTCCAAATAGTGTGTGGGGAGGGAAAACAACTCCTAGCGATAGGAGGAGAGATCCGCCAGTCCCAGAGGCCCCCCATCCTCTGCCTGGAGCAGGAGTCTATGAACATAGACTGACAATATTACCAGGGTAATGGGCAGACGATTCGCGCCTCTCCTATAAGCATTCTGGGCCTGCCAGGAACAAACACTGGGCCATAGTCACAAAGTAAAAGGTGGAGGAGGTCTGAAGCAATCCATCCGCACCGTATGGGGGAAAGAAGTCTTACCATTTATTGAAATGTGGCTTTCAACCCTTTTCATTGCTTCCAGAGGGTTTTGTGGTCAGCGAACGTCAAAGCAGGAAGTTATTTTACATTGTATCTTTTATTAAACGTTTAATCTTTATTCATTCCCTGGCAGGAAGCTCTCTGGAAACAGATCCAGGAAGATCACTGTCACGGACATTAAAAAAAAAAAAAAAAATACAGGTGTAGATGTAGAAAAATAAATCAAACGTATAGGCTGTTTGATTGTACATATTGTGCACTTACAGGGTATGTAAAGGGTAAATTAACCCTTTGAGTGCCGGTGGTGGTATCCTTCTGGTACTTAAAGGGTTAAAGGTCTTGTTCTTTCAAATCAACGTCAGTCTGGGTAACGTTTTATTTGTCCTCAGATTGTCCCTCATTTCCTGTGTGTGAACGAGGCCCGCCGAGGCTGCTGCACTAAAAAAAATGGAGCAATCCAACCGCACCTTATAGGAGGAAAGGAAAGTCCCCGAATTTCCATCAACTTAACCCTTTCAGTGCCAGAGGGGTGTGCTGAGCAATGCTTTGCACTCTGCTTTGTCTTTCAAAGGGTTAAAAAAAAGGGACAGGGTTGAAGTGATCTCTTATGCGTCTGAGACCTTCCTAGCATTCAAGGGGTTACTATCCATATTTAAATCGATGGGGAGTTTTTATTGTTCCACGTGGTACAGTCGGTTTACGTGCTGGAGACCTTTTTAGCACTCCAGGGGTTAAAAAGGCAATGCGTTTGAGTCCTCTCTAGCAGTCAAGCAGTTAAAAGTGGCATTTGAAGGAATGGGAATTTGTATTTGTCCTGTTTATTGCAGATGGATTGCTCAGACTACTGTACCGTTGTCCTTGTGGATTGACGTATAAAGGCCAGACTGGTCATCCAGGAAGGGCTGAACATAATGAATATAAAAGAGGCATTAGAAGATATGACCCTCTTACTGACCAGGGAACAGGGGGATAGAAGGAGGAAACAGATACAGAATCTAACCTTCCCTAACACTTCTTACCACAAAAACATCATGGGGGGCGATGCAGTAAGGTGTGTTAAAGGGATAGTAATACTTTGTTTTATCTTTATTTTATTTTGTAGGCATTAAGAAAACATGAAGAACGATATGTCTTATCTCTCAAACCATTATGGTTTGAGAGAGATTCACAAGCAAAGTTTCCCCTCCCGCCCCTTTTACCTAGTGTAAGACACCTCTTCTCAGATGTGGAATCCAGTCCATAGACCAGACAGATAACAGAAGGGGGCAATCTTCTTCCTATGAGAACAATGAAAGCCCTGCTCCCATTGACAAGTTTTTCAGGTTTTTCCCTTATCTTAATTGAAGATTGTCCCTCTCTGCGGTCTACCTGGACACCTCCCTTCTGATCTGGCTGAGCAGTGTTACATCAGTAAAAGGGGCGGGAGGGGGACACTTTGTCATTGAATTACTCTTGTACTACAACTCTGACAGAATTGAAATAACACTCTCCAAAGTCCAAATACTATGATGATTAATTAGAGCTGCTTTTATTATGAAACATTACTATCCCTTTAAGAGGTGATAAAGCGGAGATGGGGGAGATTCACTAAGCGGTGATAAAGAGGAGATGACTTCTCCAGTGATATCACTTCTCCAAGTCTCCTTATTCTATGGATCCTATGCACTAAGATTTCTTCAACCTTTGGAGATCTTAGTGTATAGGATCCACAGAATAATATAGGAATTAGAGAAGTGATATCACTGGAGAAGTCATCTCCACTTTATCACAACTTAGTGAATCTCCCCCGATGACTTATCCAGTGATATCACGTCTCCCGTATATATGTTAATCTGTGGAGCCTGTTCACTAAGATCTCCAAACATTTAAGAAATCTTAGTGCATTGGTTCCATAGAATAACATATTGATTGGTGAACTGATATCACTATCTCCACTTTATCACCTCTTTATCACACCTTAGTGCATGGCCCCCCTGATATTGGCAGAATTGTGGAAGAAGTCAAAGAGAGGGGCTCTTTGAAGAACTCTTTGCTTCACCAAGAAGGCTATTGGATTTGACACCTATGCACTGTATAGCTGGATAGGTTAAAATAAGAGTTCAATATAGGATGTTTTCTTAAATAATGTTTTCCCTATTCCAGGCTACTGTTACTGCTTCTCAGATGTTCCACTGTCTCCGTCTGGCCGAGCAGGACACTGGATTGATCTCTGTGTTACAAGTCTTCTAATAGTAAGGATCATGAGTTTCCTTTTCCTGTTTAATTTGCTATAATATATGCCTTACACTGGCTGAGGGAATATTAATTAGCGTAGGGCTGGGCATTCATTTTTTCCACATCTATGTTCACATGCCTGCATGCACGCATTTATATGTGTGCAAGTGTTTGTGTGTGTGTGTGTGTGTGTGTGTATATATATATATATATATATATATATATATATATATAATATATCAGGGCTTATAATTTTAAGTCCTTCGCTACTAGCCAGACCTGAAAAGTTACTCTCCACTGCAAGCCATAACATACCCACCAGGGCTGAATTTCTACTTGCCAGGGCTAAATTTTCACTCGCCATTGGCTAGTGGCAAGTGGAAATTTTGAGCCCTGGTATATATATATATGTATATATATATATATATATATATATATATATATATATATATATATATATATATATATATTGGTATATGGGCACTCCTATATTACTTATGTATTGCCCAGGTGCTACTGCCTTGTGAAGTAATAAAGAAATGTCATATCATAGATCCTATGATATCATCAGAAGGCACACATCTGTCTCTATACATAAAATAAACTTTATTAAATCAAAATAACAAACTAATGTCGATGTTTCGACCCCCACACGGGTCTTTGTCAAGACTGTAATAGTAACTAGTGTTTTCCACATCCCTTCTGTACCTATTGGATGTGAAAACACTAGTTATTATTAACAGTCTTGACAAAGACCCGTGTGGGGGGCGAAACATCGACATTAGTTTGTTATTTTGATTTAATAAAGTTTATTTTATTTATAGAGACCGATGTGTGCCTTCTGATGATATAATAGGACCTGTGATAAGACATTTAGATAGATAGATAGATAGATACATACATACATACAGTTCACTTGGAAATAGACGTCACTCACAGGGTGTTTTACGAAGAGAAAAAGATGTTTATTAGAATCAACATTTCGGCCGAATTACGTGGCCCTTGTCCATCTTGATAAAGGCCTCATAATGCAGCTGAAACGTCAATTCTAATAAACATCTTTTTCTGTTCTTAAAACACCCTGTGAGTGACGTCTATTTCCAAGTGAACTGTATGTATGTATCTATTTATCATTTGATGTGCACCCAGGATTAAGATGCCCCTACCTCACTGATCACGTGATGCAATCATGTGCAGTAGAGACTGCCCAAATAACATGACTTTTGTGAATCTCCTATGGAGATTTATGGTCCCGGACCAGAGCTGTCCATAGGATCGTGTAGCAACAGTGCCACTGTATAATTTCAGGCCACTGTGATATTGCACCTAAAAAATTCAACTTTGAAAATTAATAACTTTTGAATGAAACACCTTTCAGCAGTGGGAGTACTCTTGTTTTACTCAGGGTGATAAACCCTACAACATATTTTTTTATATTTTAAATATTACTATCCCTTTAACGATATGGTAGGATACAATTAAAAAACAGTACTTGCACTTATCCGTGCAAGCAGACCTGCTATCCTAGGAAAATGTCACTTCTGGATTTCATTACAGAGGAAGAATGATACATGTTTTCACTAAGCACAACATTGATATAATGTATCATTCTATCAGAGCAGAGAGAAACAGCGAAAATCTATACATTGTCTAGGCAGCTGCCAAAATGTATGTGATCAGGAAGCCCAGGAACAGTCAGACATAACCCTCGTCTATTTCCACTCACATCTCTGTTAAAGGGACAGTAATGTCAGAAAAAAAGTATTAGCGATATGGTAGATACAATTAAAAGAGACTACACTTATTTGTATCTCTCAAACCATTATGGTGAGAGATATAGGAAAATAAAGTTCTCTGGTCCCTCCCTTTTTGGCTTGACGAGCTGTAAAGCTGTCAGAAGGAGATTCTGGCTCCTGGATCAGATGGCGGCTCTTCAGCAGCACCGATATAACGATATCTATAGACAAATATTTCATCAGAATGGTCTATAAAGTGTACCTGGTTTCTAAGCACACTTTATAGAGCATTCTGATGAAGTATTTATCTTTAGATACAGTTATATTGGCGCTGCTGAAGAGCCGCCGTCTGATCCAGGAACCATAATCTGCTTCTGACAGCTTTACAGCTCATCAAACAGAAAAGGGAGGGACCAGAGAACTTTATTTTCCTATATCTCTCACCATAACGGTTTGAGAGATACAAATAAGTGTAGTTTCTTTTAATTGTATCTACCATATCGCTAATACTTTTTTTCTGACATTACTGTCCCTTTAACAGAGATGTGAGTGGAAATAGACTATGTATAGATTTTCGCTGTTTCTCTCTGCTCTGATAGAATGATACATTATATCAATGTTGTGCTTAGTGAAAACATGTATCATTCTTCCTCTGTAATGAAATCCAGAAGTGACATTTTCCTAGGATAGCAGGTCTGCTTGCTGCATGTGTACAATTAACAAGAACAGAGAGAGGCACATTAAATTGTCTGGCAATCCATATTTCGTCCAGTTTTGTATTATAATGTGTGTGTTTTTATTACAAGCGGCACTGGATATAATGTTTATTTTTATAAATATATATTTTTTTACTATTATAACTACATCCAGGGCCGGATTTACATCTCAGGATCCTGTAGGCATAGAAATCTGAAGCACCCCCCCCCCCCAAATGACCATCTCCACAATGCTCCAAATCTCTACATTGCCCCCCATATCCATATTGCCCTCACATTGCCCCCATCGGCTCCAACTGTCTTGCCCCATCAGCTCCAACTTGCCTCATCAGCTCCACATTTCCCCCATCAGCTCCAACTGTGCATCAGCTCCAACTTGCCCTCATATTGCCATCAGCTCCACATTGCCCCCCATATCCGTTTCCTACCTGCCTGGTGATCCAGCGGCAGGAGATGTCTGTGCCGCCTTCTGCACAGACCTGAAGCTTCTGTTGCACCCTGCGCAGTGTTCTGTTTAGGAATGCAGAGCGCTGGGAGATGATGTCATCTCCCAGTGCTCTGCACTAGAGCCGACGAGGGGGAGCAACAGCAGTTGCAAGTGAGGGGCGGGCCAGGCGGTGGGTTACTGTGCACAGCGCGGAAGCGCTGTAAATATATTTAAAAAAAAAATTATTTCAATAACAGGAGCCCGTCTGTGGGATGCGCCTGTAGGCAGGTGCCTACTCTGCCTTATGGCAAATCCGGCCCTGATTACATCTTACTAATACTTTATTAGCTTGTTTGCACAGACTTGACTGAACAAGCGTGGTCTTCACCTGATTCACAAAAGTCATGTTATTTAACATGAACACTTGAATCTCTATGTTAGGGTCAGTATACTCCCTGACACTAAAACAGTGGTTCTCAATCTGTGGGTCGGGACTCCTTAGGGGGTCGAATGACGATTTGCCAGGGGTCGCCTAAAACCATCAGATATTTATATTTCGATTCATAACAGTAGCAAAATTACAGCGATGAAGGAGCAACGAAAATAGTTTTACAGTTAGGGGTCGCCACAACTTGGGAGATTTTATCAAAGGGTCGCGGCACTAGAAAGGTTGAGAACCGCTGCACTAAAATGTACATTTATTTCCATGAAACAAATCAAAATCACCTGTCTCCTGCAAGGGAAGGTTACAGCATTCCTACTGCATGCCCAGAATTCCATGCAGGAACATATAAAGGAGACTACACATTGTATCAATTTATATATATATATATATATATATATATATATATATATATATATATATATATATATGTGTGTGTGTGTGTGGAATGGGCACTCCTATTTAACAAAGTAAACATGCAGAAATCACTACTGCCTAGGTGCTACTCATAAAGACATTTAAAAAAGAAATGGTACAAGACCATGGATTGAGAGCACACTTAGGTGTTGTAGAGAACGATGTTAATTTATTTGTCAACGTTTCGGGGCCAAAATGTTGACAAATAAATTAGCGTCGTTCTCTACAAGATCTGAGTGTGCTCTAAATCCATGGCCTTGTACCATTTCTTTATATATATGTCAGTGGATATTTATTGTATCAACGTTTCGGGTGCATTACAGCGGCCTTCGTCAGGTGATGTAATGCACCCGAAACGTTGATACAATAAATGTGCGCTGTTTGTCACCACTGAATTTAAGAACTGTGAGTGCTGTTGTTCATTTTTGGATTTATATTGTGGCTTTAACAAGAGCACCCAGGCTGAAGTCTATGTCAAAAACGTGAGTGCCTCTGTCTGGGAACGTATATATATTTAGTTCAGGAGGTGTAGAAACGGCACACAGAGTATCTTGTTTGTTGCAGAGGAAGGTTACAGTTATTGAATCAACGTTTCAGCCTCCTGAACAGCCTTCCTCAACACCTCCTGAACTGTATGTATCTTTTTCTTTTGATTCGGGCACCCAGGTTATGTATTATGTGTTACAGTGAGTGCAATCACATTTTTTAAATGGTAACTATAGTGTGTCAGCTATTCAAATATATGGATTTATTTATCAAGTCAATGACAATACTCCTAATTAACTGTAAGGTCCTGGCAGGTAGGTTTTACTCATTTATTAGTTCATGTGTGCTAGTTAATTAGGTTTTAGTTAACAGTCTCAGACAGACTGCACCCTGGGATTAGGTGGGAGACGTGTGACCCATGAGCTGCATGTTGGATGCCTGTGATAGAAACATAGAATTTGACTGTGTCACGGATATCAAGGAATGGACAGGAGACAATACTGATTATGTAAAACCACCTTTATTGAACAGTGAAAATATTCAACGGTAAAGACACACTGATACTGATCATGTAGTAAATAGGCACAAAGCAAGTGGTTCCTACCAGGAATAGGAGGCTGCTCTGAGGGTACAGCAATGGCAACCATGAAATAGCACCACTGGGGCTAGGACCCAGGAAGGTATATCTTAGTTACTGGGGTTAGGACCCAGGAAGTATAGCGTAGTTACTGGGGCTAGGATCCAGGAAGTATAGCGGAGTTACTGAGGTTAGGACCCAGGAAAGTATAGCATAGTTACTGGGGCTAGGACCCAAGAAAGTATAGCGTAGTACTGGGGTTAGGACCCAGGAAGTATAGCGTAGTTACTGGGGTTAGGTCCCAGGAAGAATAGCGTAGTGCCAGGGAGACCATGGCGTCCGGCTCTCCCTATAAACAGGACGCGGCACAGCCACGAAGACCACACAGAAGGGACAATCCACCTCTCTGCACACCGGAGTAGCCGGCTCCCTAAGTAGGTAAGCACGAGCGCTTACAGACGGCAGATAAGAACAATTCGGCCCATCTAGTCTGCTCATTTCCTACTGTTAAAATCTCAAACCTTACATGGTCCTTGGTCTTCTCTTATGTTAAGGACAGCCTTATGCCTATCCCATGCGTGCTTATTTATACGTGTACTCAGCCTGGGGTGTCCTGGGTAGCAGAATGAGAAAGCACACATCACTAATCATCAAATGCTGAAGTTCATTCTAACAGCATTGTTATGTGGAGCCAAATGTTTTCCGTTCCAGAGTATAGTTCCTTCATCGTCTCTTTTAGCCCTGATGAAGGTCCGCTCTGGGACCAAAAATGTTTGGCTCTATATGACAATGATGTTAGAATAAACTTCAGCATTTGATGATACATGATTTGTACTGTCGCACTCTGCTACAACCTAAGATGAGTACACGTATATATCAATTACCTATGGGACGTGCGCCATCTTTATTCTAGTATCTCCGACTTTGTTATGTACATGCTTTTTGGGTTCCACTTTCCATTGTTGTTTGCTTAATACATACATTATATGTATATATATATTTTTTTTTTTCCTATAATATAAAAGGCCAGATGTATGTTTGTCCGATGCGGTCATGTGCAATGGAGACTGCCCGAAAGCACAGAGTGCTGGGAGGTGTATCACGCATCACTCCTATCAAGCTCTGTGTGTGTCTCCTCCCTCTGCATCACACCAGAACAAGCTGGGACTGTCTGCATTGGTGGTTGTCCATGGTTAGCTGGTGTCCTCTGCCGTCATGCTCGGGTACTTGGCAGCAGCCGCTCTGTGCCTGGAGGCAGTGCTGCTCATGCGGCTGGACACGGTGTCATTTGCCCAAACACAAGCCCGTGTACAAGGGCTTTTACACTAGTGTGTGTATACATATATCCTATATAATAATTCACTAAAATGTGTGTAATGACAAAGTCATGTGCAGTAGAGACTGCCCACTCCGTGGCTGATACAGAGCTGGAAGTTTGTATCAGCCCCGGCACGGGCAGTCTCTACTGCCCATGACTGCCCCGCGACCAGCTTGCAGTGGCACTGTGGCCCGTCAACTAGTATATATATATAAAACAGGGAATGGTGTAATTGCCAGGTAGGAGGAGAGCGCTCACAGGACTTGCTTGTAGAATTGTGTATTTTGTTGTCCTCCTCTCACATGGCAATTACACCATTTCATGTTTTATAACTTGGTTGGCCGCAGCACCCAGGAAGTAGGACTTTATTTGAAACATAGTTTGACATCAGTATATATATATAATATTTATATATATATATATATATATATATATATATATATATATATATACAGGGCTCACAAATTCCACTCGCCACTAGCCAATGGTGAGTGAAAATTTAGCCCTGGTGAGTAGAAATTCAGCCCTGGTGGGTATGTTATGTATTGCAGTGCAGAGTAACTTTTCAGGTCTGGCTAGTAGCGAAGGGCTTCAAGTTTTAAGCCCTGTATATATATATATATATATAAGACTATCTTGCTGCTTTCACAGCTTATTCCACAAAATATGGACTGCAAACCATGATCCAGTCAACTTACCCACTGACAGCTGTTTGGACTTATTGGGTCTCCTCGGTGTGGGGTTAGTTGACTGACTGATGCTAGTGAATCTGGTGAAAGGCTGTATGTCAAACCAATAAACTTTTTGTGTAAAATTACACAAATCAATTTCTGTACATCCAGTGGTGGACAGGTCGACCCCATAAACACATGCGCACACATACAAACACACATGCACATGAGTACACACACGTGTACACACACTCACGCACAAACACACACAAGTGCACACACACACACACACACACACACACACACACACCCATACACAGATATACACACCTATGTACTTGACACCCTCTTACCCTGTTGTCTGTCTCCTATTACCCATTTAGACTGTAAGCTCCTTGGGGCAGGGTCTTCTCTCCTAATGTTTCTATGAATGTGGCACTTATTTTATCCCCTCTTATTTAATGTAGCTTACTTCTGTTGTAAGGCGCTGCATACACTGTGTGGCGCCATATAATATATATATACATACATACATAGACACACACACATGCATGCACACACACACATTCATACACAGACATACACACCTACACAAACATAGACACACACACATGCATGCACACACACACTCATACACAGACATACATACTTACACATACATAGACACACACACACATGCATACACACACACACATGCATACACACACACACATACACACACTCATACACAGATGTACATACCTACACATACACACACATGCGTGCACATACACACACGCACACTAATATAAAGTATTAAATTCCTAGAATCAGACTGAATAAACTGGGGGCATCTGAACACAAACCATGGAGTGCGATTCCATTCATCTCTTTGAGTCCACCTTTGCTTAGTGCATCAGCCTGTGTGTGTGTGTGTGTGTGCGTGCGTGTGTGTGGATCCCTGTGTGGCCCCTGCCCTGTGGCGTAGTGTCTGTAATGGAGAGATAAGGGTCTGTATGCACTGCCGTACACTCCACTTTCTTCTTTATACAGATGGCCCTGTGCATGTCCTTCTGTGCGCTCCCTGTAAATGTATCACTTTATCATGTGTTGTGGAAGTCCCAGGTGTCCCCCTGTCTGTTCCATCTGAATCTCTGTACAGCGGAGCAATGCATTAGAGACTACAGTAGCATTCATGGGAGTTAAAATCCCCATTTAATCCAGTGGGATGTTTTAATTTGTTGCAGGTGATTTGTTTCAGAATGAATCCGCTTTTGGTTTCATGTGTATGGCCCTGTGTATCTCCATCCGGCGCAGGAGTTCCCATTAGGCGGAGCAGGCGAATGCCTGGGGCACCTTTAGCTATGCTGGCCACACCCACATTCTGGATTGTGGGTGTGGCCAGAGTAATCTCAGTGCCCCTTTACAGGTTATCATTTAACTCATTGCATGCTAGAGAGATGGGTATTTTCTGTTACCAGCAAGTAGTGGATACGACCTGAGGCATCTCTAGCATTCGAGGTGTTAAAAAAACCATTTAATCCCTTTTTTACGCACACATCTGGTCCTGAAAGGGTTAATTGATGATAATGTATATTCCTGATGGTGCAGCTGGTTTGCACCAAAATTCCTGCGCTTTCCCCCTTTGTGCATATGGCCCCTGGTGCAAGGTGACCCTCTGTCTGTGACCCACAATCTAATAGGAATATCCCAGTCTCATTATTAACAGACCACGGGCCACGTGCACAAAAGAAAAGAGGAGAAATTCTAGATCAACCCAAATGCATCGGAGAGAAGAAATAAAAATTCAGAATGAGACCTCGCTGAAGTCTAAGGGGTTAAGGAAATAGTAACACTTAACCCTTTGAGTGCCAGAGGGGTACGGAACACATTCTGGCACTCAAAGGGTTAATACTGGAAAAATTACATATTATAGGTTATTCCCACTGATGAGACGTGTTTTATTCCAAAGTCATTTCAGCTCAGACTTGCATTTCTCTTGCAGTACACCTCCTTGACCTGAAATGTTACAGTGGCGCTGTTGGTACAGCGTCCTACGAAGGGTTATGATCAATGGACGAGGGCTGACCATAGTATAGAGTAGCAACAGCACCACCATAGAATTCTGAGGCCATGGAAGTGCAGCATTGAGGAAATGCGAGCTTGAACTGCAATAAGGTTTGAACAAAACATCTCAGCAGCGGTGGTGGGAGTGACAGTAGGAGTACCCTTGTTTTTACTCAGCAGGATAAACCCTCCAAAATATTTTTGTTTCGCAAGTAAGCATTAATATCCCAACCCTTTGAGTGCAACAAGACTGCCCAATGCATTGCAGACAGTGCTTTTGGCACTCAAAGGGTTAAAAGCCATGTTTAAGTACATATGAATCTTTAATCGTTGTCTGCTCTGCCAGTGATTCTCAGCCAGAGTGCTGTGGCACTTGGGTGTGCCACCGACATCAGATAAGGGTGCCCCGTGTTTTCTATGAAGGCTGACAAAACTGGACATTTAAAGAGATAGTAAAGTCTGTAAAAAAGTGTTGGCGAAATGATAGGTACGATTGAAATATACATAATGCCCTGATTCCTGCCTCTCATACCTTTATGGTTTGAGAGATATAGGAAAATAAAGTCTCCGTTCCCTCCCCTTTCTGCCTGACGAGCTGTAAAGCTGTCAGAGGCAGAATCCGGTCGCCCGACTGTAGGCGGCTCTTCAGGAGCGCTGACATTGGGATATCGAACTATAATTACTTCATCGGTATGGTCTGTAACGTGTGCTTGCAAACCAGGCACACGATGTAGATCATACAGATGAAGTATTTATAGTTGGATATCCCTATGACAGCGCTCCTGAAGAGCCACCGTCTGATCCCGGAAGCAGGATCTCATGACGTCCGCTATAAAGCTGACGCACGAGAAAGGGGAGGGAACGGAGGACTTTATTTTCTTATATCTCTCAAACCATAACGGTATGAGAGATAGGAATCAGGGCAGTACGTATTTTTTAATCGTACCTATCATTTTGCCAGACTCTTTTTACGGACTTTACTATCCCTTTAACCCTTTAGTGACCGCCCACGCGGCCAGCACTTGACAACTTTTTTTTTTTTTTTGCCATTCTAGCGAATGGCTTCCGGGACGTACATATACGTCCTCTGTCCTCCTGGGACATCCGGTGAGAACATACATGTACGTCCGTGGGCTGGATGGGATTAAATAAAGATTTATAGAAAATGTTATGAACAATATGTTCAGTTATGCTATTATGACTAAAATACCTAATAATAACTGTATATTTATGTATTGTACCCTTCCTTATGTCCTTGATAAACTACATTAAATATGTAATGGGTGCCCTGATTGTTCTAGATTATGTGTTAGGGGTGCAATGCAGTTGGTTTACCCCACTTTTACTTTTATACAAATGTCACCCCCCCTCCTCGGTACCAGGCATCTCTTTCTTTCTCTCTCTCTCTCCCTCTCTGTGATGTGCAGTCTAATGGGAATCTCCCAATCTCATTATAAGCAGCCTACATCTCACACCTGGATTCCACAGGGTCACCCCCCCTCCCCTCACACAATCACTCCCCGTGAGGAGACGCTCTTAATCACTGCAATTTTCATCCCGGAAGGTCAGAGGTCACGGTGACAGGGAGAGGAGGGGGACAAGAAGCGAAGGGGGGGTGGATGAGCAGCATTCAGCTAAAAGCTCCACAAGGTGTCTGAATATAGATTTTCTGTGACTTTACCAGCGCCTCTCCTGTCAACACGAATTTTATTGCTTTTATCTCCATCACATTTTTTACATTATTTGGGATAGAGGTTCGATACAAAAATGGAGCAATTCTGGGGCAAACCAGCTATACCATAGGACCAATTAAATATAACAGAAATTCCCATTTACTTAAAGGAACACTGACATCTAATAATAAGCCCCCACTTTTTCTAACAGAAAATCCTTATGGCCACTGTCGGCCCTATGTTTAAAGGGATAGTAACACTTTGTTTTATCTTTATTTTATTTTGTAGGCATTAAAAAAACATGAAGAATTATATTAGTCTTATCTCTCAAACCTTTATGGTTTGAGAGATATTCACAACCAAAGTTTCCCGTCCCGCCCCTTTTACCTAGTGTAAGTCATCTCTTCTCAGATGTGGAATCCAGTCCATAGACCAGACAGATAACAGAAGGGGACAATCTTCTTCCTATGAGAACAATGAAAGCCCTGCCCCCCCTTGACAAGTTTTTCAGGTTTTTCCCTTATCTTAATTGAAGATTGTCCCTCTCTGCAGTCTACCTGGGCACCTCTCTTCTGCTCTGGCTGAGCAGTGTTACATCAGTAAAAGAGGCGGGAGGGGGGATACTTTATCATTGAATTACTCTTGAACTACAACTCTGACAGAATTGAAATAACACTCTCCAAAGTCCAAATACTATGATGATTAATTAGAGCTGCTTTTATTATGAAACATTACTATCCCTTTAAATTCCTCTTCTCTGTTATAGTTGGTTTGTCCCATAATTACTGCAATCCTATCAATGGTACCCACAAAACATGTGCTTTTCAAAAGGAAAGAATATTCTCTAAATATGCACATTTCACAGATTGCACACATCAGTACTGACCATAGAGCATGGATATTTAATAAGCTAAAAGAGCGATTGACATGCTGACGTGACAAAATGGCCGCTATTCCCTTTCATGCATTCGGTTCATTTGCTAAAACAAGAGATGCATTTGGCAGCCACCACCACCTTACCTTTGATCATTTCCAAAAATTGCACACGGTCACTAACAGAGCCGAACTGTCCTCAAGACAACCCAGACAAGTGGCAAAGGCCAGAGGAAATATGAGGGGCCCTCCACATTCCAAGTGGAACTTCCACCCGCTATCAAGTCTCCCTGCAATAATTAAGCAGGTAGCAACTAGCTTTATAATATATATATATGTTACCTCTGAAATGTATCTGATTATAAAGAAATCCTTTATTGTAGGAGACTGACGGTCAGGTTAGTGCAGTCTGCTGTCTGCGCTGTCAGTCCCTTCCATTTACCTTGTTGCACACTGCAGTGCTTCTCAAAGGTGACCAGGACTGACAGCTCAGGCGTGCAGACAAGATGTCTGCCCTGATGCCTGGCTTCCGGTCTCCTACAACGATGGATTCCTTTATAATCAGCTACATCAGAGGTAATATCCTATAACATATAGTCTAGAATGCGTTGCTCACTGTGTGCGTAACCGCACATGCGCAGTGGGGAGTCACAGAACAGGCTGATCCAGAGCGGAGAGCTCCAGAAGGCTGACAGTCTGTGCTCCTGGCTCCGGGGCAGCAGCGGAGATGGCTGGGTGACAAACTGTCACTCAGCATCTCCGCTGCTGCCCCGTAGCCAGTAGAACAGACAGGTTGTCAGGCTTCCGGTGCTCTCTGCTCCGGATCAGCTCGTTCTGCGAGTCCCCACTGCGCATGTGGGGTTATCACACAGTGAGCAACGCATTCTAGGAGATTGGGGGCATTGTCTAGATTGGGGGCAATGTGGAGATGACGGCATGTGGGGATTGGGGGCAATGTGGAGTTGGGGGCATTGTGGAGATTGGGGGCATTGTGGAGATGGGGCATGTGGAGATGGGGGCAATGTGGAGATGGTGATGGGGGCAATGTGGGGATTGGGGGCAATGTGGAGATGAGGGCATGTGGAGATGGGGGGCAAGGTGGAGATGGGGGCAATGTGGAGATGAGGGCACGTGGAGATGAGGGCACGTGGAGATGGGGGCAATGTGGAGATTGGGGGCAATGTGGAGATGGGGGGCAATGTGGAGATGGGGGCAATGTGGAGATTGGGGCAATGTGGAGATGAGGGCAATGTGGAGATGGGGGGCAATGTGGAGATGGGGGCAATGTGGAGATGGGGGGCAATGTGGAGATGGGGGGCAATGTGGAGATGAGGGCAATGTGGAGATGAGGGCAATGTGGAGATGGGGGCAATGTGGAGATGGGGGGCAAGGTGGAGATGGGGGCAATGTGAAGATGGGGGGCAAGGTGGAGATGGGGGCAATGTGGAGATGAGGGCACGTGGAGATGAGGGCACGTGGAGATGGGGGCAATGTGGAGATTGGGGGCAATGTGGAGATGGGGGGCAATGTGGAGATGGGGGCAATGTGGAGATTGGGGCAATGTGGAGATGAGGGCAATGTGGAGATGAGGGCAATGTGGAGATGGGGGCAATGTGGAGATGGGGGGCAATGTGGAGATGGGGGCAATGTGGAGATGGGGCAATGTGGAGATGAGGGCAATGTGGAGATGGGGGGCATTGTGGAGATGGGGGCAATGTGAAGATGGGGGGCAATGTGGAGATAAGGGCAATGTGGAGATGGGGGCAATGTGGAGATGAGGGCAATGTGGAGATGGGGGCAATGTGGAGATTGGGGCAATGTGGAGATGAGGGCAATGTGGAGATGGGGGGCAATGTGGAGATGGGGGGCAATGTGGAGATGGGGGGCAATGTGGAGATGAGGGCAATGTGGAGATGGGGGCAATGTGGAGATGGGGGGCAAGGTGGAGATGGGGGCAATGTGAAGATGGGGGGCAAGGTGGAGATGGGGGCAATGTGGAGATGAGGGCACGTGGAGATGAGGGCACGTGGAGATGGGGGCAATGTGGAGATTGGGGGCAATGTGGAGATGGGGGGCAATGTGGAGATGGGGGCAATGTGGAGATTGGGGCAATGTGGAGATGAGGGCAATGTGGAGATGAGGGCAATGTGGAGATGAGGGCAATGTGGAGATGGGGCAATGTGGAGATGAGGGCAATGTGGAGATGGGGGGCATTGTGGAGATGGGGGCAATGTGAAGATGGGGGGCAATGTGGAGATAAGGGCAATGTGGAGATGGGGGCAATGTGGAGATGAGGGCAATGTGGAGATGGGGGCAATGTGGAGATTGGGGCAATGTGGAGATGAGGGTAATGTGGAGATGGGGGCAATGTGGAGATTGGGGCAATGTGGAGATGAGGGTAATGTGGAGATGGGGGGCATTGTGGAGATAGGGGCAATGTGGAGATGGGGGCAATGTGGAGATGGGGGGCAAGGTGGAGATGAGGGCAATGTGGAGATGAGGGCAATGTGGAGATGGGGGGCAATGTGGAGATGAGGGCAATGTGGAGATGGGGGGCAATGTGGAGATGAGGGCAATGTGGAGATGAGGGCAATGTGGAGATGAGGGCAATGTGGAGATGGGGGGCAATGTGGAGATGAGGGCAATGTGGAGATGGGGGCAATGTGGAGATGGGGCAATGTGGAGATGAGGGCAATGTGGAGATGGGGGCAATGTGAAGATGGGGGGCAATGTGGAGATAAGGGCAATGTGGAGATGGGGGCAATGTGGAGATGAGGGCAATGTGGAGATGGGGGCAATGTGGAGATTGGGGCAATGTGGAGATGAGGGTAATGTGGAGATGGGGGCAATGTGGAGATTGGGGCAATGTGGAGATGAGGGTAATGTGGAGATGGGGGGCATTGTGGAGATAGGGGCAATGTGAAGATGGGGGGCAATGTGGAGATAAGGGCAATGTGGAGAATGACATGTGGAGATGGAGGGCAATGTAGAGGTGGCCAGTGAAGATGGCCAGTGTGATTGGGGGGAGCATGGCAATTCTTGCACCAGGGCCCAGTGGCTTCTAGTTACGCCTCTGCTTCAATCCTTCTAGATTTAAGTACACCAGATACAATTACCTCGCCAGTGTCACATGGTCCATGTTAGGCTAGCACAATGTACCGTGCCAATTAGCATTTTAAATACATTTAAGGGCCATATAAAAAAAGACAAATATAATAATAATCCCTTGGAAAGCTAACTGTACTGCGGGGAAGAAAGAAAATGTCCCATTGATTTAACCATTTGAATGCCAGAGAGGTAAAGGGTTTAATGGGTTTTTAAACCCTCGGAGCGTTGGAGACCCCCCTCTAACTTTTACGAGGTTCAGCCCCATTTATATCAATTGGGATTTGGGAAATTTGTATAAGTTCCCTGCTGTGTGGTTGGTTTTCCCCCAGGATTGATGCACGTTTGTCCTCCATACATATGGCCGTGCGTTCCGGGTTGCTGGGTCCCCAGGAAGATTATAAATTCTAATTTACGGATCTCTGGCCAACACGACAGGGAGCAGTGTCACAGACGCGGTCCTGCAAGGGGACAATTTATGGCAAATTCAATGTGTGTTGCTAAGTGAGACAGAGGTCTGTATAACCAGGCTGCTGGAATGCCGGGGATGACAGGCCGAGGCGAGCCTGCTGACTTACCAGTCACTTCTATGGTGTCTTTATAACAGCCCCTCTCTAATACACACCGGGCTTCACAGCAACGCCATGCAATGTAGGCCGCAATCAGCATATCAGGAGCGAACCAACTGCCTCGTATGGGGGATGTATAAATTCTACATGTTTCCATTGATATAAATGGGGCTTTGCAATGCGTTGGAAGACCTTGCTACCAATGAAAGCATACCTCCCAAATGTCCCTCTTTAGGAGGGACTGTCCCTCTTTTAGACCTAAATCCCACTGTCCCTCTTTCCCACCCTGATGTCCCTCTTTTTAGGAGCTCAGATTGTGTGGTGTGTATATAAGTGTATCACATTGCTCTACAGCAATAAAACTCACATTATTGTTTGTTTAAATGTCAGTATATGTGTTTATAAATTAGTCTGTGTAAATTAAATACTTTGGTCTTGTTCTAAATCATTTATTAGGTTACACAAGGAGGTGTCAACAGGTCATGAAATAGCTTAAAAATTCCTGGTTATGCCCTGTCCACCAGTCACGCCTCCAGAAACACCCCCTAAAACACAAGTGTCCCTCTTTGGCAATTTGAAATGTTGGGAGGTATGAAATCATACCTCCCAAGTGTTATGAGGGACAGTACCTCTTTGAGACCCAAATCCCCGTGTCCCTCTTTTTAGGACATCAGAGTGAGTGTTGTGTGTATATTAGTCTATCACATTGCTCCACAGCAATGAAATTCACAAAAATGTTTAGTTAATCTTCAGTATATGTGTTTGTAAATGAATCTGTGTAAATAAAATACTTTGGTCTTGCTCTAAATCCTTTATTCAGATAAACAAAGAGGTGTCAATAGGTCACAAAGTAACCTAAAAATTCCCTGCCCACCAGCCATGCCCCCAGAAAAAACACCTAAAACACAAGTGTCCCTCTTTGGCCATTTGAAATGTTGGGATGTACGTGAAAGAGTTAAAAAAAACAGTTATAAACAAGTCTTGACCCCACGCCCTCCCTTTGGTACAGCTGGTCTGCTCCAGAAATACGCCACTTCAGCTTAACCTTTTGAGTGCCAGAAAGGTATCAACGCATTGCAACGCAATGCGCTGATACCACTCTGTCACTCAAAGGGTTAATCAACCTTGTTATCTTCACCTCCCTGTAAGGGCAATGTATGAAATAGAGACTTTAAAGATCAACTAATGCCTCCAGAAATTCCTAATGGCCCCTATGAATTTTACATTTCTATCTTTGTCCATGCAATAACAACATTTTCAAACAGTCTTGGATGTCGTGTCTGTGGAGGCGGCCATGACAGTTTTAGGGAGTTTTTTTCATATACAGAAGCAAGCAGAGTGCATGAGCCTACTTAAAGGGATGGTAATGTTTCAAAATAAAAGCAGCTCCAATTAATCTTCATAGTATTTGGCCATGGAGAGTGTTATTTCAATACTGTCAGAGTTGTAGTACAAGAGTAATTGAATGATAAAGTATCCCCCTCCCGCCCCTTTTACTGATGTAACACTGCTCACCTCAGAGCAGCAAGACTGTCCGGATGGATCACAGAGAGGGACAATCTTCATGATCATAAGGAAAAACCTGTTAAGGGGGAAGGGTTTTCCTTATTATTACAGTAAGAAGATTGTCCCTTGCTGTGATCTGTCCGGTTAAGAGACCGGATTCCACATCTGAGGACGTAGGCAGGATGAAGGCAGCTTACACTAGGTAAAAGGGGCGGGAGGGGATCATTCAATTACTCTTGAACCACAACTCTGATAGTACTGAAATAACACTCTCCAATTAATCTTCATAGTATTTGGTCCATGGAGAGTGTTATATCAATACTGTAAGAGTTGTAGTTCAAGAGTAATTGAATGATAAAGTATCCCCCTCCTCCCCTTTTACCTAGTGTAAGCCCCCTCCCCTCAGATGAGGAATCTGGTCTCTTGACCGGACAGATCACAGCAAGGGACAATCTTCTTACTGTGAGAACAATGAAAACCCTGCCCCCCCTCGACAGGTTTTCCCTATGATTACTGAAGATTGTCCCTCTCTGTGATCCATCCGGACAGTCTTGCTGCTCTGAGGTGAGCAGTGGTACACTAGGTAAAAGAGGCGGGAGAGGGATACTTTATCATTCAATTACTCTTGTACTACAACTCTGACAGAATTGAAATAACACTCTCCATGGCCCAAATACTATGATGATTAATTAGAGCTGCTTTTATTATGAAACATTACTATCACTTTAACCCTCTAAGGACCAACTGGATCCGAAACACGTTGCTTTGCGATGGAATCCACAACCTTCTGGTCCATAACCCTCTGAGCTCCAAAGGGGTGCCCAACACATGGCAAAGCCATGCTTTGGACACCCCTCTGGCACTCATAGGGTTAAACGGTTAAGAGTACCAAATGCTGGGAGTCTGAGGGACTTTGGCCCTGCATGGAAATGTCATGTCGGCCCCCTCCCCCACGCACATGACATCCAGGTCTGATTGGAGATGTCATCTGTAGAACAAAGGCACAATCGCAAAATTCATAATGGTCATTAGGATTTCCTGAACATAGTAAGGTAAGTTGGAGTTATTGTTAGGAGGTGTTAGATTTTTTTGTTTAGTGTTTTTTATATACTCTGGAGGTCTCCAATGCATCACAAGGGTAAATGGCCCCTGTAAATCAAGGGGGGAATTGGGGAATTCCTGTTTCTAATCTATGGTGCAATTGCTTTTCTCCAGTTGCTCTTTGTATATCAGCCCCTGTGCAGAGGTGTAACTAGAAGCCAGCGGGCCCTGGTGCAAGAATTGCCATGGGCCCCCCCCTGACCACATTGGCCCCAGACCCCCTCAACCACATTGGCCACATCTCCATACTGCCCCTTAACTCCAAATTGCCCCTTCCACAATGCCCCCTTCAACTCCACAATGCCCCCTTCAACTCCACAATGTCCCCTTCATCTACACAGTGTCCCTTCCACAATGTCCCTTCATCTCCACAATGCCCCTTCCACAATGCCCCTTCATCTCCACAGTGTCCCATCCACAATGTCCCTTCATCTCCACATTGCCCCTTCCACAATGCCCCTTCATCTCCACAGTGTCCCATCCACAATGCCCCTTCATCTCCACATTGCCCCTTCCACATTGCCCCTTCATCTCCACAGTGCCCCTTCATCTCCACATTGCCCCTTCCATCTCCACAATGCCCCCTAATCTCCACAATGCCCCTTCCACAATGCCCAATTCATCTCCACAATGTCCCCTTCCACTCCACATTGCCCCTTCCAGAATTCCCCTTCATCTCCACGTTTCCCCTTCCACAATGCCCCTTCATCTCCACATTGCCCCTTCCACAATGCCCCCTTCCTGTCCACATTGCCTCTTCCACAATGCCCCTTCATCTCCACATTGCCTCTTCCACAATGCCCCTTCATCTCCACATTGCCCCTTCCACAATGCCCCTTCATCTCCATGTTTCCCCTTCCACAATGCCCCCTTCATTTCCACAATGCCCCTACCTCCAGTCCCTGGTGGTCTAGCGGCGTGACTTGACAGATCTGTGTCTCCTTCGGCACAGATCTCTACAACTGAAGCTCCGGCATGCTGCTCTAGTAATGCAGAGGCTGGGAGATTATGTCATCCTAGCGCTCTGTATAACTAGAACCGGTGGCCGTAGTAGGAGTTGCCCCAGGCGAGGGGGTCGCAGGGGGCGGCCGGGCCCCTGGAGTGCAACCCCTATTGTTACGCCACTGCCCCTGTGTCTGTGGTCTGTTCTGTGTATGTTAGTGATCTCTGTGTTCGGTGGTCTGGTCTGTGTATGTTAGTGATCTCTGTGTTCGGTGGTCTGTTCTGTGTATGTTAGTGATCTCTGTGTACGGTGGTCTGGTCTGTGTATGTTAGTGATCTCTGTGTTCGGTGGTCTGGTCTGTGTATGTTAGTGATCTCTGTGTTCGCTGGTCTGGTCTGTGTATGTTAGTGATCTCTGTGTTCGCTGGTCTGGTCTGTGTATGTTAGTGATCTCTGTGTTCGGTGGTCTGGTCTGTGTATGTTAGTGATCTCTGTGTACGGTGGTCTGGTCTGTGTATGTTAGTGATCTCTGTGTACGGTGGTCTGGTCTGTGTATGTTAGTGATCTCTGTGTCAGTGGTCTGGTCTGTGTATGTTAGTGAGATCTATGCACAGTGGTCTGGTCTGTGTATGTTAGTGATCTCTGTGTACAGTGGTCTGGTCTGTGTATGTTAGTGAGATCTGTGTACGGTGGTCTGGTCTGTGTATGTTAGTGATCTCTGTGTACGGTGGTCTGGTCTGTGTATCTTAGTGATCTCTGTGTACGGTGGTCTGGTCTGTGTATGTTAGTGAGATCTGTGTACGGTGGTCTGGTCTGTGTATGTTAGTGATCTCTGTGTCAGTGGTCTGGTCTGTGTATGTTAGTGAGATCTGTGTACAGTGGTCTGGTCTGTGTATGTTAGTGATCTCTATGTCAGTGGTCTGGTCTGTGTATGTTAGTGAGATCTGTGTACAGTGGTCTGGTCTGTGTATGTTAGTGATCTTTGTGTACAGTGGTCTGTGTATCTTAGCGATCTCTGTGTACAGTGGTCTGTTCTGTGTATGTTAGTGATCTCTGTGTACAGTGGTCTGGTCTGTGTATATTAGTGATCTCTGTGTACAGTGGGATGTGAAATGTGTGTGAGATCCACTGTATGTATCTGTTGTATGTAGGTTACAGTATTGCTATTACAGGCTCTGAGATTCAGGACTCCACAGCTGTTAACTTTAGGACATCAGACAGGAGTCAGTCTTCATGACTGTGAGTGGCAGGAGATCTATAACTAAGCATCAACCTGCTCTGTTAATGTCACCTTCTGGAGAGCAAGATTTTAACTCCTTAAGAACAAGAAAGATGCACAAAACTTAGTGACGCAATTCGTGCCGCCCCCTTTCTGGTCCTTATAACGTTCATATTCTACATAGTATCTATAGAGTCACAATGTCCTATTATGATCTGGTTGTTGTTGTTTTAACCCCGTGAGTGCCAGTGTGGTATCCAACACATTGGAAACCAATGCTTTAGATACCTCTCTGGTATCCAAAGGATTAATGAGTAGAAATATTTAGTTTATGATAATATAGATCGCTTCAGGAGTCTGGTAGAGTCCTGCTTTTTCCACAGCTAATGTGGTATCTCCTTTTACCTGCAGATATCTTGGGAAAGATGCACTAAGGCGTGATATAGAGGTGAATAAGTGGAGATAACTTCTCCAGTGATATCACTTCTCCAGTTCCTATGTTATTCTATAACAATACAAAAAGGGAGGGGAGAAAGAGACAGGAGGCCCACCCTGTGTTGAATCAAACGGTATAATTAACCTTCACCGATCACCCAAGTGAGTTATACTCACAAAATAAGATGCTGTTAGTTCACCTATGTGGACAACAGCTGTAGCACTCAGGGGGATTATTAAGGCTGCCCCCTAAACAGCAACTCAGTAATCTTCCAAATGGAGATGGATCAACTCCTCCCCAAAATGCTCTCCCCAAAGCGATAGACCATATACATGCAAACAAAAAAATGGGAAGGATACCCAATAGTGTATTATCGTCTTCAACAGGATATATAATTCAATAAACCTGAGAATGGGTACTCACAATTCAGATGGTCAGTTCTAGGACTGACTAACTTGCATCAGGAGAGATACCCGTCTCCAACCGGGGACAATGAGGAATAAATGAAGTTCAACACGGCTCCAATATAAAAATATAAATTTTAATAAAAAAGAAAAATATATCATAAAAGTAAAACAAATTATACCCAGTATAATAGTTCTAACGCTTTTCGTGGCACTAAACGCCACTTTTTCAAAGATAAAATCTGAGTCTGGGATATTAAGACCTAACAGGTCTCCTCTGCCCGGTAAAAGAAACATTGGTAAGTTTTTCTTCAGAATAAAAATCAGCACTGACAAATGGAATACCAGCCCAATATTTAACCCCTAACACCAACCCATGTCCCCCTTTTCCCCTCTAACACCCCTAACTTTTTGGTTTCCCCTTACACCCACACATGTCCCATTATCCTCCTGTAATGCCCACCCATGTCCTATTAGCCTCCCCCCACCCATCCCCTCTGCAGACTAAAAATCAGACTTACCCACCTCCATACCTACAGTGAGACTCCCTCCTTCTACCCCAGCTAACATACCTAAAATGAGACCCCTGCCCCCATACCTAGAATGAGACTCCCATTTAATCCCCCAAATACCTAAAATGTGACCTCCCAAGTCCCTCCCCATATCTAAAACGAGACCCCCATCACAACATTTCTAAAATGATACCCCATCCAACTTGTCATACATAAAATCCCTAAAATTTAGACCCCCCACACACACACATACCAACTCTCCCAGAAATGAGACCCCCTGCCGTTTTCATACTTTTTTTTGCAATGAGGGATACCTTTTGCACTGGTGGTGTAGTGTGTTGGAAGGTTGGGGTAAAAGAGACCTGTTGCTCCACTATGGTCCTGCTCTGTGTAAAAACAGAGTTATTGAAGACTGAATTGCACATCGGAGGTGATGTCATATACAACACATTATGTGATGTCATATCAAACACACTGCCATCTGTGAGTCACTCCTTCACACAGAGCATGACCACGTGAGACCACCACTGAAGAGATCCATAACGGTAGCAGCACAAATCTCTCTTCTCCCTCACAGAATATAAGAATAGGGCAGGTACACAGAACAGCCCAAGAGGGGTGTCTCATTGCAAGACAGACCCCCGGACAGGTGGCCTACCAGGAAATTTTCCTGTGCCCTGATAGGCCAGTCTGGCACTGTACACAGTAATTTCATGGCAAGCACGGAGGCTTCGTATCCTATATAATAATTCGCTAAAACGTGTGTAACGCCGCAGTCATGTGCAGTAGAGACTGCTGCGCGTGCTGCAGTCATGCGCAGTAGAGACTGCCCACGCCGAGGCTGATACAGAGCTGGGCGTCCTGCTCTGTATCAGCCACGGCGCGGGCAGTCTCTACTGCGCATGACTGCCCCGCGACCGGCTGGCAGTGGCACTGTGGCCCATGTAATGGGCTCTTGAACTAGTTATGCTATAATCTTTCCCACTGCTCCACACAGCAGCAGAGGAAAACTTTATTTGTACAAACAGAACAAACTGTAAACCATTCTCCTCCCCATTAGGTCACTCCCACATCCCCTATAAAAGATGATGTCTTCTGTAACACCTCCTCTTTCTTTACTGCTCCCAAACAGATAAGTGCATTTTTCTTCAGTTCTTGTATCATTGGTTATTGTTTATTACAGTCTACACCTCTATTGTATGACACCAATATCGTTGTATTTCTCCCAAGATGAGGCCTTCTATTCAACATTTTAAATGAACCTTTCAGAAAAATCAGCAAACATGAATGGAATCTAATCATCCATACACTTACAGCTACCAAACAAACACTAGCTAAAGCCTGATGACTGAAAACAATTGACCTTTCTCAGGTCAAATCCAAACGAGATTACATTTGACTTAATGAAAAATTAACAAGGATTTTAATAGACAGGCACAAGCATTTCCTCACAACCTGCCACCAAAGGATCTTATACAGACTTCCATTCAAGCCAACCTAAGTCTATTCTCCTTGTAATATGATTTGAGAGGCCTGGCCCTCTGACCCTTTTGAGTTGTCACCTTATCCCTTTGCTTACATATATTTTAAATACTGAAAGTATATTACCAGTAAGGATACATTGAGATTGTCTCTAGTATATTACCAGTAAGGATACATTGAGATTGTCTCTAGTTTTCAAGTATGTCGTGGAAATTAATCTGATTTGAGTTGTCTCTTCTAGATGAGAGTTGGTACCGTGTTAGCTGTAGAAATACAGGATGCAAACATTTTTTGTAAAGTTGATACCTTTATTGGCTAACTAAACAGATTTATAATGCAAGCTTTCAAGACTTCTTAGGTCTCTTCCTCAGGCACGTTATACAGATAAATATGAAAACTTCTCTCTTAAATGCAAGTACACATTTGTACTAGGATTACAACCTGTGATCCTGAAATCTGGGCACATTCTACAACTGGTGTATTAAGCAACTGAGCTATCTCACTGACTTAAAGTGTTAGTAATGTCCACAAAAAACGTTTTTGGATTTAGAAGAGCTTAAAAAGCTGAGCTAAATGCAAAAAAACGTATCTCTCAAACCGCTATGGTTTAAGAGATACAGACATTTAAAGTTTGATCCATGTCGGCCGACGCGGAGGCGCTTGAGAAGTGCCGAGATCTCGTTATTTACCACGAATCCCTTCAATGGAATGGTCTAAAACGAGTGCTTGAAAACCAGGAACATGTTTTTTTACATTAGCAGTGCCCTCTAGTGGTCAAATTCTAATTAGATTTCCTGTTAGATTCTAATGGAGAGGAAAGTCAAAAAAGTCAGAGACATACAGTTCTCCATAGAATGTGATAGAAACTGATGAGTCACTTCCTGTCAGTTAGAACTATCAGGAAGTAAACACAGTAAATTCACTTCCTGGCAGTTAGAACTATCAGGAAGTAAACACAGTAAATTCACTTCCTGATTATTTGAACTGTTATAACATTTGAATAAAACATCTGACAGCAATGGGAGTGACCTTGTTTTATTCATCAGGAAATGCTCTACAAAATATGTGTTTTCATAAAAAACAAGTTTACTGCTCCTTTAAGGTAATGGAAGTTGCTGACGGAGCATGCACACAGAGCTTCTCTTATAAGCTCTGTGCTTTGGCATACCTCCCAAGTGTCCCTCTTTAGGAGGGACAGTCCCTCTTTTAGACCCAAATCCCTCTGTCCCTCTTTCCCACCCTGATGTCCCTCTTTTTAGGAGATCAGGCTGTGTGGTGTGTATATAAGTGTATCACATTGCTCCACAGCAATAAAACTCATATTAATCTTCGTTACATGGGTTTATAAATTAGTCTGTGTAACTAGAAAACCTTTGGTCTTGTTAGAAGTCATTTATTAGGTTACACAAGGAGGTATCAATAGGTCATGAAATAGCCTAAAAATTATTGGTAATGCCCCACCCACCAGCCACGCCCACAACAACACCCCTTAAAACACAAGTGTCCCTCTTTGGCAATTTGAAATGTTGAGAGGTATGCTTTGGATGCCTGCCGAAGAAGTTGATTTTCTTCAATAACGCAGACTTATTCAGGTTAATGGCAGTATGGATTTGCATATTGTTATGTTAGTAATGTATTAGGGGGAAATGTTATTATCGTGATAGTTCTGCTTTAATGTAGTTCAAAAAAAGACACAAGTCCACCAAGTTCAGTATTTGCCAGATTTCCAGTGTTGGTCCAGAGGACAGGAAAGCAAACAAAACCCACTAATGTAATTTCCAATTATACCCCCAAGTGGACAAAATAATTGTTCCCAAATCCAAAAAAAGCAGTTGGATTTCTCCCCGGAGCAACATCCTACCTGCACAGAATCCTAATGTCATAATTCTCAATATTGTTCTGAGCTAGAAAGCTGTCCAATATTATTTTGAAAGTATCTGTTACAAAGCCTCCAAACGCAAAGACAGTGGCGTAACAATAGTGGTCACAGGGGTCGCACCTGCGACCGGGCCCGTCACTCTCAGAGGCCTGGACCCGCAGCAACCTATAAAACAGGGCAGCACAGCTGATCTCCCGGCGGCATTGTGGAAGGGGCAATGTGGATATGGGGGCATTGTGGAGATTGAGGAGTATTGTGATGGGGGCATTGTTGAAGGGGCAGTGTGGAGATTGAGGGGCAGTGTGGAAGGGGCAATGTGGAGAATGAGGGGCATTGTGATGGGGGCATTGTTGAAGGGGCAATGTGGAGAATGAGGGGAAATGTGGAAGGGGTGATGTGGAGATGGGGGCAATGAGGAAGGGGCAATGTGGAGATTGAAGGGCAATGTGGAAGGGGCAATGTGGAGAATGAGGGGCAATGTGGAAGGGGTGATGTGGAGATGGGGGCAATGAGGAAGGGGCAATGTGGAGATTGAAGGGCAATGTGGAAGGGACAATGTGGAGAATGAGGGGCATTGTGATGGGGGCATTGTGGAAGGGGCAATTTGGAGGTGACCAATGTAGTTGAGGGGGGCCAATGTGGTGGTGGGGGGGCCATGGCAATTTTTGCACCACGGCCCTGTGCCTTCTAGTTACGCCTCTGCTAAAAGAATTCCACTTTTGTAGTGTAAAACATAAAAAAAAAAATCCTTGCCTTTGCCGTAGTTGAAGTCACATTTTCTCTAACGTTAATGGATTCCCTCTAGAGTTTTTTTTCTATCGGTTCTGTCAGTAATGAGGTCCCCAAGGAGACATTTATATTGTCCTTGAATATATTTGTATAGAGTAATCACATTCCCACTTGGATTAATCTTCTCTAATGTAAATAAACCCAGTGTCTCCCAATCTCGTTATCAGTTTTGTTGCATGTCTATGTACTTTGTCCAGTTCAGTATTATTTTTTTTTTAAGAATTTGCACCCAAAAGTGAACTACATATTTTAGATGACAGGATTTATAGAGAGGTAGAATTAAAGGGATAATAATACTTAATTATTACTAACACCTATATTAAAGACATATTAAAAATAAATGTATTGCCCCCAGTGTCATCTCTCAGATAAGAGATGAGAGATGATCGCTCCTAAAGTTGCCCTCTCCCTCCCCCTTCCCCGAAGTCCGGGTCCCAGCTGACTGCAGGGAAGTCCGGTCTTAGATCATCAGGCGGCTCTGCAGCACAGCCGCGATCGCGTTAATAAAAAAAATATTTCACTAAAATGGTCTTCTACATGTGCTTGGTTTGCTCTTGGTTTGTAAGCACACGTAGAAGACCGTTTTAGTGAAATATTTTTTTTTATTAACTCGATCGCGGCAATGCTGCAGAGCCGCCTGATGATTGTAAGACCGGATTTCCCTTCAGTCAGCTACAACGCTGACTTTGGGGAAGGGGGAGGGAGAGGGCAACTTTAGGAGCGATTATCTCTCAAACCATAAAGGTTTGAGAGATGACACTGGGGGCAATACATTTATTTTTAATATGTCTTTAATATAGGGATTAGTAATAATTATTACTATCCCTTTAAATTACCATCTAGTGCATCTGTACCCCTTTTTATACAGGATAGTACCCCACTGTCTGTTGCAGGCACTAACACAATTCTTTAATTGTGAAACATTACTATCCCTTTAACCCCTTAAGGACCAGCGGTCCCGGGGCGTGCCGTCCCTTAAGGACCACATAGGGAACTTTGACGTGCCGTCCCACGTGACTGATCACGTGGGGCGGCACGTCAAACGGGGCACTGGAAGAGATCGCTCCGGTATTACCCATCACTCTCCTACAGGAGCGAGGTGAGTAAAAGTATGTGACGTACCAGGACCGTCACTGGTCCTTAAGTGCCGGACCAGCGTGACGGTCCTGCCACGTCAATGGTCCTTAAGGGGTTAAGTGTCCAATATCACGGCCATGTGAGGGCCACTCTATGCCCCCTGTATATTTGACTTATAAACCCAGCTCCTGGATGCCTTTTCCCTTTAAACTCCATCCTAATGGTGCTTTAATCATTGTAACCTTACCCAATTATATGTTTCCAGCATTCCATTATATTTAAACGAAAGCACGGGACACAGTATAATGCAACCTTAATGAATGTATTGTTTATCTGTGTTGAGCAGATTCCTAATGGTCAGTTGTTGATTGATTCGGTTAGTTTTGTAAAAAAAAGAAAACTCAATAAAGGTTATTGAAAAAAGAAAAATCAATACCTCCTTGTCTACGGATGATAAGAGAGAAATTTTGGAGCAAACCAGCTATACCATAGGGGACAAACACAAATTCCTATTGATTTAAATGGGGCTCAGACCCCTTGAATGCTAGTGAGGGATTAAAAGTCAAATTTAAGTCAAGGGGAATTTGGGAAATTTTCGCTTCTTCCCCACGGTATATTTGGTTTGCTCCAGGATGGCAAGACAATTGCTTTGTAGGAAAAAGGCTGATAGTGTCTTTTGGGGGATGTGGGGAACAGAGACTCAAAGGAACCTAAACATACTGAACGTGCTACCTGTAGTCCAATAACAGCTACAGGGGAATGAAATGAGGAAGCAGATAAGTGTTGCTCACCTCTGACCTCGACTGATGTGTAGAATCAGCGATCAGCCTGGGCCGATTCCATCTGCAATACTACAACACATACAAACCAAAGGCATGACCGAGATTTGGGATTGGACGGTTACAAATCTAATGGACAGATTATGGGGTCTATTTTCTAAAGATTATGGGGTCTATTTACCAAAGGGTGGAAAAGCCTCTTTATCTGCAAAATGGGGTTCAGGGAGAGAACTGCTGTTCATTTGTTTTCTTGCATTGTTTATTAACTCCATCCCAACAATTGACTTACCAGGTACGTCCCACAAAAACTGTCACTTAGTGACAGAGGATGTACCTGGTAAGTCCTGGAAGTCCGGGTCTCCGTACGGCTGCACGCCGTTTGGGGATTCCGGAATCATTTTGTAAAAAAAATGTTAGCCGGGCGTTAAGGTGACAGCCGCATAAGGGGTTAAATACAAAAGGCAAAAAGAAAGGGGAATAATTCTTATTCAAACCAACTGCCCCATGATGGTCAGATTAAAATGAATGAATGAATATATGTATTTATATAGCGCCACAAGTGTACGCAGCGCTTTACAATTTAAGGCTTTAGAATATACAGGGTTACAAGTGCTTTGTAGAGGGAAACATTGAGTGCGAGGTCCCTGCCCAAAAGCTTAAAATCTAAAGTGGTAATGCGAGACATACAGAGTACATAAGGGTCAAGTGCTGAATACAGTGCTAGAGTTCGGATGATGATAGGGGACACAAGTGGAGTAAATAATTTTTCTCTGTCGTCCAATACAGGTTACTGGTAACTTTGGGTAGGCGATCCGCCCCTTTAAGTAGGCAGGAACAATTCTAGAAGTGAATACAGGGGGTGGAGCCTACCTTCCCTCCTTGGCTGCATCTAGCCTACCTTCCCTCCTTGGCTGCGTCTAGCCTATCAGCTCCAGTAAGATTTGAGACTCCTGGTGATAATGAGTCTTGATCACAAAGGAATTGAGATCCTTCAAATCCAAAATGGGATGACAGCTGCCATCCTTCTTGGAGACCACAAAGAGGTTTGAGTAAAAACCAATAACTCTGTCCAGAATTGAAACAGGTTCCAGAACATCCTTGTCCAGAAGAGCCTGGATAGCGCCATCGAACAGATGACGTTTCTCTATGCCCTGGGGCGTATGAGAGGGGGAAAAAAATGAAAGGGAGGAAGAGAGGCGAAAGGGATCCTGTACCCTTCTGCCACCACCTGTAAAACCCACGGGTTCGCCACTGAATTCTCCCAGATGCTGTGGTAGTGACGCGGACGGCCACCCACAGCCAAGTGGGGTCCTGGGTTCGGCAAGTCATGCCGTAGAAGGCTTTAGTCTTAACAGTTAAGACTAAAATCCTCTTATAAGAGCGTTCTTTGTACAACATCAGTGACTTCTAGCATGTTGAGGTTTTATCTAGGAGGTGTATTTTCAGGCGTGACTTGAAGACCATAAGATTGGTGCAGTGCGCAGGATGGGAGGTAGAACATTCCATAGATAAGACCATAAGAGAGGTGCAGTGGTGCAGGATGGAAGGTAGAACGTTCCATAGATAAGACTATAAGAGAGGTGCAGTGGTGCAGGGTGGGAGGTAGAACATTCCATAGATAAGACTATAAGAGAGGTGTAGTGGTGCAGGGTGGGAGGTAGAACATTCCATAGATAAGACTATAAGAGAGGTGTAGTGGTGCAGGGTGGGAGGTGGAACAGTCCATAGATAAGACTATAAGAGAGGTGCAGTGGTGCAGGGTGGGAGGTAGAACATTCCATAGATAAGACTATAAGAGAGGTGCAGTGGTGCAGTGTGGGAGGTAGAACATTCCATAGATAAGACTATAAGAGAGGTGCAGTGGTGCAGGGTGGGAGGTAGAACATTCCATAGATAAGACTATAAGAGAGGTACAGTGGTGCAGGGTGGTAGGTAGAACATTTCCATAGATAAGACTATAAGAGAGGTGCAGTGCGCAGGATGGGAGGTAGAACATTTCCATAGATAAGACTATAAGAGAGGTGCAGTGCGCAGGATGGGAGGTAGAACATTCCATAGATAAGACTATAAGAGAGATGCAGTGGTGCAGGGTGGGAGGTAGAACATTCCATAGATAAGACTATAAGAGAGGTGCAGTGGTGCAGGGTGGGAGGTAGAACATTCCATAGATAAGACTATAAGAGAGGTGCAGTGGTGCAGGGTGGTAGGTAGAACATTCCATAGATAAGACTATAAGAGAGGTACAGTGCGCAGGATGGGAGGTAGAACGTTCCATAGATAAGACTATAAGAGAGATGCAGTGGTGCAGGGTGGGAGGTAGAACATTTCCATAGATAAGACTATAAGAGAGGTGCAGTGGTGCAGGATGGGAGGTAGAACATTCCATAGATAAGACTATAAGAGAGGTGCAGTGGTGCAGGGTGGGAGGTAGAACATTCCATAGATAAGACTATAAGAGAGGTGCAGTGGTGCAGGGTGGGAGGTAGAACGTTCCATAGATAAGACTATAAGAGAGGTGCAGTGGTGCAGGATGGGAGGTAGAACATTCCATAGATAAGACTATAAGAGAGGTGCAGTGGTGCAGGGTGGGAGGTAGAACATTCCATAGATAAGACTATAAGAGAGGTGCAGTGGTGCAGGCTGAGAGGTAGAACATTCCATAGATAAGACTATAAGAGAGGTGCAGTGGTGCAGGATGGAAGGTAGAACATTCCATAGATAAGACTATAAGAGAGATGCAGTGCGCAGGATGGGAGGTAGAACATTCCATAGATAAGACTATAAGAGAGGTGCAGTGGTGCAGGCTGAGAGGTAGAACATTCCATAGATAAGACTATAAGAGAGGTGCAGTTCGCAGGATGGGAGGTAGAACATTCCATAGATAAGACTATAAGAGAGGTCCAGTGGCGCAGGATGGAAGGCAGAGCATTCCATAGACATGGAGCAATGAGAGAAAAAGGTTAGATACATGAGAGGGTTGTAGACACAAAAGGAGCTGAGAGAAGACAATCATTGGCTGATAGTAAGTGGCAGGATGGGGTATAGAGGGAGATCAGAGTGGACATGTATGAAGGAGTAGAGGAGAGAAGGGTCTTGAATAAGAGAAGTAATATTTTGTAGGCTATTCAGAGTTTGATAGGCAGCCACTGGAGAGATTTGATAGGCAGCCATTGGAGAGATTTGAGGAGGAGCGGGGCATGGACTAACCTAGGTGACAAAACAATAATTCATGCTGCAGCATTCTGTATGTATTGAAGAGGATGAAGATGGGAGGCAGGAATGCCAGGCAGCAGAAGGTTTCAGTAGTGCATGCGGGAGAGGATGAGTGCTTGTATGAGAATTTAAGCTGTGTTCAACATCAATTCAACATTGATCTAAACGGGGCATTTTAACCTTTTGGATGACAAAATGGTCTCCAGTGTACTGTTCCACAGTGAGGTGGAGACGTCTATAGTCCTGAGAAATCCAGTTTCACTCAATAAGAACTTTCCCCTACAGTGCTAACGATTTGTCTAAGAATTGTTCCACTTTTCCTAATACAAGAGGCCCTATGGGTCCAGGTACACTGAAAAAGTGGCATAGTTGGACCTTACTTATAACCAGGAACTGAAGCGATTCTGTGGCAAGCTAAGTGAACTCTGGGGTAATAACAGAACTTGTTACTATACAGTAGATCAGAAACACCAATGTAGGGCACTTACTACCCTTAATGTGCCAGTCCATATAAGATGGGATGCAGTCCAAACCAACAGCGAGTGATACATCATTAGAAAGCCACCAGGGGACAGTTCCTAAACTAAAAGGACAAGTCACCTTATTATTGGAGGACAAAATGCCCAAAAATATCCAGTCACTGATAAAAAGTATCCGGTCGGTCACTGACATAAGGTACCAGTTACATTGACAAAACTGATGAACAGGCATGACCTGGCTAAAAATCAGGTCTGACAGCCTCACTCCAGTATGAGTTAAAAACTCAAATCTTCATTAAATGGATAGAAATACTTGGTTTTATCTTTATTTTATTTTGTAGGCATTAAAAAAACATGAAGAACGATATAAGTCTTATCTCTCAAACCTTTATGGTTTGAGAGATATTCACAAGCAAAGTTTCCCCTCGCGCCCCTTTTACCTAGTGTAATCCATCTCTTCTCAGATGTGGAATCCAGTCCATAGACCAGACAGATAACAGCAGGGGACAATCTTCTTCCTATGAGAACAATGAAGGCCCTGCCCCCCTTGACAAGTTTTTCAGGTTTTTCCCTTATCTTAATTGAAGATTGTCCCTCTCTGCAGTCTACCTGGGCACCTCCCTTCTGCTCTGGCTGAACAGTGTTACATCAGTAAAAGGGGCGGGAGGGGGATACTTTATCATTCAATTACTCTTGTACTACAACTCTGATAGAACTGAAATAACACTCTCCATGGCCAAATACTATGATGATTAATTAGAGCTGCTTTTATTAGGAAACATTACTATCCCTTTAAACCTAAATTTAAAACCTAGACCAATCCAACAATATAGCATACACCCTGCTAACAGTCCTACACATTTCATACCTAAGCTCTTATGAGCTTGTATTTGGTTGATAATTCCCCTTTAAATTAACGGGACATTTAAATTGTTATCTGTGGCAAAGTTGCTTTGCTCCCCAATTGTTCCTGTTTGCTGTTATAAATAAGTCACAATTTATCTATCAATTGATGTGTATTATAAGGGGGCAGATTGGCACAAATTATAACACTTTTGACCCAAGGGGTTAAACATGAAATCTAGATGTAAGATATCGGTGAAAGGGAGGAGGACCATAATAACATTGGTATCTCCTTATCCTATACATAATTCATTTTGACTATCCAGGCAGAAAACACCAAATTTTAAATATTTAAAGATAGTTTATAGGAATAAGTGGCTCTTAATTTCCTCCACAGAATATCTATCCGGGCTGGCTGGATCCATTCATACAAAGGTCAAATTTATCCATATCAGTATTTTTTTTTAATTTTCAGTCAGTAGAGAGAAAGAAGAATTTCACTGTCCTAACATTCTTCCATTCTTCTAACTAACCATGGGTGGGATTTGTGTCTGTAGGAATCCTCAGTGACACAGCCCAAGCCTGTTGTCTGTGAACTGCTTTGAACTAAATACAACTGAAATGGAGCAGATTATGTATAGGCAACTTCCGGTACAATGTAAAATATATAAATTGATACGCTACATGACTGTAAGGTAAACTATTCTGTTATACAAAATAATTACATAAACATAATTGATTGCTGTATAATGGACTCCTCCCTAGGTAAGTGCTTCTGTTACACACAGTAATTATATGGATATACCTGACTGCTGTATGATGGACTCCTACCTAGGTAAGTGCTTCTGTTACACACAGTAATTATATAGATACACCTGACTGCTGTATGATGGACCCCTACCTAGGTAAGTGCTTCTGTTACACACAGTAATTATATAGATACACCTGACTGCTGTGTGATGGACTCCTACCTAGGTAAGTGCTTCTGTTACACACAGTAATTATATAGATATACACCTGACTGCTGTGTGATGGACTCCTACCTAGGTAAGTGCTTCTGTTACACACAGTAATTATATAGATACACCTGACTGCTGTGTGATGGACTCCTACCTAGGTAAGTACTTTTGTTACACACAGTAATTTTATACATACACCTGACTGCTGTATGATGGACTCCTACCTAGGTAAGTGCTTCTGTTACACACAGTAATGATATAGATACACCTGTCTGCTGTATGATGGACTCCTACCTAGGTAAGTGCTTCTGTTACACACAGTAATTATATAGATACACCTGTCTGCTGTGTGATGGACTCCTACCTAGGTAAGTGCTTCTGTTACACACAGTAATTATATAGATACACCTGACTGCTGTGTGATGGACTCCTACCTAGGTACGTGCTTCTGTTACACACAGTAATTATATAGATACACCTGACTGCTGTGTGATGGACTCCTACCTAGGTAAGTGCTTCTGTTACACACAGTAATTATATAGATACACCTGACTGCTGTGTGATGGACTCCTACCTAGGTACGTGCTTCTGTTACACACAGTAATTATATGGATACACCTGACTGCTGTGTGATGGACTCCTACCTAGGTAAGTGCTTCTGTTACACACAGTAATTATATAGATACACCTGACTGCTGTGTGATGGACTCCTACCTAGGTAAGTACTTCTGTTACACACAGTAATTTTATACATACACCTGACTGCTGTATGATGGACTCCTACCTAGGTAAGTGCTTCTGTTACACACACAGTAATGATATAGATACACCTGACTGCTGTGTGATGGACTCCTACCTAGGTAAGTGCTTCTGTTACACACAGTAATTATATAGATATACACCTGACTGCTGTATGATGGACTCCTACCTAGGTAAGTGCTTCTGTTACACACAGTAATTATATAGATACACCTAACTGCTGTATGATGGACTCCTACCTAGGTAAGCACTTCTGTTACACACAGTAATTATATAGTTATACCTGACCGCTGTATGATGGACTCCTACCTAGGTAAGTCCTTCTGTTACACCCATATAGGTGTATCTATATTATATATAGATACACCTGACTGCTGTGTGATGGACTCCTACCTAGGTAAGTACTTTTGTTACACACAGTAATTTTATACATACACCTGACTGCTGTATGATGGACTCCTACCTAGGTAAGTGCTTCTGTTACACACAGTAATGATATAGATACACCTGTCTGCTGTATGATGGACTCCTACCTAGGTAAGTGCTTCTGTTACACACAGTAATTATATAGATACACCTGTCTGCTGTGTGATGGACTCCTACCTAGGTAAGTGCTTCTGTTACACACAGTAATTATATAGATATACACCTGACTGCTGTGTGATGGACTCCTCCCTAGGTAAGTGCTTCTGTTACACACAGTAATTATATAGATACACCTGACTGCTGTGTGATGGACTCCTACCTAGGTACGTGCTTCTGTTACACACAGTAATTATATAGATACACCTGACTGCTGTGTGATGGACTCCTACCTAGGTAAGTGCTTCTGTTACACACAGTAATTATATAGATACACCTGACTGCTGTGTGATGGACTCCTACCTAGGTACGTGCTTCTGTTACACACAGTAATTATATGGATACACCTGACTGCTGTATGATGGACTCCTACCTAGGTAAGCGCTTCTGTTACACACAGTAATTATATAGTTATACCTGACCGCTGTATGATGGACTCCTACCTAGGTAAGTCCTTCTGTTACACCCAGTAATTATATAGATACACCTGACTGCTGTATGATGGACTCCTACCTAGGTAGGTGCTTATGTTACACACAGTAATTATATACATACACCTGACTGCTGTGTGATGGACTCCTACCTAGGTAAGTGCTTCTGTTACACACAGTAATGATACAGATACACCTGACTGCTGTGTGATGGACTCCTACCTAGGTAAGTGCTTCTGTGACACACAGTAATTATATAGATACATCTGACTGCTGTAGGATGGACTCCTACCTAGGTAAGTGCTTCTGTGACACACAGTAATTATATACATACACCTGACTGCTGTAGGATGGACTCCTACATAGGTAAGTGCTTCTGTTACACACAGTTATTATGTAGATACACCTGACTGCTGTAGGATGGACTCCTACCTAGGTAAGTGCTTCTGTTACACACAGTAATTATATACATACACCTGACTGCTGTAGGATGGACTCCTACCTAGGTAAGTGCTTCTGTTACACACAGTAATTATATACATACACATGACTGCTGTAGGATGGACTCCTACCTAGGTAAGTGCTTCTGTTACACACAGTAATTATATACATACACCTGACTGCTTTAGGATGGACTCCTACCTAGGTAAGTGCTTCTGTCACACACAGTAATTATATACATACACCTGACTGCTGTAGGATGGACTCCTACCTAGGTAAGTGCTTCTGTCACACACAGTAATGATATAGATACACCTGACTGCTGTATGATGGACAAATACCGAGGTAAGTGCTTCTGTTACACACAGTAATTATATAGATACACCTGACTGCTGTAGGATGGACTCCTACCTAGGTAAGTGCTTCTGTCACACACAGTAATTATATAGATACACCTGACTGCTGTAGGATGGACTCCTACCTAGGTAAGTGCTTCTGTCACACACAGTAATGATATAGATACACCTGACTGCTGTATGATGGACAAATACCGAGGTAAGTGCTTCATTTGCACACACTGAAACTTCTTCCTAAAGTTATATTTTTTTTTATAGTCCTGTAAGTGAAGAAATTACAGTTTTATGTTATATATTCATGAATTGTCTTGTTTCCCAAATTAAATTTGGATTGATATTTTTAACTATTTAAGGAGCAGGGAGGTGTGCAAAGCATTGATCATTCAAAAGGTGTAATGACGGAATCGGAGAAGCTGGATTTCAGTTCTGCCAATAGAAATAAAATTTATTAATGAGCGATCTAATATAAAAGGCGAGTGCAGATTCCTGGCGATTTGCCTCCTAGTATTTAGGCCTTTGGTTCTTAAGAGGCAGATACACAGTACATGATGAAATCAAAGTGAACATCAATTGGAGATCAGGGGACTATTTAGGTCAAGCAGGGAAGGGATTTGAACAATTATTACACTATAGAAAATTGGACAAGGCTTAATCTCTGCCATTAATCAAATTGTGATGTGGAAACTAAGGGATGTATGTACAAATACACAGGAGGATCAATTGAAGAGCAGAACAACTGCGTAGGGAGTCCGGTAAAAATCCCCCCAAATTCCTACTGACTTACATAGTCTTTTAACCCTTTCATTACATTATAGCCCTCTCTAGGATTTAATTGGTTACAATTACCATTTAAATCAATTGTAATTCGAGGAAATTATTTGCCCCCGTATGTGGCAAATATCTCCAAATCCACACTGAATTAAACAGTGGTTTAACCCTTTGAATGCTAGGAAGGTGTTTCATTTTCTCTTTATCATCTTCTCTGAATTAAAACCATATTTATCAGTAGCAAAATCCTGCTGCATTCAACTGAAAATGTGTTTTCCTCTCCTAAATAATGGTGCCCCCCCCCCCCGAAATGCTACACATTTGCCTTGATAAATATGTCCTATTATCATACCTCCCAAGTGTCCCTCTTTAGGAGATATTAGGGGTCTGTACCTCCCAAGTGTCCCTCTTTAGAAGATATTAGGGATCCATACCTCCAAAGTGTCCCCCTTTAGGAGATATTAGGGGTCCATACCTTCCAAGTGTCCCTCTGTAGGAGATATTAGGGGTCTATACCTCCCAAGTGTCCCTCTTTAGGAGATATTAGGGGTCCGTTCCTCCCAAGTGTCCCCCTTTAGGAGATATTAGGGGTCTGTACCTCCTAAGTGTCCCTCTTTAGGAGATATTAGGGGTCCGTACCTCCCAAGTGTCCCCCTTTAGGAGATATTAGGGGTCCGTACCTCCCATGTGTCCCCCTTTAGGAGATATTAGGGGTCTGTACCTCCTAAGTGTCCCTCTTTAGGAGATATTAGGGGTCCATACCTCCCAAGTGTCCCTCTTTAGGAGATATTAGGGGTCCATACCTCCCATGTGTTCCTCTTTAGGAGATATTAGGGGTCTATACTTCCTAAGTGTCCCTCTTTAGGAGATATTAGGGGTCCATACCTCCCAAGTGTCCCTCTTTAGGAGATATTAGGGGTCTATACTTCCTAAGTGTCCCTCTTTAGGAGATATTAGGGGTCCGTACCTCTCAATTGTCCATCTTGAAGAGATATTAGGGGTCCGTACCTCTCAATTGTTCATCTTTAGGAGATATTAGGGGTCCATACTGCCCAAGTTCCCTCTTTAGGAGATATTGGGCCATGAAATAATATAAAACCTCTTGATAATGCCCCTCCCACCAGCCACTCCCCCAGCAACACCTCCTAAAACATAAGCGTCCCTCTCTGGCCATTTAAAATGTTGGGAGGTATGTTATTATTGGAGAGGAAGATGTTAACTGGAAGCCAAAAACGTTCTATGGGACGACATTAGGAGAGTAAAACCCAAGTAATAGAAAAAGGTGGAATGATTCTATAAGCCACTGAGTCTGATGTAGAATGAAGGAATTAATTCTGGGGAGTAGCAGCTGTACCATAGCAGAAAAATAAACATATTTTTTTTACCCCTTTGAATGCTTCACAATGCTTTGGAGACCTTTCTAGCATTCAAGGTGATAAAAATGCCATTTATACCCTTAAGGACTAGCGGTTCCGGGGTGTGCGGTCCTTTAAGGACCAGATAGTAAAGTTTGACGTGCTGTCCCTTGTGACTGATCATGTGTGCTTGCACGCCGACCGTGGACTGAAAGAGATCTCTACGGTCTTGGAGCGATCAATTTCAGTCCCCGCTATTACTCACCTCTCTCCTGCAGGAGCGATGGGAGTAAAAAGTATGTGACGTACCAGGACCGTCACTGGTCCTTAAGTGCCGGACAGCTGTGACGGTCCTGGCACGTCACTGGACGCGATGGGTTTAAAGGGATAGTAATATCAGAAAAAAGTATTAACTATATGGTAGATACAATTAAAAGAGAGTCCTTGCACTTATTCGTATCTCTCAGACCGTTATTGTTTGAGAGATATAGGAAAATAAAGTTCTCTGGTCCCTCCCCTTTCTGCTTGACGAGCTGTAAAGCTGTCAGAAGCAGATTCTGGTCTCTTGACCAGACACGGCTCTTCAGCAGCACCAATATAACAATATCTAAAGATAAATACTTCATTTAGAACAGTCTACAAAGTGTGTCTGGTTTGCAAGCATACTTTGTAGACCTTTCCAATGAAGTATTTATTTCTAAATAGCATGATTTCAGCTCTGCTGAAGAGCCGCTGTCTGGTCAAAAGACTGGAATCTGCAGCTGTCAGCTAGAGGGCAGACTTGAGTAAAACAGCCAGGAAAAGGTAACTTTAGCAATTTATATCTCTCAAACCATAAAGAATTGAGAGATAAGACTTACATCGATGTTAACCTTTTTTTAATGTCTACAATATTAAATCAACTTAAAATTAACCATTACTATCCCTTAAAGTCTAGATGGTCCGAGTGTCAAATTCTATGTTTCTTCCATCCACCCCTCCGCCGTTATACAGTTGGTTGGCTCCAGCATTGTACCTCTTTGGTTTGATGAATATGGCCCTTAGACTGGAAGCTCTTGTCGGCCGGCTGCATCTTTTACTGAACAGACTATTGAATATATAAGAAGTGTAAAGGGCAGATGTCTATAGGGAGTTTAGAATGAAGATCTTTCTATTACTGGGGAGAGATATAGTGCTGTATTCAGGACACTAAAAAGAAATGATTCTCAGTCAGAAATATACATTCATTTAAGTTGTTTAATTCCCTGTATGCTAGATAGGCCTTAAACAAATTGCATTAATTAAATTTGTGTGATTTTTATTTTTCTAAATTATCCCCATGTTACGTTTGGTTTGATCCGGTTCCTCTTCGTATATCAGCCTCATTGTGATAGGAGACAAGTCTGGCCTCCCCAGGGGACATTCTCCTACAATAAATACCCAGATTAATACCACGCTCAGTCACCTCAAATTCTTCCACCAACTAAACATTTCTCCCCCAGGATCCAGAGCTGGGCAAGGCTCCCCCCTTCCACTAATTGGAGGCCATTTGCATTAGGAGGCCAATTCATAGTGGAAAGGGTCTGACACTAATTACGCACATGGTGAGGGTTACCATCTGCTGGGTTCATTTGGGGGGGTGGGGGTCCAGAAGCAATCCATTCATCCCCTACTCTAATCTCTCAATAAAGCACAAGGCTGAAGAGGAGGGGAGGAGGGGATCTGTATGGTACCACGGCCTCTCCCTATCTTAACTATTTGGGGACCAGAGGTGTATGCATGTTGCACCCCCCCACCCCCAGTGCTTAAAGAGTAATCTTATTGGATAGTAGTTTAAAAGCAGCTCTGTAAACCAAGGCACTAAAAGGAATGACTACTTGAAATGAATTCACTGTCCACTAGGTTCTTGCCAGAGGCGTAACTAGAAGCCACGGGGCCCTGGTGCAAGAATTGCCATGGGCCCTAAGGTTGCCACCCAGCCGGTATTTTACCGGCAGGCCGGTAAAAAGTTGGCTCCTTTCCAATGTTAAGTCTATGGAGGGAATGCCTTGGCCGGTATTTTTTTGAAGAAAAGGTGGCAACCCTAGTGGGCCCCCAGACCACACTGGCCATCTCCACATTGCCCCCCACCTCCACAATGCCCCTCAATCTCCACATTCCCCCTTCCACAATGCCCCCACAGGGTCTGTACCTCCCAAGTGTCTCTCTTTAGGAGATATTAGGTTTCCATACCATTCAAGGGTCCCTCTTTAGGAGATATTAGGGTCCATACCTCCCAAGTGCCCCTCTTTAGGAGATATTAGGGGTCCATACCTCCCAAGTGTCCCTCTTTAGGAGATATTAGGTTTCCATACCATTCAAGGGTCCCTCTTTAGGAGATATTAGGGTCCATACCTCCCAAGTGCCCCTCTTTAGGAGATATTAGGGGTCCATACCTCCCAAGTGCCCCTCTTTAGGAGATATTAGGTTTCCATACCATTCAAGGGTCCCTCTTTAGGAGATATTAGGGTCCATACCTCCCAAGTGTCCATCTTTAGGAGATATTAGGGGTTCATACCTCCCAATTGTCCCTCTTTAGGAGATATTAGGGGTCCATACCATCCACGTGTCCCTCTTTAGGAGATATTAGGGGTCTGTACCTCCCAAGTGTCCCTCTTTAGGAGATATTAGGGGTCCATACCTCCCAAGTGTCCCTCTTTAGGAGATATTAGGGGTCCATACCTCTCAAGTGTCCCTCTTTAGGAGATATTAGTGCTCTGTACCTTCTAAGTGTCCCTCTTCAGGAATTATTAGAGATCTATACCTCCCAAGTGTCCCTTTTTAGGAGATATTAAGGGTCCATATCTCACAAGTGTCCTTCTGTTGGTGATATTGGGGTCCATACCTCCCAAATGTCCCTCTTTAGGAGATATTAGGGATCCATACCTCCCAAGTGTCCCTCTTTAGAATATATTAGGGGTCTATACCTCCCAAGTGTCCCTCATTAGGAGATATTAGGGATCCATACCTCCCAAGTGTCCCTCTTTAGGAGATATTAGGGATCCATACCTCCCAAGTATCCTTCTTTAGGAGATATTAGTGCTCTGTACCTGCCAAGTGTCCCTCTTTAGGAGATATTGTGAATCTATACTTGCCAAGTGTCCCTTTTTAGGAGATATTAGGGGTCCGTGCCTCCCAATTGTCCCTCTTTAGGAGATATTATGGCTCTGTACCTCTTCGGCTATGTGAAATGTTTTGAGGTAAGTATTCTCACATCTGGCAGTGTCAGCATTATACATGAACACCCCCTCAAAGTACATGTCTCCTCAACATTTCCCCTCAATAAGGCTGGTACAGTGAGACAGGTGGTGGATTCCTATTGGCTGCTGTGCTGTCAGACCCACCAGCACATCCAGTAAGAAAGAGACTACCACTGGCAGCTCCAGCTTCTGTGGGAGGTGGGGCAAAAAAGCTCTGAGCTGACCTGGAAAATTAGGTTTCCAATACTTTAACTACCAGAACTGCTTCATGTGTGACTGTCTACATAAGTCTCAACTGTTAATTCAGTTTCTTTATTTACCACCCCCCCTGCACTGGGGAACTCGCTAGCATTCATGGGGTAAAAATCAATACTGAAATCATTATTCATTTTAATTTTTCCCTTATAGCACATCTGGGTCGGCCTACATTTGCTCCCCTTTTTTTGTGCACGTGTCTCTAAATTCCCACAATTGCTTTATTTAACCCCCATGGATGCTGGAGACTATATATGTCCCCTCTAGTGCAGCTGGTTTGCTCCAGCATTGTTCCACTTCTTCTTTGTACATCAGCCCCTGTGTTCCTTCAACCACTTGATTGTCAGAGGGGACGTCCGACATATTGCAAAGCAACGCATTGGAAGCCTCCATTGACAATCAAATGGTTAAAAAGATCACTCTCTTAAGGACGTTATTTACCAAGCGGCGGAGAAAATCAGGTGCAGTTTTAAAGAACTTTTTTTTTTTCATTTTCAAATATTTATTGAAATAATGGTACATTACAGAAGGAAATCCCAATTGATGTAAAGTCAAAACAGGGTCAGAGAAATAGAGTGGCAAGATAGGGCAGAACATAACCTGCAGTTGCATAGGCCCAGTTCAATACATAAGAATTACTATGGGCAAGATCTAGCGCCATCAAAAACACAGACCCTTTCTAAATCAGAGGCAATAGGTGCAAGCCGAAAGGCCCCCTCAACAAACTTTCCAGGTAGAAAGTAGCACATAGGGAGTAGTGCATAGAGGAAAGAAAAGAAATTAAAGGGATAGTAATGTTTCATAATAAAAGCAGCTCTAATTAATCTTCATAGTATTTGGACCTTGGAGAGTGTTATTTCAATTCTGTCAGAGTTGTAGTTCAAGAGTAATTGAATGATAAAGTATCCCCCCTCCCGCCCCTTTTACTGATGTAGCACTGCTCAGCCAGATCAGAAGGAAGGTGCCCAGGTAGACTGCAGAGAGGGACAATCTTCAATTAAGATAAGGGAAAAACCTGAAAGACTTGTCAAGGGGGGCAGGGCTTTCATTGTTCTCATAGGAAGAAGATTGTTCCCTTCTGTTATCTGTCTTGTCTATGGACTGATTTCCACATCTGAGAAGAGATGGCTTACACTAGGTAAAAGGGGCGGGAGGGGAAACTTTGCTTGTGAATATCTCTCAAACCATAAAGGTCTGAGAGATAAGACTTATATCGTTCTTCATGTTTTTTTTTAATTCCTACAAAATAAAATAAAGATAAAACGAAGTATTACAATCCCTTTAAATGCTATGAACACAAAAACTATAACGTTTTGAGAAATGGGAAGTAGCGCATTCAACATCTATAGTTAATAGCTATAACATTAGACATTTTTAAATCAAAGTATTACTATCCCTTTAACCCCCTCTCACATCCTAGGTTTCAAATAATTTTAAATATTAACCCTTTGAGTGCCAGAGGGGTACGCAACGCATTGCTTTGCAATGTGTTGCGTACCCCTCTGACACTCAAAGGGTTAACATTTATGAAAATAGTTCAGCTCTCAGAGATATCAAAAGTGTGTGTTTGTATATATATATATAGATATATAGATATGGATATATATATATAGATATATATAGATATATATACACACCATCTGTTAATTTTAAAACATCTTTTAGTCCTCTAGGGACCATAAAATGTGTAGAAGGGGGGGAGATACAAAATGGCTGTTGAAATCAAGTTAAGTCAAGCAGGGACAGGCCTAATAAATCACGAAGCCCCTGTCCTGATTTACTGTGCCTGTGTCTGACCTTTCCTCTGCCTGCTTCTCCCAGCGGGTAAACGCCGATAGGGGATGTATGGAGAGGGAGCCAGTGGGGTTACAGAATTAAATTCAAGTTCAAAATGAAATTTTAGGATCAGAAAACAGGTCCCTTGGGAGACGGTGATGCAATTAATGCGAGTGAGCTAGCAGTGGTTATTAATAGTCACCGGGGGGGCCTTCCACATCACGAAACAGGCCAAAGGTCCATCAGGCTGATGTACTAAGAACAAAATCAATTCTGGGGTAAACCAGCTGTGCACCATAGGAGACAAATAAACATTCCCATTGACTTAAATGAGCCTTTTAACCCTTAGAATTCGAGAGGGGTGTGCAATGCACCTCGAATGCTAGAGAGGTCTCCAACGAATTTTGAAACAATCTACCATTTAAGGGGTTAAAAATCAAACACGTCAAATAAGGAGGAACTTCAATCAATAGGAAGTATCAGTCTGTATCCCATCATATACTTACACACACACACATTTAGAGTGTTTCGGTGACACAGTTAACCCTTTGAATGCCAGAAGGGTACGCAACTCATTTCTTCATACCCCTCTGGCACTCAAAGGGTTAATGCTCAACAGCTGATGCACTTTGGGGGAAATAATTTGCCCCTTTTATAGTTCCCAAAGAGCCACTCAAGTCAAGTCTGGATCAAAATATCCAGCATTTTAACACAGAAATACTGCAATTAAAATCATCTGAATGACCAACGCGTTTCTTGGTCTAGAAGACCCTTCCTTCAGGGTTAGGGACTCAGTTTGAAAAAGTGAATAGAATTTTTTTTTTTATTTAAATCAATGGGAATGTGGGAAATTTGTCCACTATGGTGTAGCTCTTTTTCTCTAGAATTGTTGTTGTTTATCCACTTTGATATAACTTTATGCTCTACAAGTCCCATACGGGTGTCAGACGTCTGTGCACATGCATCCTTGCTTTTCACGCCATTCCTCCTTCTCATCTTCATTACACATATCCCCAGGGCTGGTCTTCTAATAAGAGCGATACCAGATCACCTCTTTCTGTAAGTGTGCATACCTCCCAACATTTCAAATTGACAAAGAGGGACACTTTTGTTTTAGCGGGTGTTGCTGGGGGCGTGGCTGGTGGACGGGGCATAACCGGAGATTTTTTGGCTATTTCATGACCTATTTATACCTCTTTGTGTAACCTAATAAATGACTTATAACAAGACCATAGTATTTTATTTACACAGACTAATTTATAAACACATACACTGACATTTAAACAAACAATAATGCAAGTTATATTGCTGTAGAACAATATGATACATTTATATATACACCACTCAGTTTGATCTCCTAAAAAGAGGGACATCAGAGTGGGAAAGAGGGACAGAGAGATTTGGGTCTAAAAGAGGGACTGTCCCTCCTAAAGAGGGACACTTGGGAGGTATGAGTGTGTAATGTCCTGTGGGTGGCATGTAATGACGTATTGCTCTGCTGGTGACATCTAGTCATGTAATCTAATGTAAAGCAAAGTGGAGATTTCTCTAGCATTTGAGGGAATAAAAACCGCATTTGAACAAATGAAAATTCTGGGAAATTGTATTTGTTCCCTGAGGTGAAGCTGGTTTGCTCCAGAATTGTTCTACTTTGGTGCATATGGCTGACTGATTTAAAGGAACAACAAACACCTGAGAATTATATCCTTATATAACCTGTAAATACCCCGAACCTCTTTCTAGTATCTGTAACCATTCTCTTTTTGTGTCCTGAGGCCTAAACATACAGTTGTAGTCTGAGGGAGCATCCATTTCTAATCCTTCCAGTACCATATAAATCTTGATTGGTGTCTAAGATGTGATGGTGCTTTGTTGTCTGTATATGGGCTGATAAAAGGTAACAGCCTTCCTGAATAGAAGTGACAGTATTACTTTGGCACTTGTCCCTCATTTCAAACTATATAGATGTAATGAACCAAATGGTAAATAAGTATGACAGTTTAAAGGAGCAGTAAACTTTTTTTTTATGAAAACATATTTTATAGAGCTTTTCCTGCTGAATAAAACAAGGTCACTCCCATCGCTGTCAGATGTTTTATTCAAAAATTATAGCAGTTTAAATAATCAGTAAGTGATTTCATTGTGTTTACTTCCTGATAGTTCTAACTGACAGGAAGTGAATTTACTGTGTTTACTTCCTGATGGTTCTAACTGACAGGAAGTGAATTTACTGTGTTTACTTCCTGATAGTTCTGACAGGAAGTGAACTTACTGTGTTTACTTCCTGATAGTTCTAACTGACAGGAAATGAATTTACTGTGTTTACTTCCTGATGGTTCTAACTGACAGGAAGTGAATTTACTGTGTTTACTTCCTGATAGTTCTGACAGGAAGTGAACTTACTGTGTTTACTTCCTGATAGTTCTAACTGACAGGAAATGAATTTACTGTGTTTACTTCCTGATAGTTCTAACTGACAGGAAGTGAACTTACTGTGTTACTTCCTGATAGTTCTGACAGGAAGTGAATTTACTGTGTTTACTTCCTGATAGTTCTGACAGGAAGTGACTTTACTGTGTTTACTTCCTGATAGTTCTAACTGACAGGAAGTAACAGGCCGTTTCTATCACATTCTATGGAGAACTGTATGTCTCTGACTTTCCTCTCCATTAGAATCTAACAGGAAATCTAATTAGAATTTGACCACTAGAGGGCACTGCTAATGTTAAAAAAACCCATGGGTTTAAACTGTAATAACTCTGGAAATATAAATCTCTCGGCAGTGGGAGTATCCTTATTTTACTCAATAGGAAAATCCCTACAATATATCTTTTTTCATAAAAAAAGTTTACTGCTCCTTTAAAGCTGTATTTAACACTAACACAAACAAATTTAATAAGTTGATTTAACTTTAAATATCACATAGTCATAGGTAGCATATGTATAAACGAATGACTCATTTGTTACATTCCTAAAATATAATCCTAAATTTGCTTTATAGATTATGTGTACATTGTCCTGTTCAGAGAGGATTTATTTAATGTTTGTTCTGTTTGTTTTGAGAGACAAGCAATAAATCAGATAATTGGTTGTGATTAGTTGCCCAATGATCTTGTATTTAGAAAGGATGTTATCTTTTCTGAGCCCGTTTACTGTTCATTCTGGGCAATCAATAGGAGCCCGGAAAAAGACTGGAATGTCTGCTCCCTCTAAAGCCTATATGTAAAACAAAGAGGGAATTGCTACAGATGTTGCATGACGTACAGGGGATTTATGTGTCTAGAACCACAATTCATTTTTTAGCAGTTTGTGAATCCTTTAACACATATTTAACTTAACCCTTTGAGTGCAGAGAGGTATCCAGCGCATTGCAATGCATTACGATTATATTATACGGATCTAATAAAAAAAATATTTTTTTAAAGGTGTTAGTTGAGTACCTTGAATAGTTAAAATTCTATCACCTAATCTCATATTAAGGTGTTTGTGTATCTTTAACCCTTCGAGTGCCAGAAGGATATGCAACACATTGCTTCGCATTGCGTTGCGTACCCTTCTGGCACGCAGAGGGTTAAAGAGTGTGATTACTCACCTTCTTGCAGTCTACCTGCTGCGGTTTGTTAGGAATTCCCAAATCACTCCACTTATTAAAAAAAAAATCTCAAGAAAGTAAAGTCTTTTTTTTTTTTTTTTTTTAAATTATGGAAATTCTGAGAGCGCAGAGACTTATTTTTTGTAGAAAGTACTGTTTTTAAATCCTTTAAGAACCAGAGGCTTGTGCAGCTCCTCTGATCCACATAGGGTTTACCATAATTTCCCTTACAAAACAGTAAGTCTCCAGGGGCCGTGTGGTTAAGCAGAGAGAAATGTGTTGATAGGAATTTTCACCCCTGTTTGTATCTACTTGATCTTATTGGTAATTAACTCCTTGGGTTCATACGCACAGTGGTAAACATGGAGCAATTTTGGTGCATGCCAGCCGCGTCACCGGGGTCAATTAAAGAAATCCACGTGTTTAAATTGGGGTTTTAACCCCTTAATTGCTAGACTTATTTATCACGTTGCTTTGCACTAGCGCTCGTGGTTATATTCCCCATTTTAATCAATATCCAAAAACAGAAAAATGTAACTTAGTGGGAATTGCTTAAGAATTGACCCATACTTGCCTTTAAACAAATTACTTTTTGACGCAAAAGCCATCTCCAGCTCATTACAGAGCAATTCAATGGGTCCCATTTAAATCAACATATTATTTTATTGACCCTCTGAATTACTACACATTCTTATTTTGGGTATATGGCCCTTTGATTCTTTACAATGTAGTAAAAGACCATCTAGCGTATAGAAGGTTAAACTGACATTTCCAGCTGAGCATTAGAGTGACATCCCAAACCCCCTCCCCTCCCCTGGAAAGGATAATACCAGACCTGGGATTTGTACAGTTAGAGAACATTGGGGATGGAATAAATGAGAGAGTTGGATTGGGGGAGTGATCCTAGCTGAGTAGGAAGGAAGAAACCGCGTCCCACATTAATTAAGTTCATGTTAATTAAACAGACTTCCGCTTCAGACTAAAGCACAATACACAGAGAAGCTGATGTATTAAAAAAAAAAAAACAGTTTAATTCTGCTAAAAAGGAACTGTACCAAAAGAAGGAAAAAAAAATCTCCATATCCCCGATGATTTAACCCTTTGAGTGCCAGAGGGGTACGGAACGCACTGCAAAGTAATGCGTTCCGTACCCCTCTGGCACTCAAAGGGTTAGCCATTTGTGTGCCAGTGGGCTATCCAACGCATTGCTTCGCGTGGGCGGTATTGCTTTGAGGTAGGGCGACCAGACCTCACCTTTAACCAGGGACACATATAAAAAATGCACACTGCAGGACTGCTTGATTTCAGTGCAATCCTGCTATGTGCCTATTTCCTATGTGTCCCCGGTTAAAGGTGAGGTCTGGTCAGCCTACTTTGAGGCTAACTAAATAGGATGCACCTCTGTACCAGAGAAAACAGTAGAGTAATTGTGGATTTTCCAGGACATCTTATCTTTTTTTGGTGCCTTTAGAGTCTGTCCTTCAATAAATTTTAATATATCCTGTATCCGTTGTAAACCTGGTAGGAGTACTTTATTTTACGTCTGTGGTAAATGCGAGAAGCTTTCCCATGCTTACCACAACTTTCAGCTATGTTTTTACTACTACTACTGCAGTAGCAGGTGTCCTGTGACTGTGTGAGGATGACTTGTCAGACACACCCTCACTCAGAGAGCCCTTCAGACGAGAAGAGCTAGTGCCAATGCTGCTCCATGCATTGCTGTGCCAGGTTCCTCGGCTGGACCAATAGTGAGTCAGTGACTAACTCTTCTTGCTACTGCTTCCCAGTCCATTTTAAGGTCTGTAAGATGCAGACTGGATTAAAGGGATAGTATTACTTCAAAATTACTATCCCTCATATTGTAGCCCTTAATGACACTAGCGGCATCTCTCAAACCTTCATGGTTTAAGAGATAGCCGCTTTCAAAGTTTCCTCTCCCCTGCTGTCAGCATTCTGCTGCCAGCAGGGGAATCCGGTCCCGGGACAGGCAGAGGCTCTTAAACAGAGCCGATATTTCGTTATGGAAGGAAAAATGATTAATTGAAACAGTCTTCTGCGTGTGCTTGGTTACCAAGCACACGTAGAAGACTGTTTCAATTAATCATTTTTCCTTCCATAACGAGATATCGGCTCTGCTGAAGAGCCTCCGGTTGATTCAGAGACTGGATTCTCCTGCTGGCAGCAGAACGCTGACAGCAGAGGAGAGGAAACTTTGAAATCGGCTATCTCTTAAACCATAAAGGTTTGAGAGATGCCGCTGGTGTCATTTAACTCAGTTTATTAAGGGCTACAATATGAGGGATAGTAATTTTGAAGTAATACTATCCCTTTAAATATGCAGAACCTTCAAGTGTCCTTACATCAGCCCCTCTTTGTAGACAATTGCCTTGCAATGCATTACTTGCGTTTCCAGCATCTAAGAAATTAACTCTGGTTGACATGCTGTTGTTCCCTATATTTTGAACACTTAAGGATAGTAACCCTAGATTTTAGGGGGCCGTACATAATTCACTGAACTTGGAACATCTATTGCCACGATCCAAAAATATGGCATGCGTGCCCAGATTTGTGTGTGTGAGACGATTAGGAGGAGAGATCCCAACCTTTATAAAGAATAACACTGGTTTTATGGCTGGAGAAGGGGTGATAAGGTCACTGCATTGTATAACCCCACACGCACAAGCAGTGATGGGGTGAATAGGGGAGGTCACATATAGGTTAAAGGTGGCTTCCCTGCAGGGCATATGTCACACTAAGTCACATAGACAAAGGAAAGTAGAACAATTCTAGGACAAACCAGCTGCACCACAATATAACAAAATAATTTCCATGTATGTAAATGGGCCATTTAACCCATTAAATACTAGAGGTCTCCAATGTGTTACGATGTATACTGTGTATGAAGCGTACACACACATTGAGTCTACTGGTACCCAGCCTTATAGTGTAGGGAGGAGGAGGATGTTGTATTCCCAGCTCTGGTTGCTATGAGAAGGGAGATTAGACGCCATCTGCTGAGCACCATCCCCCAGAATCCTTCTTGTTTACAGAGTGGGGTCCAGGCTACACCTGCCTGCACCATCCCCCAGCTACACAAATACACACACGCACACACTGATAAGAACTGGGCACAGTTACATAATAACAGTGAGATACACAAACACACATTGATAAGGACTGATCACAATCATACAATGGCACACACTCACTCATAAGGACTGAGAACAATCACAAAATAACACAATGCCACACACACACACACTGACAAAGACTGAGCACAATCACACAATGACACACCCACACTGATTAGGACTGGGCACAATCGCACAATGACACACACACTAATGACAGCTACAATTAAACAGAAACTGATTAGGACTGGGCCCAAACACACAGACACACATACACACACACACACACACACACACACTGTGAAAGACAGATGCAATCACTCAATGATACACACACTGAAACGGCATCTCTATCTTATGACAGGTGGCATTTAAATGTCAGAGATGGCCAACTTGCATCCATTCAGCTGTTGTGAAACTACAATTCCCATCAATCTCAACTGGTCTTGTCATTCCAGCTGTTTCTGAACTGTAATTCCAATCATCCTCAGCCAGCCATGTTCTTCTGTAGTGGGATTTGTAGTCTAACAAAGATGAAGGGCTGCAGGTTACCAGGCTATAGTGTAAGATAATGAAACTACATTGCTATACCCTATCCTGGGACAGATGGGGTGAATGACTGGGACACACAGATCTGCCAACCTGCAGTGTTGGAAACAGAGAGAGATTAAGCAGTCGGATTGCTTGTCCCAGTAGTGGGGGATGTTTCCATAGTCTGATGTATAAAAGGACACCCCAGCTGTCATATTCCCATCGGCTGTGGCAGGAGAGGGGGCAGAGCCCTCACATAAAAGATAACCGGCTTCTGGGGTCAGTTTGGGACACCAGGCTTGGGGCGGGGGATCAAATCCACCACTAAGAGCAGAAGGACAAAAGCAGCATTAACATCAACAAAGGATGGGACATTTCCAAAAAATATCTCCTTAATGACCCCCCATTGTTTTTATAATCTGCCTCATTAACCCTTTGAGGACCAGAGGGGTTTGCATCGCATTGCTAGGCAACATATTACACATCCTTCTGGTCAAAAAATGGCTAAAGAAACACTGATACCCAAATGCAAATTATTATTAAATGAAAGAGGGCATTTTAAAATCTACAAATATATAGGTAAAGGTTTCTGTACTTTGACAGAACCTAAAATATATTTTCTAGGTTTTTCTTGCCCAGCAAGCTGGGGGAAACCATTTTACGCGGCAATCCACACTTCCTGGTAGGGAAGCTCAGCTGTACTGTGTAAGACGCAGCAGGAAATGATGAAGGCACAAGAAAATGGCTTCCCCCAGTTTACTGAAACAATGTTAATAATTCTTCCCATGTCTACCACATCAACTCCCTATTCCTTCTTTCCTCTGAATGGAGGATGTTAACTCTAAATATCTGTGTTCAGGTAGTGATACGTATAAAGTTGTAGTATATTAAGGGTTCCATGAGGAGTGACTGGGCAAGTAGGGACATATCTTCTAGAAACTATATTATGGCGAATATTAAAGTGGAACTGACACTAATGACTTGAGTGATTCTAACTATGGTTTTAAAATCATTTATATTTATATATGTTAGGCATTCCTTATTTATTTATTGGCATTCCTGCCAAATGTACCTCTTTAGACAATATTAGCAGGGTGGGACGGCGTTTAAGGATTCATACCTCTGAAGTGCCCCTCTTTAGGAGTCATTAGGGTTCCATATCTCCGAAGTGTCCCGCTTTAGGAGATATTAGGGTTCCATACCCTAAATAAAACACTGTTCTCATTGTAAATTTAGCCAAGTTACATAAATTTCTGTTGATATGTTATGATGAGACCTAAAAATTCTTGGCCCATTGGTCACACCCCCAGCAACACCACCTAAAACAGAGATGAACCTCCTTGTCGTTTTGAAATGTTGGTAGATACGCTTTATATAGATATTAAACATTTTTAGCTTATGTAAATTAAAAAATAATTCCTGCTAGAAAGTGGCAGTTGGGATGGGAGGGAGAGTGAAATGTTAGGATCTGTTACACTAGGCTGTGCTATCCAGTACTGCTTTATTAGAATAAACTGACAATTAAGTAAAGTTAGCCTAAATACCTCACAAATTATAATTTTAACCCAAATGGTTAAATAACAAATGGATAACATAACATTGATTTTGAAAGCTTTTTCAAATTTACACAAGTCTTTATAAAATGATAATTCCACTTTAACCCTTTGAGTGCCACTGAGGTATCTGAAAATATCTCTGGGTGAGCTCATTAGAAAGCTTGCCAGGTATGATAAGTGGTCTAAGTGCACACTACAACATACCTCCCAACATTTTTAAAGGCCAAAGGGGGACACTTTTGTTTTAGGTGGGTTTGCAGGGGGCATGAATGGTAGGTGGGAAAATACCAAGATTTTTTAGGTTATTTCATGACCTTTTGACACCTCTTTTTGTAACTAAATGCATAATTTAGAACAAAACAGACTAATTTAATTTAGAAAGACTAATTTATAAAGACATATATTTAAGTTTAAACAAACATTATTGTCAGTTTTATTGCTGTAGAGCAACATGATACACTTATTTACACACCACACAGTCTGATCTCCTAAACACAGGGACATCAGGGTGATACACTTATATACACACCACACAGTCTGATCTCCTAAACACAGAGACACCAGGGTGATAACACTTCTATACACACCACACAGTCTAATCTCCTAAACACAGGGACACCAGGGTGATACACTTCCATACACACCACACAGTCTGATCTCCTAAACACAGGGACACCAGGGTGATAACACTTATATACACACACCACACAGTCTTATCTCTTAAACACAGGGACACCAGGGTGATACACTTATATACACACCACACAGTCTGATCTCCTAAACACAGGGACACCAGGGTGATACACTTATATACACATCTCACAGTCTGATCTCCTAAACACAGGGACACCAGGGTGATACACTTATATACACACCACACAGTCTGATCTCCTAAACACAGGGACACCAGGGTGATACACTTATACACACACCGCACAGTCTGATCTCCTAAACACAGGGACACCAGGGTGATACACTTATACACACACCGCACAGTCTGATCTCCTAAACACAGGGACACCAGGGTGATACAGTTATACACACACCGCACAGTCTGATCTCCTAAACACAGGGACACCAGGGTGATACAGTTATATACACACCGCACAGTCTGATCTCCTAAACACAGGGACACCGGGGTGATACACTTATATACACGCCACCCAGTATGATCTCCTAAACACAGGGACACCAGGGTGATACACTTATATACACACCACACAGTGTGATCTCCTAAACACAGAGACACCAGGGTGATACACTTATATACACACATCACACAGTATGATCTCCTAAACACAGGGACACCAGGGTGATACACTTATATACACACCGCACAGTCTGATCTCCTAAACACAGGGACACCAGGGTGATACACATCTATACACACCACACAGTCTGATCTCCTACACACAGGGACACCAGGGTGATACACTTATATACACACACCACACAGTCTGATCTCCTAAACACAGGGACACCAGGGTGATACACTTATATACACACCACACAGTCTGATCTCCTAAACACAGGGACACTGGGGTGATACAATTATATATACACCACACAGCAGTCTGATCTCCTAAACACAGGGACACCAGGGTGATGCACATATACACACCACACAGCAGTCTGATCTCCTAAACACAGGGACACCAGGGTGATACACTTATATACACACCACCCAGTCTGATCTCATATACACAGGGACACCAGAGTGGAAAAGTGGGACAGAGGAATTTGGGTCTCAAAGAGGGACTGTCACTCCTAAAGAGGGGCACTTGGGAGGTATGAACCCCAATATATCTTAAAGAGGGACACCTGGGAGGCATGCACCCCTAATTTCTCCTAAAGAGGGACAGTTGGGAGGCATGTACCCCTAATGTCTGCAAAAGAGGGACACTTGGGAAGTATGGACCCCACCATACCTTAAAGAGGGCTACTTTGGGAGATGTGCCACATGAATTTAGCAATCTGCTGTGTCAGGGAGAGACAGGGACAAATTAAACATTACCACTGTTTTAAGGTGACCTGTAACCCCTTGAATGCCAGGGATATCTCTTTAACAGTTAGTGGGTTACTAACAGAACCGTTTATCTCCTCTGGAGCAGACGTTCTGCCAGCGCCACACTCTCACTATACCAATATTCCCAGTCTCATTAATACACAGACTGGATGACTGGACGGCACGTGATCCGTCACCATGGTAACAGAGGTCGCGGTTACCTAGTAACTGAGCGGCGCGTCACGGACCAAGATGGCGGCTCCAGACATGGGGGCTCTGAGCCCAGAGCAGCAAGACCAACTCAGGGACTTGAGGGTAACCCCGTGGGGGGCAACACCGAAAGATAACGGTGGGAGGGACAGGGGTGACAGTGAGGGACGGGGGGATAACATCGGTGATAGCACTGAACTACTGCTAGGTAATATAGGAATGAGTGTGTAAGATCAGGAGCTACAGCTAACATGGAGTGACTTGGGGTAACACAACTCAGGGCACCATACCTCCCAACACTTCAAGTGGCCAAAGAGGGACACTTTTTTTAAAAACATTTTTAGTTGTGTGGGTGTGGCTGGTGTGAGGGACATTACCACAAATGTTCAGGTTATTTCATGACCTATTAACACCTCTTTATGTAAGACTAAAGTATTCTATGTATGCAGACTAATTTATAAAGACATATAGTGAAGTTTACACAAACATTAATGTGAGTTTTATTGTTGTGGAGCAATATGATACACTTATATACACAAACCACACAGTCTGATCTTCTAAAAAGATGGATACCAGGGTGGGAAAGAGGGATAGAGAGTTTTTCATTGCAAAGATGGCCTGTCCCCTCCTAAAGAAGTACATTAAGGAGTTATGGGGCACCGCTGGGGGTAACACTGAGCATCTAAGGCGAACACTGTGGGGCATCAGTGTGAGACTTGGGGTAAAACTGGGGGTGAGTGGAGGATTTGGAATTGAGGGACTGATGGGAACAGTGAGGGATTGGAGGGTATCACTTGGTCTAAGGGGTAACATTGGGAAACTGTTGTGGGGGGGGTAACAGGGAGGGACTACATACCCCCCCAAGTGTCACTCTTTATGAGATATTAGAGTTATATATTTCCAAAGTGTCCCCCGTTAGGAGATATTAGGGTTCCATACCTCCCAAGTGTCCCTCTTAAGGAGCTATTAGGGTTTCATACCTACTAAGTGTCCCTCATTAGGAAATATCAGGGGTTTATACCTCCCGCGTCCCGCTTTAGGAGATATTAGGAGTCCATACCTCCCATGTGTAATTACTTAGGAGATATTAGGGGTCCATACCTCCCTAGTATCCCTCTTTAAAATATATTAGATGTCCATATCTCCCAAGTATCCCTCTTTAGGAGATATTAGGGTTCTGTACCTTAGAAGTGGCCCTCTTTATGAGATATTAGGGCACTATACTTCCCAAGTGGCCTTCTTTTGGAGATATTAGGAGTCCATATCTCCCAAGGGTCCCTCTTTATGATATATTAGGGCTCCATACTTCCTAAGTGGCCCTTTGAGTTTGAGACCCAAATCCCTCTGCCCCTGTTTACCACCCTGGTACCTTTTTTTTTTTTAAGGAGATCCGACTGTGTGTTGTGGATATAAGTGTTTCACTTTGCTCTACAGCAATAAAACTCACTTTTGTTTTCAGTGTCTCATGTGTCTCTACATTAATCTGTGTAAATAAAATACTTTGGTCTTGCTCTAAATGATATATTCATTTACACAAAGAGGTGTCAATAGGTCATGAAATAATCTAAAAATGATTGGTAATGCCCAGCCCACCAGCCTCGCTCCTTGCAATAACACTTTAACCCCTTAACAACCGTTGGAGGGTCTCGGGGGGAGGGGAGGTAACACCTTTGTAAGCAGTGAGTGAGTGTTTGAGATATGCAGTTAGTATATCTGTTTGCAGTACACAAAATAATTTATATAGTTGTGCCAGACTAGGTTCTGCACGTTTAAGGGTATTATGTCTGGTCACACATTCTTTGCATGTAAAAAGAAAAAAACACTATGGCACTCAAAAGGATTTTTTTTCATGAACAAATAATTAATGTTTATGGCCAGCTTTGTGTTTCAGCTCCATCATGTTCTTGAGATTGCAGTACTGTTTTCATAGACAGTGGAAACCTATTGTATCAATCAATAAGGCTGATGTACGAAGAAAGAGGAGCAATTATGTCACACATAAACTGCACCACAGGGAACAAATAAACACTCACATGGCCTTAAATAGGAGTTTTAACCTCTTAAATGCTAGAGAGGTCTCACTTCATAATGCATCGGAGACCTCTCTAGCAAGCAAGTGATTAATAAATGTTCCATTTCAATCAGTGAGAATTTAGGGAATTTTAATAACATAACATAGTAACATAGTTGATGAGGCTGAAAAAAAAACCCTGTGTCAATCAAGTCCAGCCCATGCTGAATCAAACCTGTTGATCCAGAGGAAGGTAAAAAAAACACATGTAAGTAATTTCCAAGTGGGTGAAAGCATAATTCTTGACTCCAAATATCAGTCAGATAGTTCCCTGGATCAACAACGTATCTGCATTGAAGCCATCTGTCATAATTCTCAATATTGTTCAGTGATAGATAGGTACCCATTCCTTTTTTTTTTTTTTTTTTTTTTTTTTTTTTTTTTTTTTTTTAAAGCAATTACAGTATCTGCAAGCACAGCATCCCACGGCAAAAAATTCCATAACTTTACTACCCTTACTATAAAAAAAAATCCATTTGCTCCCTGCTGTGAAGCTGGTGTGTTTAATTTTTCCTGTATACAGTCTCTGTGTTCTGGGTGAGGGTGACATTCCTTGCTGTTTGGTTTGGAGAGTGCAAAATACTCCATTGTAGAGAGCTTCAGAATAGCCAAACCCCTTAAGGACTGTCCACGCACGCAGGCAATGGCACTTAACCCCTTAACTACCCATGACGTACATGTGCGTCATGAGGTTGAGGTCCATAAAGGACCAAGGATGTACATGTACGTCATGGAATTCTGGGCTGAGCTGAAAAAAAAAAGATACTCCATGGTCCTTAAGTGACCGCCGCGTGTGTGCACGGCAGGTCCTTAAGGGGTTAAGGACCACGGACCATTTTTTTTATTTTATTTTTTTGCTGCAAATCCGACTCAGGGCTCCCCGAATGGGATGCAGCCGCATGTGGAGCCCTGAATTCCATGATGGTCCTGGTACGTCATGGGTCCTTATGGCTCGCCAACTCATGACGTGCCAGGACCATCAAGGGTCCTTAAGGGGTTAGTACTTTAAACGTTTGGATGCTGACGCATTGCCTTGCACACCCATCTGACATTCAGAGGGTTAATGGGTTAAAAGACCATTATAAACTGAAGGGAAGTTTTAGTTTTTCTCCGTGGTGCAGTTGGTTTGCCTGTGAATTGCGGCACATTTACATGTATACATATGCACATTAACATTCCCTGTAAGCTTTTGTGTGTTTTGTAAATAATAAATGACATATTCTGTGCTCTATGGGACACATTTATCTATATGAACATTACTTTGAAGGCACAGTGATTATTTACCATACAGCTGTGGCACAGTGATAGATAACCCTCAGTCACTGTCTGCTGGAAGGATTACCGACACCTCTGAGGTCCTTCCCTGTACATCACTATGGTGTGCTTTGCTTATCTATGATATGTATGTCTGCAGCCAGCCTTCCTTTCACAGACTGATCTCTTAATGCCACCGGCTTGCAGGTCCTGCTAACTGATCAAGAATTGCAGAACTACATTTCATAAATAAGGTGCTTGCATTAAAAGGGTCAGAAGAGATCTTTGCAATACTAGCAAATTAAAAATGTTGTTTTATGTGTTTTTTGTAAAAAAAAAAAAAAAAAAAAAAAATGAGAAACAATACAGTTATGTATAAATGGTGTACATTGTAAGCTGTGGATAGCAGGGTATTCAATTTCAGTCTTTGTACAGCGCTATGGAATATATTGGGGCTCGATAAACAAAGGATGTTGATATTTAATAATAAAGAAACACCTTGGCTATATAGCTATTTTGTGTGTTTGACATCCCAACAAAAAAAATCATTCTTAGGCTTCTTTTGTGGCAGTCATTCAATTGATAGGAACAATGATTTTAAAGGATAGTAACACTTAATATGTAAATAAATAAATAAATATATATAGTAGTATTTATCCTCCTGAGTAAAACAAGGGTAACCATACTACTGAGAGGTTTTATTCAAAAGTTATTTCAGCTCGAACTTTAATTTCTTAGGCACAGTATCTCAATGGCCTGAAAAGTTACAGTGGTGCTGTTACTACACAAGTCTATAGACCGCTCTGGTCAGTTGACCATAAACTTCCATAGGATGGTGTAGCAACAGTGCCACTGTAACATTTCAGGTCATTGAGATACTGCACCTAAAAATTCATATATATATATATATATATATATATATATATATATATAAATAAACACATTGTAGCAAGTAAAGTTCAGATCTATTGTTCACTGTAACTCTTTCCTGTATGCCATTCTTTATCGTTTGTGTATTTCACGATATCTTTATCAGCTATCATTGTAATTATAGATGTAAATTTTACTGTATTGCTGATTGGGTGACGTCACACCACCACGAGGACGCCGGATTTGGGCGCCCTCAGAGCACATAACCTATATAAGGGGGATTTTTATCACTCTCTGTCCTCTTGTAAAAGGTTATGCAATTTAAACAAAACATTGATCATTACATTTGGATTATTAGGAAATCTATTGAAGTCCAGAGAGTACTTTTTTTTACTTCTAATGGATGAATTATCATTTTGGACTCAAAAAACAGCACCTAGGCCATTGAAATTTTATTAAGAGTGAGTGCTTCCCCTAAGAAACTATCTATCTATCTATCTATCTATCTATCTATCTATTTATCTATCTATCTATCTCATATCTATCTATCTATCTATCTATCTATCTATCTATCATATAATTTTTTTAACATAATAAGTGTTACTATTCCGTTAAATAGGAGGTGAAATATTGAGGGCTGAAGTTGTTTTGGACTTTGGATTCTGGGGACAAAAACGAGTTAATAAAACATTGAAAACAATGGTTAAATGGGCTGCATGAAGGTCTGGGTCCTGCCCCCCCTCCAGATGTTGTTGAACTAGAGTTTCCATTAATAGCTGGCTGAGGATGATGGGAGTTGTAGCTGCAAGGCTGCCTACCACTTTTCCTAATATAAAAGCTCAGGCAGTGATTTAAGAGCTGTATTGATTGGTTTGTAGGCCTTAGAAAAGGGATCTATATTAATACTGTATAGCCTATTAGTACATTGTCCCGTGAGGCTAAGGTGTCAGTCTGAATGATAGACAGCGTTGTCTGGAAATCTAGTGGAAGCGGGTGGACACGTTTATTTTGTGACGTTTCACTGTGTTACATAAATGTATCGGACAGAGTACAAGCCGTTAATAGGCTGCAGCAGACCTACCAGCCACCTGCAATCCTCAATTTCTCCACTTCTCATTAACCAAAATGATTGCTTCCAAGGATGTAATGAAATAGGTGACTTCTTACATATAATGTAGACTTGCCCTGTTACCAAGAAGAAGGTGACAGAGGATAGGATGAACGTGTTCATGATTCTAGTGGCAAACATGGGGGGGTAGCTAACCTATTATTATTTTGAATAAAGGTGCTATAGACCTATAAAGTACTAATACATATTTGATTAGTTACTTAAAGGGCTAGTAATACTTCGTTTTATCTTTATTTTATTTCGTAGGCATTAAAAAAACACGAAGAACGATATAAGTCTTATCTCTCAAACCTTTATGGTTTGAGAGATATTCACAAGCAAAGTTTCCCCTCGCGCCCCTTTTACCTAGTGTAAGCCATCTCTTCTCAGATGTGGAATCCAGTCCATAGACCAGACAGATAACAGAAGGGGACAATCTTCTTCCTATGAGAACAATGAAAGCCCTGCCTCCCTTGACAAGTTTTTCAGCTTTTTCCCTTATCTTAATTGAAGATTGTCCCTCTCTGCAATCTACCTGGGCACCTCCCTTCTGCTCTGGCTGAGCAGTGTTACATCAGTAAAAGGGACGGGAGGGGGATACTTTATCATTGAATTACTCTTGAACTACAACTCTGACAGAATTGAAATAACACTCTCCAAAGTCCAAATACTATGATGATTAATTAGAGCTGCTTTTATTATGAAACATTACTATCCCTTTAAATAACTAAAAAAAAACCTTGCATGCTTCACAATGCTTTGGAGACTTCTATAGAATAAAAGGGTTAAAATTAGATGACAATAGAGTAAGATATATAGAGTTGGCTACATGGGTAATCCTTTTAACCCTACGAGTGCCAGAGAGGTACGCAACGCATTGCTCTGCAATGCGTTGCGTACCCCTCTGGCAATCAAAATGTCAACACCTTATGTTTTCAAAAAGTACCTACACATTCTTCATGGGATAGAACAGTGCAGGGGTAGATAGACAGTGATTCTCATCGTCCGTTTGTGTGGACCTCAAAAAACGAGCACCCCGCCAGTTCCATGCAATAGGCCCACACAAGCATCTCAGCGAAATATACACAAGTAGAAGGAAGGAGCCAGCACTCACCCGTTTCAAATATTCACTTAATATTCATTTATTAAGCATACAATAAAGTGAATCTTTTAAACGGGTGAGTGCGCTCTCCTTTTTTCTAATTGTGTATATTAAAATTAGATGAAGCTAGTATATTAATTACTCTAATTACCATCCCTCCCCCAAAGAGGTAATGGCATGGACAGCATTAATCAGCAGACAAGAGGGAGGGCTGAAAAACTCTCAGCTTCAACAGTCTGGACCTTATTCCTCAAACTAAATAGGTACAACTCTGTACTAAACCAGATGCACTGTAGTGGAAAATGGAAAATGAGACTTATAACCTTTTATATACTAGGGAGGTCTGTCACACACGCAAAGCATTGGAGACCTCTGTAGACTTCAGAGGGGTTAGAAGCCCCATTTAAGTATTGATGGGAATTTGAATTGTCCCATCCTATGATGCTATTGGGTTGCTACAGAATTGCACTATATATTGATAAGACCTTTTGTGTGCCTTTGTACTAGGGCCTCTGTAGAATTGCCCTAGTATTGCTGAATATCCCTAACATAGCTCAGTAGTCCCATGAAACATACCTCCGAAGTGTCCCTATTTAGGAGGGACAGTCCCTCTTTTAGATCCAAATCCCTCTGTCCCTCTTTTCCACCCTGATGTCCCTCTTTTTAGGAGGTCAGACTATGTGGTGTGTATATAAGGGTATCATACTGCTCTACAGCAATAAATCTCACATTAATATTTGTTTAAACATCAGTATATGTGTTTATAAAATTAGTCTGTGTAAATAAAATACTTAAGTCTTGTTATAAGTCATTTATTAGATTACACAAGACGGTGTTGATAGATCATGAAATAGCCTAAAAATTTCCGGTAATGCCCCGCCCACCAGCCCTGCCCACAGAAACACCCTCTAAAACACAAGTGTCCCTCTTTAGCAATCTGAAATGTTGGGAGGTATGCATGAAAGGCCCTAAGAGGTGTTAGTAAACCCATCCAGTAACTTTCTATGATTTACACACAGATCAGATTTGCTGTTGTTATGGCTGATAACCTTACCGTTGGTTTTAGCTTGCTGGTTCCTAGAGAAGGCTTTGGGAAGACGTATGGAAAAAAACAGTGATGAAGCTATAACTTGCAGTGAAATCCAGACCTATAATATAATAATTGATACGTGTTTATTTCTTAGTAACCTAGAAACCATACCTGATGGGTTGGGAACCACTGTTTTAGTCTATTCTGTTTGTACAAATGAGTATAAAAGAAAACTTTATTTACTTGAGGACCAGAGGGGCGTACAAAGAGTTGTGTACCCTTCTGATCCTAAAAGAGATGAAAATATTTTCTTTATAGGAGTGTGAAAAAGGACATTAGGTAAAGTGTTAGAGGTGAGGATGGATAGTTCAGCCCATAATAAGTCTCTTTACTGCTCTAACACATATTTTCTTTGTCATCCTTACAGATTCAGACCAGGATAAGTAACGAGAGGTACCTAAGGAACCACAGAGAGATAGATCTGCTGTTATCTGGATTTATACGGTAAGAGGAACATTGTGTTTTAATTTCTCCTGATGAGAAACACATAGTGCAAGGATACAGAGAACAGAGACGTACACTATGTGAGGCACAGGGAGAATAGATATAATGATGGGATACAGAGTACAGAGACGTACACAATATGAGGCACATGAGGGTAGATATAATGATGGGATACAGAGTACAGAGACGTACACAGTGTGAGGCACATGAGGATAGATATAATGATGGGATACAGAGTACAGAGACGTACACAATATGAGGCACAGGGAGGGTAGATATAATGATGGGATACAGAGTACAGAGACGTACACAATGTGAGGCACAGGCAGGGTAGATAAAATGATGATAACCCCAGCGCTCTATCTGTTGCTGTGTCTCCAGGGAAGTTTTGCTGAGGAGACCACAGAACATCCAGGAATTTGCTGCAGGTAAGAAGATCTTTTCCAAAATATTAGTTTTCATTTTTAGGACCCGTAAAAAATATAGTAATAATATCAAACTATGTAATAATTACTAAAAGGATTACAAGTCTTATCAATATTGTGTGTTTCCTACACGTGTTATAGCAGCCTTTATGTCCGGACCCTGGTAACTAATATCTAACTAATATACCAACCGCCCCACCTCTGTGTTACACCCCAATATCTCCACCTCAGTGCCGTTACACACCAACATCTCCACCTCTGTGCCCTTACGCACTAACCTCTCCACCTCTGTGCTCTTACACACAAACATCTCCACCTCAGTGCCGTTACGCACTAACCTCTTCACCTCAGTGACCTTACGCACTATCCTCACCACCTCAGTGCCCTTACACACCAACATCTTCATCTCAGTGCCGTTACGCACTAACCTCTCCACCTCTGTGCCCTTACACACCAACATCTCCACCTCTGTGCACTAACCTCTCCACCTCTGTGCCCTTACACACCAACATCTCCACCTCTGTGCCCTTACACACCAACCTCACCACCTCTGTGCCCTTACACACAAACATCTCCACCTCAGTGCTCTTATGCACCAACTTCACCACCCCTGTGTCCTTACACACTAACCTCTCCACCTCTTTGCTCTTATGCACCAACTTCACCACCTCTGTGTCCTTACGCATCAACCTCTCCACCTCTGTGCCCTTACACACCAACCTCAACACCTCAGTGCCCTTACACACCAACCTCAGCACCTCAGTGCCCTTACGCACCAACCTCACCACCTCTGTACCCTTATGCACCAACCTCACCACCTCTGTACCCTTACACACAAACCTCACCACCTCAGCGCTCTTACACACCAACCTTACTACATCAACGCCATATGTACCAAACTCATCATCTCAGCACTCTTACACACAAACCTCACCACCTCAGCGCTCTTACACACCAAGCTTAGCATTCTTTCATACATACCAATCTTCTATAAGGGATCACAATGTAAGGGTGCGTGAGTTATAACTTTATCGTTACACTTGGGTCAGTACAGACATGGCGCTAGAATGAGAGGCCTGTAAGGCTCACTGAAGTCAGGGAGTGGCAGGTCCTGGAGAGCGGGAGGATGTACTGCTATACAAAAAGGAATTCATGGCCTAGCCTCCCAGCAAGGCTGTTTGAGATGCTATTAGTAAGATATAAACATTAGGCTCCATCCTCAATATAAAGGAAAAGTGAGGAGGAAATGAGATCTGTGATTCCAGCAGATAGGAGAAATAGAGATTGGCAGTGACAAGCACTCATACTGTACGGAAGAAATTGCTTTCATTTCCATTTAGTGACTGGAGATTGTCAGTGTCTTGTGTGACTGTCATACGCACCCTCCCCCCTTTATTCATATCCTGCCCCCGCCCCCACCAGGCATTGTAGTGGAATGGTTCAGGGTAGGTTCTTCCCCATCCCTGAAAAGAGCACAATTTCACCTTATTTATACAGGCAATGTGTAACAGTCGGGAGCAAATGATCATTTCCAAAATCCACATGATTTAAATTAAGCTTTTAAACCCCTTCGACGATAGCGAAGTCTCCATTCAGAACTTTGCTTCAAGGGTTAGTAATGTCCAGTTATAATTTCATGTTATATTGTAGATATTAAAAAAAAAAAGAAATTATCTGGAGCAAGTCCCATCTCTAAAACATTTATATTTTTGGAGATATAACGATTTAAAGTTCCCTTCTCCCTCTCCTTTCACAGACGTCAGCCTCTAGCTGACAGCAGGAATGGCGTAACAATAGGGGTCGCACCTGCGACCGGGCCCGTCACTCTCAGGGGCCCGGCCGCCCCCTGCAACCCCCTCGGCACGCGCCCGCAGCACAAGTGATCTCCCGGCGGCTGGCACTCTAGTAATGCAGAGCGCTGGGAGATGACATAATCTCCCAGCGCTGTGCATTACTAACAACCGCGCGGGAGCTTGACTCACCACTAGACCACCAGGGACTCGAGGTAGGAGGAGGGGGGTGGTCAGTAGGGGCATTGTGGAGAATGAGGGGCACTGTGGAAGGGGCATTGTGATGGGGGCATTGTGGAGAATGAGGGGCACTGTGGAAGGGGCATTATGGAGATTGAGGGGCAATATGGAGATGGGCATTGTGGAAGGGGCAATATGGAGAAAGAGGGGCAATGTGGAAGGGGCACTGTGGAGAATGAGGGGCATTGTGATGGGGGCATTGTTGAAGGGGCAATGTGGAAGGGGCAAATTGGAGAAGGAGGGACATTGTGAAGATGAAGAGCCACTGTGTAGAATGAGGGGCACTGTGGAAGGGTCAATGTGGAGGTGGCCAATGTAGTTAAGGGGGGCCAATGTGGTCAGGGGGGGGGCCATGGTAATTCTTGCACCAGGGCCCAGTGGCTTCTAGTTACTCCTCTGCCTCCGGCTCTTCAGCAGAGCCAAAATAGCGCTATCTAGAAAGAAATACTTCATTGGAACGGTCTACAAAGTGTGCTTGCAAACCAGGTACACTTTGTAGACCGTTCCAATGAAGTATTTCTATTTTGATTGCGGTATTTTGGCTCTGCTGAAGAGCCGCTGTCGGGTGACATCAGGGAAAGGTGAGGGAGGAACTTTAAAACATTATATATCTAAAAATATAACTGTTTTAGAGACGGGACTTGCTCCAGATAATTTATTTTTTTAATATCTACAAAATAACATGAACTTATAATGGGACATTACTAACCCTTTCGCAATGATTAAAAGCCACATTTAATTGAATGGTAAGATGGGGAATTTTATTTCTTCCATATAGTTAAAGTTTTTTTTGCACCAAAATGGCTCCACTTTGCCTTCATTTCCCCTTTAAAGGGATAGCAATGCTTAAAATGTAAAAAAATATGTTGTAGGGTTTATCCCCCTGAGTAAAACAAGAATACTCCCACTGCTGAAAGGTGTTTCATTCAAAAGTTATTAATTTTCAAAGTTGAATTTTTTAGGTGCAATATCCCAGTGGCCTGAAATTGTACAGTGGCGCTGTTGCTACACCATCCTATGGAGATTTATGGTCCCGGGACCACAGCTGTCCATAGGATCGTGTAGCAACAGCGCCACTGTACAATTTCAGGCCACTGTGATATTGCACATAAAAAATTCAACTTTGAAAATTAATAACTTTTGAATGAAACACCTTTCAGCAGTGGGAGTAGTCTTGTTTTACACAGGGGGATAAACCCTACAACATATTTTTTTTTTGCATTCTAAGTATTACTATCCCTTTAAGGGGTTAGAAGCCCAGATAACTGTTGGGAATTCTGGAAATGTCTGCTTTCCCACTGTGGTGTAGTTAGTTTGTCCCAGAATTAGCTGACACTTGTTTTGAACACAGGGCCCATGTTACGTATGTATAAAACTTACACGTATCATGTAGCGCACACGCCAGCAAGAACTCATTATTGCTTTTTCTTGTATCCGTTTTTATACATCTCCCCCATGGAGGTTTTTATAGAAAGAAAAAGTAGTGCATTTCTGGAGCAAACAGACTGAACCATAGGGAACGATTAAAATCTTTATTGATTTAATGGTCTTTTAACCCTTTGCTTGCTGGGGATGTCACCCAACATATTGCTTCTAGCCTTCAAGGGGTAGAGAGCCCCATTAAAATAAGTGTGAGTTTTGTGAAAATACTGAATACTTGTTCGCCGCGGTGCCCTGGAAGTGCTACACTTTCCTCTGTTTCAGTTTGGATTAGAGGGAATTGAGGTTGTCCAGGTTTTCGGAGCCTGCCATAAATGCCGTTCCTCCCTACTCCTTTCTTCATAGCCCCTGTTATTGTAGAGGAATGATGCAGGGTGGGATCTGCCTAATCTCTAAGAACATTGAAAAGGACAGATAATACATTAACACCCCCTCCCCCCTCTGCTCATCATTCATCAACCGCACAGGCAAAATGCCACTCACTGATACTCGCTATCGTAAAACTGTCAGCAGAAGCAGGGGGAATAATAGGGATTTTCATGGATTAAGAAAAATGGCTGTCTCATTGATCCCAGGAGGAATAAGAGTGTTTGTGTGAGCCCCAGGGCACTGTATTTTGTTAAATGTGTTTTTTACTAGGTATTAAGGGCGTCTGTCCGTGTGTGTCCCTCTGCCTGTCCGTGCACTCAGAGACCAAAAGACAGGCTTTCTGCTTTGAGAGGCCAAACTCTCCCTCACTCAGTATAGAGTGGGGAGTAAGCAGCCTGCGGACTTGTAATTTAGGGGCAGGAAAAGCTTAGCACTCCAACTGTCAGCGACTACAACTCCAGCTGTTGGGGACTGGCTGGTTGGGGATGATGTAAGTTGTAGTTCCCAAAAGCTGGAGTGTCAAAGCTATCACAGCTACTGTTTGACTACAACCCCATTAAAATGTGACCATCATGTGGCACGTTAAACCTTTTTTTCTGTCCTAAGGGAATACAAACCAGCGACTGCACATCCCTCAAACAGTTAATTACTAAGTAATCAGAAAATAGCTTATTTCTGGGAACCAAAGTATTCTTCTCTATCTCCTGGGATCCTATAAAAATCTCCAGAACACTGGGCTATACGTATAAAGAAAAAGCGGGTCAATTCCAGGGCAGACCAGCTGTACTATAGTAGCCAAGTAAACGTTTCCAACATTCCCTTTGTTTTAAATGGATGGAGAGAGAAAAGAACAGAGGTGCTTCTTTGTGTAATATCTTTGATACAATTTTGATGATCACCACACCATCACCAAGTGTCAAAAATCACAAAAGAATATGCTGGAAATGCACGTAAATGCAGACCAGCTAAACAAACTCAAGGTATTGATATGGTGTTCCCTGTCTGCTTCTTTGAAACTCCAATAGTTTGGCTGCTACCCTCAAGCATTCCACTCACAAAGCCATACATGGAACAATAACATAGTATAGTGGCTGTCTACACGTATATACATATATACAGCAGTATAAACTTGTAGAGAATATTCCACTGTCTCTGAGTTTCATATTACCTGCAGATCTTGAGAAAGCAGCGGTGCGATCTGTGAAACGTGTTGAACTGTAGGTTTTTATATTATTTTATATATTTGATATCAGGTGATTTTTATCTAAATAAATATATTTTTGAAGAATCTGGACATTAAAGGAGCGGTTTCTGTTTTGATCCTTTTTGGCGTGGATGAGAGCATCTGGCTGTAAGCACCGAGCAGAGACGGTGGAATATTCTCTGCTGTATATATGTATATGCGTCTAGACCAGTGGTTCTCAGCCCGTGCCCTCAGTGGTCACTAACAGGCCAGGATGTGATGATTCCCTTGTTAGAGCACAGGTGAGTTAATCAATGTGAATGAGCCTCTGATCACCACACTTGTGTTCTAGCAGAGAAATCCCTAAGTCCTGGCCTGTTAGTGGGTCCTGAGGACAGGAGTTGAGAACCCCTGGTGCAGACAGCCACTACACTATTTGAGTTTGATATATATTTTATTGTCATATTTTACACAGTGTGATTAGGCACTATAGGCGTCCCCCTTTTTTCCTTTTTTGTTCTTTGTTTTAAATGGAGCTTTTAAACCCTTGAATGCAAAACAAAGCAATGCAAAGGGTTAAAAGCCCCATTTAACTGAGCGGGAATGTTTATTTGTCCCATTTAGTGCAGGTGGTGTGTCCCTGAATCGGTCCACTTAGTACATCAGCATGATAGCTTTTGAAGAGGTATATGGCACCCAAGAGGTTAATGATAAACTAGTAGCTTTCACAGGGTAAAGGTAATTAAAGAATCTAATTGGTCGAATAATTAAGAGTGATGATAGCGGTCATAAAACTAAATCCCAAACATTATCCCTTTAGGTTTGCAATATGATGGTCACCCCTCTGGCACTCAGATAGTTAAAAAAATAAAGCAAGGGAGTGCGGTTATACAGCAGGTAGGAGCATGGCATTCTGGGAAGGCTGTATTCTTTTATCAGATGTTTGGTGCTCTGGTTCTGCCGGTGGTGGGGGTGTGTGTGTGTGTCATGGAAAATGACAGGCTGTGATCTTTCCTGATACTTACGCCTTGTTCTGGGAGTGCAGAACCCCCCCCACACACACACACACACACACAGCTTCTTCCCTTCTCTGTGCCTGTGAATAACTCAATTTGGGACCCATTGCGCAACGTTGCTTTAATGAATTCCTAGAAAAAAGATAATGAATGTTCTGCACATAATTACAGCCCGGTCTATTCCATGCTCTGGAGAGATGGTGTCTATTTGTGCTTGATATTTCCTCCCCATCTGCTTGTCTGTATATACCAACCCAAACCGGTGCGTGAGGCCTCGTTCTTTCATTATAGGATATAAACAGAGGAAAGTGGAGGAATTCATGGGTAAACCAAGTGCTCCAGGGAGGACAGAGAATCATTTTCATGATTTAGGTGGGACTTATAATACTTTAAATGCTACAGGGTTGTTCAGTGCATTGCGAAGCAACAGGCCAGCACTAGCATTCAGTGGATTTAAAGTCCCATGTAAATGAATGGGAAATTCAGGATTTATTGACCTTTATGGTACATTTGATTTGCTCTGAATGGCTGCAGTATTGCTATGAATACGCTAAACAGGGGCAATTGTAGAGCAAACCAGCTGCACCATAGAGGATAAATGAACATCCCAATGATTTAAATGTAACAACGCATTCATTGGTTTCAGTTGAATGGGGATTTTGAATATTTTTACTTGCTCCTAATGCTCTAGTTGGTTTGCCCAGAATTACTCTATGTGTACGTCCCTATATTCTATATCCATAGGTTGGGTGGTTTGTAGTTTTAATCCTTGCAGTGTGAAAAAAAAAAACAGATACTAAAATATAAATAGCCGTGTCTGTTCTGTGAGACCCAAGAGGAGGCAGGATGTGCTAATCTGAAATGAATTCAATTACTGCGAGAGCAGAGCATCCTCCCTGAATTGTCTGTAACAAACCAACACAGAGCACTGGCAGTGTGCGCGCAAGAGAGGGGCAAGAGGGAGTGCAGCTGGTTGAGGGGCACCAGGAACTGCAGGTGGTAAAAGAGCAGGAGGAACTGCAGTTGGTAGAGGAGCAGGAGGAACTGCAGTTGGTAGAGGAGCAGGAGGAACTGCAGTTGGTAGAGGGGCACCAGGAACTGCAGGTGGTAGAAGAGCAGGAGGAACTGCAGTTGGTAGAGGAGCAGGAGGAACTGCAGGTGGTACAGGAGCAGGAGGAACAGGGACAGGAGGAACTGCAGTTGGGAGAGAGGCACGAGGAACTGCAGTTGGGAGAGGGGCACGAGGAACTGCAGGTGGTACAGGGGCACGAGGAACTGCAGTTGGTAGAGGGGCAGGAGGAACTGCAGGTGTTAGAGAGGCAAGAGGAACTGCAGTTGGTAGAGGAGCAGGAGGAACTGCAGGTGGTAGAGGAGCAGGAGGAACTGCAGGTGGTAGAGGAGCAGGAGGAACTGCAGGTGGTAGAGAGGCAGGAGGAACTGCAGGTGGTAGAGGAGCAGGAGGAACTGCAGTTGGTAGAGGGGCAGGAGGAACTGCAGGTGTTAGAGGGGCAGGAGGAACTGCAGGTGGTAGAGGAGCAGGAGGAACTGCAGGTGGTAGAGGAGCAGGAGGAACTGCAGGTGGTAGAGGAGCAGGAGGAACTGCAGGGAGGTAGAGGGGCAAGAGGAACAGCGGCAGGAGGAACTGCACGTGGTAGAGGAGCAGGAAGAATAGGGACAGGAGGAACTGCAGGTGGTAGAGGAGCAGGAGGAACTGCAGGTGGTAGAAGAGCAGGAGGAACTGCAGGTGGGAGAGGGGCAGGAGGAACTGCAGTTGGTAGAGGAGCAGGATGAACTGCAGTTGGTAGAGAGGCAGGAGGAACTGCAGGTGGTAGAGGAGCAGGAGGAACTGCAGGTGGTAGAAGAGCAGGAGGAACTGCAGTTGGGAGAGGGGCAGGAGGAACTGCAGGTGGTAGAGGAGCAGGAGGAACTGCAGGTGGTAGAGGAGCAGGAGGAACTGCAGGGAGGTAGAGGGGCAAGAGGAACAGCGGCAGGAGGAACTGCACGTGGTAGAGGAGCAGGAAGAATAGGGACAGGAGGAACTGCAGGTGGTAGAAGAGCAGGAGAAACTGCAGGTGTTAGAGGGGCAGGAGGAACTGCAGGTGATAGCGAGGCAGTAGGTACAGCAGGTGGCAGAGGGGCAGGAGGGACCATAGGTGGTAGAGGGACAGGAGGATCTGCAGCTGGTAGAGGGACAGGAGGATCTGCAGCTGGTAAAAGGGCAGTAGGAGGATCCACAGGTGGTAGAGGAGCAGGAGGACCTGCAGGTAGTAAAAGGCAGGAGAATTTGAAGGTGGTAGAGGACTGTAGGAGGAACCACTGGTGGTAGAGGACTATAGGAGGATCTGAAGATGGTAGAGGTGTAAGAGAACAGCAGATGGTAGAAGGGTAGGAGGAACCGCAGGCTGTAGAGGGATAGGAGGGACCACTGACGGTAGAGGTGTAAAAGAACAGCAGATGGTAGAAGGGTAGGAGCAACCACAGGCGGTAGAGGGATAGGAGGGTCCACTGATGGTAGAGGTGTAAGAGAACAGCAGATGGTAGAAGGGTAGGAGGAACCACAGGCGGTAGAGGGATAGGAGGGACCACTGATGGTAGAGGTGTAAGAGAACAGCAGATGGTAGAAGGGTAGGGGGAACCACAGGCGGTAGAGGGATAGGAGGGACCACTGATGGTAGAGGTGTAAGAGAACAGCAGATGGTAGAAGGGTAGGGGGAACCACAGGCGGTAGAGGGATAGGAGGGACCACTGATGGTAGAGGTGTAAGAGAACAGCAGATGGTAGAGGGATAGGGGGAAACCACAGGCGGTAGAGGGATAGGAGGGACCACTGGTGGTAGAGGTGTAAGAGAACAGCAGATGGTAGAAGGGTAGGGGGAACCGCAGGTGGTAGAAGGATAGGAGAGACCACTGGTGGTAGAGGTGTAAGAGAACAGCAGATGGTAGAAGGGTAGGAGAAACCGCAGGTGGTAGAGGGATAGGAGGGACCACTGGTGGTAGAGGTGTAAGAGAACAGCAGATGGTAGAGGGATAGGAGTGATCACTGGTGGTAGAGGGATAGGAGGGACCACTGGTGGTAGAGGTGTAAGAGAACAGCAGATGGTAGAAGGGTAGGAGGAACCGCAGGTGGTAGAAGGATAGGAGAGACCACTGGTTGTAGAGGTGTAAGAGAACAGCAGATGGTAGAAGGGTAGGAGGAACCGCAGATGGTAGAGGGATAGGAGGGACCACTGATGGTAGAGGTGTAAGAGAACAGCAGATGGTAGAGGGATAGGGGGAACCACAGGCGGTAGAGGGATAGGAGGGACCACTGGTGATAGAGGTGTAAGAGAACAGCAGATGGTAGAAGGGTAGGGGGAACCACAGGCTGTAGGGGGATAGGAGGGACCACTGGTGGTAGAGGTGTAAGAGAACAGCAGATGGTAGAAGGGTAGGAGGAACCACAGGCGGTAGAGGGATAGGAGGGACCACTGGTGGTAGAGGTGTAAGAGAACAGCAGATGGTAGAAGGGTAGGAGGAACCGCAGGCTGTAGAGGGATAGGAGGGACCACTGGTGGTAGAGGTGTAAGAGAACAGCAGATGGTAGAAGGGTAGGGGGAACCGCAGGCGGTAGAGGGATAGGAGGGACCACTGGTGATAGAGGTGTAAGAGAACAGCAGATTCTAGGCGGGTAGGAGGAACCGCAGATGACAGAGGGATAGGAGGGACCACTGGTGATAGAGGTGTAAGAGAACAGCAGATGGTAGAAGGGTAGGGGGAACCGCAGGCTGTAGAGGGATAGGAGGGACCACTGGTGGTAGAGGTGTAAGAGAACAGCAGATGGTAGAAGGGTAGGAGGAACCGCAGGCTGTAGAGGGATAGGAGGGACCACTGGTGGTAGAAGTGTAAGAGAACAGCAGATGGTAGAAGGGTAGGGGGAACCGCAGGCGGTAGAGGGATAGGAGGGACCACTGGTGGTAGAGGTGTAAGAGAACAGCAGATGGTAGAAGGGTAGGGGGAACCGCAGGCGGTAGAGGGATAGGAGGGACCACTGGTGGTTGAGGTGTAAGAGAACAGCAGATGGTAGAGGGATAGGAGTGATCACTGGTGATAGAGGTGTAAGAGAACAGCAGATGGTAGAAGGGTAGGGGGAACCGCAGGCGGTAGAGGGATAGGAGGGACAACTGGTGGTAGAGGTGTAAGAGAACAGCAGATGTTAGAAGGATAGGAGGGACCACTGGTGGTTGAGGTGTAAGAGAACAGCAGATGGTAGAGGGATAGGAGTGACCACTGGTGGTAGAGGTGTAAGAGAACAGCAGATGGTAGGAGGATAGGAGTGATCACTGGTGATAGAGGTGTAAGAGAACAGTAGATGGTTTTGTGTTATTATTGGACAGACCTGGCAGATTTCCAATTTAAAAAAAGTAGGAAATCTCCTAAAGATCCCCTAAATGGGGTAGTGCCTCCGCTATGTTGGTCCGACACAATGTTCTAGATTGTGGGAGTGGCCTGTGCAATCCCAGTTCCCTTACACAAGACACCCACTCCTGGGATATTTCCTGAATTATCTGTTTATATAATAATTTGGCCTGTTAATTTACTAATTTATATACTGCTGTAATATCTAGGTCATATACAGATTTGGTCAGCGTATAGTAATTTTTCTTATTTGCAAGTCATACTGTTGCTCTAGTGTCCAGTTTATATAATAATTTGGCCAGTTTATATCTTGCTGTGATGTGCAGCTTTATACTAATTTGGGCGTTTTATTTACTAGCGTATATACACTATTTGGACTAGTCTATTTAACACTTTACTACTTGCTATTTCATCAAGTTTATATTCTAATTTGGCCAGTTTATATATTGCTGCATTGTCCCATTTATATTGTAATATGGGTATTTTATATATTAGTGTATATTTTCTGCAATGTTCGATTATTGTTCTGTCTGTCTGTCTGTTTATCTATCTATCTATCTATCTATCTATCTATCTATCTATCTATCTATCTGTCTATCTATGTCTATCTATCTCATATCTATTTATCTATCTATCTCATATCTGTCTATCTATCTAGCTATCTATCTCGTATGTATCTATCTAACTAGCTATCTATCTATCTAGCTATCTATCTATCTCATATCTATCTATCTATCTATCTCATATCTATCTATCTATCTATCTATCTCATATCTATCTATCTATCTATCTATCTATCTATCTCATATCTATCTATCTATCTATCTATCTATCTATCTATCTATCTATCTATCTATCTATCTATCTCATATCTATCTATCTGATATCTATGTATCTCATATATATCTATCTCATATCTATCTATCTATCTATCTATCTATCTATCTATCTATCTATCTATCTATCTCATATATATCTATCTCATATCTTTCTATGTCTGTCTATCCATCTATCTATGTCTGTCTATCTATCTATCTATCTATCTATCTATCTATCTATCTATCTATCTATCTATCTATGTATCTAACATAATAATACTTGTTGAAGAGACCATTACCAGGCCACAATGCTACTGGTAGCTGGTCGCGGTGCAGTCATGCTCAGTAGAGACTGCCCGCTCCACGACTGATACAGAGCAGTACGCTCCTTCGGAGCTCCCCGCTCTGTATCAGCTGCGGCGCGGGCAGTCTCTACTGCGCATGATTGTGGTGTTACACATGTTTTAGCGAATTATGATATAGGATAATGAGAGATGGGTCTCCCATACATGATCAAGCAGTTGGAAGGGAGGTATGTTCCTGAAACAGTGTGATAATAGCCCTGCTGGACAGTCACATGTTGCCCATCCCCCGTGTAGAAGGCGGCAGGGGGATTGTTCCTGTAGCTGTGTGATAATAACCCAAACGGCCGGATGGTCACTGCTTACACCTCTCTCTCCCCCTCTGTTCTCACCCCTGGTGAACATCTCAGAACATACTGATACTTGCACTGACCCTGTGCACATTTTCCAGCCTCCAGCTCTGAAGCTGCTGCTATTTCAGGCGTCTCTCGCACATCACCAGCTGCCTGTCATTATTACACATTTATTTTAGCACTAGCAGACAAGTACAGCGGAGTCTCACCACCCATAACACTTCATCATTACATTGTCAGCTTTATTCCAAGAAAGGACAGGTTTTCATAAGCTCACAGGCCTGGATACAGTAAGTCCACCAAAGCTTCGGGGACATATTCACATTACCCGTGATTGAACTCCAGCCTCTGACCCTTTGAGTGCCAGAGTTGCGCACCCCTCTGGCATTCAGAGGGTTAACCCCTTGAATGCTTGCGAAGTCTCCTACCGTTGCCTCGCAATGCTTTTGGAGACATCTATGGCATTCATGGGGTTAAAGGCTCCACTTCAATCACTGGGAATTTTGGGATTTCTTTATTATGTATTCCTTCTGGTGGAGGCGGTCTGCTCCAGAATTGTTCCATAGGGGTAACCAAGTTAGATACGAAATCCCCTGCTTCCATCTGAGTACAAGGATCCTATGTTATAGACATAATAAGAGAAGATATATAGGAGCTACAGGGTGTGCCTGTCATTAAATTGCCTCTAGGGAGTCTTCATCCTTCTACAGCAAACATCTGCAGAGCACAAACAGTGACACTCACAGAAAGTGACAGAGAAGGACAAATACTCATATCAAGTGACAGTTCGCTTTTTCAGTCTATTCTGCACCTATTCCAATTCTTGTGGTACCCCCAAACCAGCAGCTCTTCGCCCCCCCCAATCACTAGCTCTTCTCATCCCTCCACCAGAGCCTAGTCCAGTTCCTGCCCAAACACCAGCTCTTCTACCGATTAAAAGAAGACATTTCCACATTCTTATCAATCTGGCTCCATCCACAGACAGTGCAGCACCAAAACGTCAGGCAGATCTTATCTACATAAGAGAAACGGCACAACCCCAGATGTACATTTTGGCCTATAATGGGCCTTGTCAGTGAGATGCTTCTGATTACAGTTAGGCATCAATAGAGCAAGGATCCGTGCCGGGGATAACCTTCCACTATTAGTTCTCAATTTCTTTGTCACACCTCTTTTTAATTTCAGCCTCCCTAAGTGGATGGGTATCCCAGTAATCACCCTTGCTCTTCTTGAGCCTATAGGGAATGAGCTGCACCTCACTGATTATGCCCACTGAAGGCTGAAACCCATATCTGGGGTTGTGCAGTTTCTATCTCTGTGGGTGATGCCAGGCTGCTATTAAATATGGAAATGTATTCTCCAGTCTGGTGCAAGGGGGGTGAAAAGGTTGACTGAGCTGCCACTGAGGGGGGCGCCATCCCCAAGAATAAACGTCCGTTATTCATTCTCAGTGTGCGCTTGTCACACCTCTTATGATTTTTGTGCTAATCTGTTCTGACAACTGTGTAAAATTGTGCGTTTTATCTAGACAGAGAAAACGGTCAGACTGTGAATGGTCCAGTCGATTCTTATCTTCAATTAAAAATCTGTATTTCTCCCTTTTAAATATAATTTGTCCATCTTTTTCCTACCTCCCAAGGTAATATAGTGTTTCTCTGTGTTCTCTGCGGGGCTAACCTTTTCCTTCCACCCATCCCCCCCTTGTCTCTTCTTCCTCCACTCAATAGGGTCCTCGTCAGTCTCTCCTGGCCTCTCTCATTCCCTTAATCCCTTGTCTTCCTATCTTCCCCAATGTTGCCTTTCTGCTCCCTATTATCACCCACTGCGTCCCTCTCTTTCACCCCCCACAGTGGCTTTTCTCATTCCCACTCCACCATGGCCCCTCTATTCACCATCTTCCCCAGTTTCTCCTGCCCTCCAGTGTTGATGTACTATCAAGAACACAAGCAATTCTGGAACAAAACGAATGCAACACAGGGGACAAATGAACATTGCCACTGATTTTAAATCGGGCATTTAACCATTTCAGTGCTATCAAGGTTTCCACTGCACTGTTACACAATATATTGGATTCCTGTCTAACATTTAAAGGGGATCTATCACCCCTATACAAGTTTGTCTTAATATGTAGGTTACATAACGACTAGGTGTAATATTGTATCAATTTCTGTTTTTAAAATGCTATTTAGCAGAAATCGAAGGAATAAATACTGCCCTGTGCCCTACTTCCGGATAGACGGTGGTTACCAGCTCTGTAACTGCAGTCTGTCACTTTGCCTCCGCTCCCTTCCCTCTATCCTGTCTCCTCCAATGACCAAGGCTTTCTTCCTGTAAGCAAGAGCGCTCTCATTGGCTAGAGACCGCTCCAGTGTACAGACAGAAATCCTCCATCATCGGAGGAGGCAGGATAGTGGGAAGGAAGCGGAGGCAAATTGACAGACTGTGGTACAGAGCTGGCAACCGCAGTCTGTCTCGAAGTAGGGCTTAGGGAGGTATTTAATCATTAAATTTCAGCCAAACAGTGATTAAAAAAAGAAAATACAACAATAATAAATATATTCACTATATATAACCTACCTATTAAGACTAACTTGTATTGGGTTGATGGATCCCCTTTAAAGAGATTAAAAGTTCCATTTAAATCAGTAGGGTTGGTTTAGTCCCCATGATGAATTTGGTTTGCTCCATGTTTAGTCACAATACAGCAGACTCATGATGTATAAACATCGGTTATTTTACAATATATCAGTAAGCTCTCGCAAGCGGGGCCTACTTTACATCTGTTTTGAGCAGTCTGTGTGTTCGTCTTTGTACAGATCTGCAGACTATATAGGTGCCCGGTAAATAATGGATGAAAATAGAAGTCTAAAAATTATTATTAATAATATCTGCCAAGCAGCCCAAACAGCATATAATTCAGCATCCATAATATACATTAGATGGAAGCCTGTACAAGGAGGATCTCCCCTCTACCACTCAGAAAGATAAGGAAGCCTGGACATGACAGGACACAGTGACCACTGTAAATCCAGACCTGGGCAGCTCACGTCTAGTTAATACGAACCAGACGGCCCCAAAAGATCCATTACGGCCCTTATTAAATCATATTAGTGCATGTAATACATTTAGACACTGAGCAACCTGCACCTGTTTCTATGGAGATGAGACCGAGTACAGAGCAGCTTGCTGGAACTGGCTGAATTAACCCCGTAATTTAGAAAATGGCAGGCCTCGGTGCCTGTGTCTTTCACATATACTTTAAGCACTCAACAAAGTACAGGAAGGAAGCATGTTAGGGAGAGCGAGAAGTAGCTAAAATGAAAGGCAGGCTCTTATATTGTAGTAAATGCGAATCGAATACTAGTTCACAAAAAGGGGAATGGGTGCAGGGAATAGACTCACAGCAGGAAAGGTAGAAGATAAAAGGAACAGTAACTTTAAAGAAAAAAAAACATATTGGTCCATGAAAAGAAACCGTGTAATCCCCTTGGAGTCTAGAAAGGTTCACTTTGCAACGCATTGGAGACCTTTATAGCATGCAAGGAGTTAATAATCTGTAAGTTAATTTCCCCCTTCAGTGCTTTTGCAGGGAGCTACAGTAACACATATAATACCGGCATCATAAGGAATAAATAAAGAATATAGCGTTAGTTAGAACCACCGGACTGTATGCACAAAGTCATTTCTGGGCCAAGCATACTACACCACAGGGAACAAATAATAACCCAGATTCCCGTTGATTGAAAAGAGGCTTTACATCCCTTGAACTCTTGCCGTCTCCCAACACATTGCTTCACATTGTATTGTAGACTAGCCTGTCATGCAAGGAGTTAAACTCCACATTTAAATCAATGTGCATTTTTATTACAAACTTGGTTTATTTACTCTAGAGAAAAGACGACTAAGAGGAGACCTTATCACATTGTACAAGTAAATGAGAGGTCAATACAAGGATCTCTGCTGTGAGCTATTTATTCTAAGGCCTGATCAGGTGACCAGGGGACACCCCTTGAGATTAGAGGAAAGGAGGTTTAAACTTCAGAAGAGGAAGGGGTTTTTTACGGTAAGGTCTGTTAAATTGTGGAATTCATTGTCCAGGGAGGTGGTTATGGCAGATACAATGGATACATTTAAGAGAAGATTAGATACATTTCTTTCAAAAGGGAACATACAGAGTTATACTGTTTATCAGTAGGCAGATCAGGAAGGTCTGATAAAGTCTCATTTAATTTGTATCAGGAAAGCTATAAAATTCTCAGTCACTGGGGTATGAGGAGAAAGTTGAACTTGATGGACTTGTGTCTTTATTCAACCTAATTTACTGTTACTATTTATTACACGTTGTGTAGCTGGCTTGTCCCTGAATTGGTCAACTTTTGACTTAATACTAATGGCCTTGTGCACACAGAACTTTACACATGACACACAGGGAATGACAAGGTTTATAAAACATTTTAATGAGAGGAATATTATTATGCTGTTTGATTCTCTGCCATCCATGGAAAGTGTTTTAATATCAAATTATGTATGTTAAGCATTGTCGGAGGATGACAGTCAAATTCAGCAACATGGCGTTTCTGCACATGTATTAAAGACTAAATAGGTGTGATAAGCGTATGAACAGCACTTAGATATTTGCTTGTTCTGCGGCATGGTGACGACCCAGGAGCTGTCAATGTAATTTCTCACCCTCTTGTTCCATTACAAAGGAAAGACAGTGCATCTATGACATGCCATGTAATCTCCACTGTGCCAGAGAAAAACAGCCAACTCCAGATGTACATTTCCACCTGATATGCACTGAGCAGCCACAGTACTGATTGTTTGCAGTGGTGACCCGGGCATCTTGATGCACCTCACATTGTTCAGTGCACATCACAATGTCCAATGAATGGCCAACCCACTGCTTTCAAAAAAAGGAATGGATACCTATCCAGCACAGAACAATATTGAGAATTACGACAGTTGGATTCAATGCAGATAGGTTGTTGATCCAGGGAAATATCTGACTGCCTTTTGGAGTCAGGAAACATTATTTTTACCCACTTGGTGCTTAACCCTTTCGCGTCCAATGACGTGCTCGGACCGCCACGCTGGTCTGGCACTTAAGGCCTAGTGATGGTCCTGGCACGTCACGTACTTTTACGCGGTGAGTAATACCGAGGACTGAAGTTGATCACTCCAAGACTGGAGCAATCTCTTTCAGTCTCTCGTTCGGCATGCCAGCACACGTGATCAGTCACGTGGGGCGGCACGTCGAACTTCCCTGTCTGGTTCTTAAAGGACCACACACCCCGGGACCGTTGGTCCTTAAAGGAGCAGTAAACTTTGTTTTATGAAAAAATATATATTGCAGGGATTTTCCTACTGAGTAAAATAAGAGTACTCCCACTGCGGAGAGATTTATATTTCCAGAGTTATTACAGTTTAAACCCACGTTTTTTTACAATAGCAGTGCCCTCTAGTGGTCAAATTCTAATTAGATTTCCTGTTAGATTATAATGGAGAAGAAAGTCAGAAAAGTCAAAGACATACAGTTCTCCATAGAATGTGATAGAAACTGCCTGTTACTTCCTGTCAGTTAGAACGATCAGGAAGTAAACACAGTAAATTCACTTCCTGTCAGAACTATCAGGAAGTAAACACAGTAAATTCACTTCCTGTCAGTTAGAACTATCAGGAAGTAAACACAGTAAATTCACTTCCTGATTATTTAAACTGCTATAAATTTTGAATTAAACATCTGACAGCGACGGGACTGACCTTGTTTTATTCAGCAGGAAATGCTCTATAAAATATGTGTTTTCATAAAAAAAAGTTTACTGCTCCTTGAAGGTGTTATTTGGAAATGGCTTCAATGGAGTTTGTTTGTTTTTTTGCCTTCCTCTGGATCAACAGGGGTGTTTTTGCATGGGCTGGACTTGATGAACAAATGTCTTTTTTTCGTCCTCTGCAACTATTTTACTAGGTTACTTGGGCATCAGTCTATAATATATGGGTGATGATGACAGAGATTGCCCATCAGTCATGTCTCTGCCATGTCTCTCTCCGTTAGTATTGCAGGGGGTAAACGCATTTAAAACCAGGGTGTTTTCCAGGATTGTGGCTATATGTCAGCCACAGTGGTGAAATTCACCTGCCCCTCAGATACTTGGGGAGAGAGATGGTGGGATAAGCACATCACTGGGAACCAACAACACCAAGAGATTTGATTGGTCTGTGGCAGGCATAAGTCTGACTGCCCCCTCCCTCTCTCCTGTCCTTTACTTTACCCCCAGTTATAGTCACTGTTTCTTTTAAACATGTCCTAGGGATATTTCTTTTGATGTCTAAAATGTATTACTTCTGAATGTTGAAAAACAGAAAATAAAAGAAGGGGGGGGGGAGAAAACCTTTAAATTATTGCGTATGTGGGAATATTCATTTGTTCCATAGCATGCAGTTCGTTTGCTCCAAAACTGGTCCAGTTCTGCTTAGTTATTCAGCCTCACTGTGTACATCAGTGGAAGTCAATATGTGGCTCTCTAGTTCCTGGGAACTACTAATAATCCCATCATTCCCTCCCACGCAATGGCTGGCTTGGGTGATGGTAGCTGTAGTCCCCGAGAGCTGGGGAGCCAGAGGTTGTTTACTCTTGTTCTATCACGGTAACCATCCAGGAGCTGCCAGTCACGTCTCTCTACATACATATATATTTTTTTATTATTAATGTACTAGTTGAACAGCCCATTACACGGGCCACAGTGCCTCTGGCAGCCGGTCGCGGGGCAGTCACACGCAGTGGAGACTGCCCGCGCCTCGGCTGATACAGAGCTGGACGCTCCTTCGGAGCGCCCAGCTCTGTATCAGCCGCGGCGCGGGCAGTCTCTACTGCGCATGACTGCCGCACGCGCAGCAGTGTCTACTGCACATGTCGGGCGTTACACACAACTTGGCGAATTATTATATAGGATTTTTTTTAACCCCTTTGAGTGCCAGAAGGGTATGCAACGCATTGCAGAGCATTGCTTTGCGTACACGGATGGCACTCAAAGGGTTACAGAACAAAATAAAATTATGTAGAGGGAAGAATCCAAATAATTGCATTTGAGTGCTTATAACCCTTTTGTGCTAAAGGGCTGTGTTGCACCGTGCGTTGTACATCACTTCGGTACATAAAGGGTTACATGAGACTGTGCAGAGCTCGTGATTAGTGCTGCTTGTTACCAGTCACTGGCAATGACAGGACTGCACGGGCACGTATAGCCTTAATAACATGGTGGCAGCCTGGCACGTTTCACTGTACAAAACCCACAATTCCAGGAATCTGTGGATTCTGTGTGAGGAAGAAAAAACACAAAAAGCCCCCCGCCAGATGAATATACAGAATATATGGGATGTTGTAAGATTACAGGAACAGCAGGGAAGGAATAATAGACAGTAATTGAAGCCCAGATAAAAGCGTTAGGAATGGGGCTTATAAAGGGGAGCTCTGCCAATAGGAATAAGTGGCTCTTAACGCCTGGGATGACAGAGACATCTTCAAAGTGTTGCCTAGCAACTTCAGTTCCACACACAGGGACTGTATAGATGAATCTGGCCTATAGATGCATGGTGCAGCTTCCCAGCAGATGTGGTTGAGGATGAACAATAAATGGATGTGAGCATTCTTAGGATAGACCTATGGCTGTTATATAAGAATAAAATAAGTCGATGTGCACAAATTAACCCCTTAACGTCCACCAGATCAGGCAGGGGGCTGCTGTTAAGGACCAAAGGAGGCTTTTTTTTTTTTTTTTTTTTTTTTTTTTTTTTTTTTTTTTTTTTAAAAGATGAATTCTGGGATGGCAGAGCGGCGTGCTGCCATCCCAGAATTCCATGACACTCTAGGACCGTCGCCTGTCCTTAACATCTGGGCCGGAGTGATAGTCCCGGTACATCACACATTACAAAGGGGTTAAAGGGATAGTAATGTCAGAAAAAAGCATTAATTAAATGGTATATACAATTAAAATAAAGTACTTGCACTTATTCGTATCTCTCAAACAGTTATGGTTTGAGAGATATAGGAAAACAAAGTTCTCCGCTCCCTCCCCTTTCTGCTTGACGAGCTGTAAAGCTGTCAGAAACAGATTTTGGTCGCTTGACCAGATGTGGCTCTTCAGCAGTGCCGATATAAAGATACCTAAAGATAAATACTTCATCGGAATGGTCTACAAAGTGTGCCTGGCTGCAAGCACACTTTGTAGACCGTTCCAATGAAGTATTTATTTCTAAATAGCGTGATTTCAGCTCTGCTGTGAAGAGCCTCTGTCTGGTCAAATGACTGGAATCTGCAGCTGTCAGCTAGAGGGCAGACTTGAGTAAAACAGCCAGGAAAAGGGAACTTTAGCAAGTTATATCTCTCAAACCATAAAGGTTTGAGAGATAAGACTTAAATTGATGTTAACCTTTTTTTAATGTCTACAATATTAAATCAACTTGAAATTAACCATTACTATCCCTTTAAGGAAATGGGCAGACTGGATGGAACAGATGTTTCTTATCCGCTGTTAATAGATTTAATCTACAACAGTGGAAGGGTTTCTTTACAGTAAGGACAATAAAGGTATGGAATTCACTGCCTGAGGAGGTGGTGCTATCGAATACATTAGATGCCTTTAAAAGGGGCCTGGATACTTATTTAAAAGAGCAGAACATAGAGGGCTATGTACGTTAGTATTGGGATTAATATTTAGTTAGTGCTTGTTGATCCAGGGAGAAATCTGATTGCCATTTGGAATCAAGAAGGAATTTTTTTTCCCCTCATTCAAGGCAGAATTTGAAATTGCTATACTGAGGGGTTTTTTTGCCTTCTTTTGGATCAACGATGGTAAACAGGAATAGGAAAAGGGCTGAACTAGATGGACGCAAGTCTTTTTTCAACCTAAATTACTATGTTACTATGTCTATATACTAGAGCAATTCTGAAGTAAACCATCTGCATCATAGGGGACAACAGAAAGAGCACATATGGCCGGCACTTAACGTGTTAGTAGTGTCCTCTTAAAGGGTCAGTAATGTCCCCTAAAAATATTTAGATTTAGGTAGAGATTGAAAAAATAAACTAATTGCAACAAACCCTATCTCTCAAACCGCTATGGGTTGAGAGATATTGGGATTCAAAGTTCCCACCTCCCTCCTGACAGCAAGACATGCCGGTCCGGGGACCAGCAGGAGGCTCTGCAGCAGAGCCGAAATCGCGGTACTTAAAAAGAATTCATTCATTGGAAAGGTCTACAAAGTGTGCTTGTAAACCAGGCGCACCTTCTAGACATTTCCAATGATGTATTTCTATTTACATTGCAGTATTTCAGCTCTGCTGGAGAGCCACCTCTGATCAGCCGACACGTATCTCCTGCTGTCAGCTTTACAGCCGAGGGGGGAACTTTATCACCATATATCTCTCAAACCATAAAAATTTCAGAGATGGGACTGGGATCATTTAGTTTATTTTTTTAATAGTTACAATATTGCGATATGTCTTAAGAGGACATTACTACCCCTTTAAGGACCACAGACTTTTTTGCTATACAAACCGGGGCTCTCCGAACGGCATGCAGCCGCGCTGGGAGCCCTGAAATCCATGACGGTCCTGGCACGTCGTAGGTCCTTATTGCACATCAACCCATGAAGTGCCAGGATCGTCATGGGTCCTTAAAGGGATAGTAATACTTCATTTTAACTTTATTTTATTTTGCAGGCATTAAAAAAACATGAAGAATGATATAAGTCTTATCTCTCAATCCTTTATGGTTTATGAGATATTCACAAGCAAAGTTTCCTCTCCCGCCCCTTTTACCTAGTGTAAGCCATCTCTTCTCAGATGTGGAATCCAGTCCATAGACCAGACAGATAACAGCAGGGGACAATCTTCTTCCTATGAGAACAATGAAAGCCCTGCCCCCCTTGACAAGCTTTTCAGGTTTTTCCCTTATCTTAATTGAAGGCTGTCCCTCTCTGCAGTCTACCTGGGCACCTCCCTTCTGATCTGGCTGAGCAGTGTTATATCAGTAAAAGGGGCGGGAGGGGGATACTTTATCATTGAATTACTCTTGTACTACAACTCTGACAGAATTGAAATAACACTCTCCAAATTTCAAATACTATGATGATTAATTAGAGCTGCTTTTATCATGAAACATTACTATCCCTTTAATGGGTTAAATAACTCATTTCAATCAATAGGAATTCGGTAACAAAACAAAAGGAATTTTTGAAAATTGGAGCAGAAACGGTCGCGGTCCAATTAAAAATTGTGTTGCAACGTATGCGTAAATAATTTCTCTATCGGCTCCAAAAATAAAAGGAATTTTAGCTGTCAGATCCTTTAAGTGCCAAAGAATTATACAGTGTGTTGTGCTGCCATCTGTTGGATATCTCTCTAGTACTCAAAGGGTTCTTAACCCTCTCTGTAATCTAAACTTAATGGATAGATTACGGATGTTGAGCGATCGATTTGTATGTGAAAAAAGCATCACTTTAACCCCTTAACGACTGGGGAATCCGGACCCGGACACGACTGAATGACAACGGAGCATTTTTTTTTTATTGCTCTGTTGCATTCCGGACTCCCCGAACGGCGCGTACTATGACCGTCATCGGTCTTTCAGTCAAATCGACCCTTGACGTACTATGACCGTCAAGGGTCGGTAAGGGGTTAAGGAATCGTCTCAGAGATAAACATATTTATAATCACGACCTTACCTCTATATACGGGACCTGTCGTGACTGTACATAACCATTCTTAAAGCAGAACTATCCCCCTGTATTAAGTCCCCCCCCCAATAATTAGGCATATGTGATTAGTTTCTTAACAGTGCTATTATCGGGTACAAGTACCAAGTTCTGAATTAATCCTCCTTTTTCTGAGACAGACGGCCAGTCTTCTTGCTTTAGAGCCGTCTGTTCGCCTGCGCCGTCAGTCCCTTCCCTTTACTTTAAGGTACCATGCAGCGCCTCCTAGAGGAGACCGGGAAGGACAGCGCAGGCGCGCAGACGTGTCTAAGACAAGATGTCTGTGTGCAAGCCTGGCCGCCGGTCTCAGAAGACAGGGGATTTCTTCAGACCTTGGTACTTATGCCCCCAGTAATAGTGCTCTTAAGAACCTAATTGCCATATTGCTAATTATTTGGGGGGGACGTAATATAGGATGATAGTTCTGCTTTAAAGGGATAGTAATGCATCACAATAAAAGCAGTTCCAATTAATCATCATAGTATTTGGTCCATGGAGAGTGTTATATCAATACTGTCAGAGTTGTAGTACAAGAGTAATTGAATGATAAAGTATCCCCCTCCCGTCCCTTTTACCTAGTGTAACACTGCTCACCTCAGAGCAGCAAGACTGTCCGGATGGATCACAGAGCGGGACAATCTTCAGTGATCATAAGGAAAAACCTGTCAAGGGGGTCAGGGTTTTCCTTATGATCACAGTAAGAAAATTGTCACTTGCTGTGATCTGTCCGGTCATGTGACCAGATTCCACATCTGAGGGGAGGTGACTTACACTATGTAAAAGGGACAGGAGGGGGATACTTTATCATTCCAATTACTGTTGTACTACAACTCTGACAGTAGTGAAATACAGTGCCAGCCGGTCGCAGTGCAGTCATGCACAGTAGAGACTGCCCGCGCCGCGGCTGATACAGTGACAGACGATTGCGGTGCAGTCATGCACAGTAGAGACTGCCCACGCCACGGCTGATACAGAGCTGGACGCTCCTTCGGATCACCCCGCTGTGTATCAGCCTCGTCACTGGCAGTCTCTACTGTGCATGACTGCATCTTTACACACGTTTTAGTGAATTATCTTGACAAAGGCCCAAGGCAGGGCCGAAACGTTGATAATACACTTTGCACAATTTTGAAGCATTTGGAAGTCCTGTGAGTGCGGTCCTTGAACAACAAAACTATATATATATATATATATATATATATATATATATATATTTTTTTTTTTTTTTTTTTTTATGGTTTATCCTCTTGATTTCATTCAAACGTTTTTGCAGCTAAATGTGATTTATTTAGGTGCATTATCAATCTGACCTAAAATGTTACAGTGGCGCTGTTGCTACACCATTTTGTGGAGGTTTATGGTCTACTATCATTCAATTACTCTTGAACTCCAACTCTGACAGTACTGAAATAACACTCTCCATGGCCCAAATACTATGAAGATTAATTGGAGCTGCTTTTATTGTGACACATTACTATCCCTTTAAGTGTTACTATCCCTTTAAGAATCTTTGGAGTGGTGTGCAGTATAGTGTAAAGCAATGTCTGCATCACACACAAACACACACACAACACACACACCTCTGACCCTTAAGACGTTCTAATGATGTGAGGAGCAGATCTTGCTGTCCCAGCCCTCCGTGCCACACATGCTGTTACCTGCTTACTCCACCTACAGGAGTAAAGCTAAACTAGCATCTCAGCGCTCAGACCTGCCCCCTCCTCAGCTCGCCAATACAGCAAGTGACATCAGACTCTGTGTCCATGTTCAGAAGGCAAAAGTGGGGCAAACCAACTGCACCATAGGGGACAAATAGAAATTCTCTATCATTTGAAGGGGATGTATCACCTCTATGTGTTAGCGTAAACAATTAGGTTATATATAGAATATGATAAAAGTGTCTTAATTTTTTTTAGGTGTTATGTGGTCAAAATTTCAGTTATAAACTCTGCCCTGCACCTACTTCCGCACAGACTGCGGTTACCTACTCTGTCCTGCAGTCCGTCACTCTCTGCTCTCCTCCAATTACGGAGGCTTTCTGTCTGTAAGCTGGAGCACTCTCATTGGCCAGATATCGATCTCTTCCAATGAGACTGATCCCGCTTACAGGTAGAAAGCCTCCGTCATTGGGGGAGGCTGCAACCGCAGTCTGTCACTCTGCCTCTGCTCTGTTCCCTCTATCCAGCCTCCTCCAATGACTGAGGCTTTCTCCCTGTAAGTTGGAGTGATCTCATTGGCTAGATATCAATCTCTTCCAATGAGATCGCTCCAGCTTACAGACAGAAAGCCTTCGCCATTGGAGGAGGCTGGATAGTGGGAGGAGAGCAGAGGCAGGGTGACGGACTGAGATACAGAGCAGGTAATCGCAGTCTATGCAGAAGTAGGTGCAGGGCAGAGTTTATAACTGGAATTTCAACCAAATAACGCTTAAAAAAAATTAAGACACTTTTATCATATTCGATATATAACCTAACTATTTAGGCTAACTTATATAGAGGTGATACATTGACTTTTAACCCCTTAAGGACCCATGACGGTCCTGGACCGTCATGGAAATCCGGGCTCCCCGCGCGGCTGCATGCTGTTCAGGGAGTCTGGACAGCCGGTCCTTAAGGGGTTAAGGACCAAGGCTGGCACTTAAGGACCGTGGACCTTTTTTTTTTTTTTTTGCGATCCGGATACAGGGATCCCCAAATGGCGTGCAGCTGTGCACGGAACCCTGAATTCCATGACGTACATGTACGTCCTTGGTCCTTTAGAGACATACACCTCGTGACGTACATGTATGTTATGGGTCGTTAAGGGGTTAAACAGGGTTTTAACCCCTTGGATGATTCAGAGGTTTCCTGTCATTCACTGGTTTAAAACCCCCCCCATGCACATATGTAAATCGTTCAGGATTTGTTGAATCTGTTTTGCCTCCTGCAGTGAGTTGTTTTGCCCCTCAGTGGGCGCTCTGCACATGTCTTTAGAGGTCGTATTCAGGGATAAAGATGATTAAGTCTGGGGTAAACCAGCTGCACCATAGGGATAGAGTTAAAATGTCAAGAACTGCCCATTGCATTAAATTGGTGGTTTAACCCCTACAACTGGGACAAGTGATAAAGATTATTCACACCAGTTGACTTTTTACTACTTCAAGTGTCCGGTCTTAGTGATCCTGTGTCCACTGAAACTGAAGCCGTGTGTGTGTGTGTGCCAACAGGTGTTGGACTGTTGAGATTGTCCACTGCTGTCCCCCACCAGATGGAGTCTGACTGAGTGTGGTTTCTGATTTGCCCCCTTACACTGAGCTGTCATCTGACTGTGGTCTCTCTGTTAGCCTGCACCGTTCTTGCAAAGCTCTGGTAACTGCTTACATTAACATGGACCGTGTTGTGTGTGTGACCACTTCAGCAGGGCGACATTGTCTGTTACACTTGTACCTGCACGTCTGTAGTCTACTGCACACACACACACAGTCACTAAGACAAAAAAACACACCTGAATCTCCCATACAAGTTACCCAAATGCGAACCCTGTATAAAGCATATATAATGCCACAGTGAATACATTTTCCAAAAAAAATTAGGATTGTGTTCCATGATTTGGCCAAAGTATGTTTAAGGGGAAAGTAATACTTCTATTTAAGTTTAGCTCCGAGTCTTCTTTATATTTTTTTAACATGTAGCGCTATATTTAAATGGATAGTAATGTTTCATAATAAAAGCAGCTCTAATTAATCATAGTATTTGGACTTTGGAGAGTGTTATATCAATACTGTCAGAGTTGTAGTACAAGAGTAATTCAATGACAAAGTATCCCCCTCCCACCCCTTTTACCTAGTGTAACACTGTTCACCTCAGAGCAGCAAGACTGTCCGGATGGTTCGCAGAGAGGGACAATCTTCATTTAAGATAAGGGGAAAACCTGAAAAACTTGTCAAGGGGGGCAGGGCTTTCATTGTTCTCATAGGAAGAAGATTGTCCCCTGCTGTTCTCTGTCTGGTCTATGGACTGGATTCCACATCTGAGAAGAGATGGCTTACACTAGGTAAAAGGGGCGGGAGGGGAAACTTTGCTTGTGAGAATATCTCTCAAACCATAAAGGTTTGAGAGATAAGACTTATATCGTTCTTCATGTTTTTTTAATGCCTACAAAATAAAATAAAGATAAAACAAAGTATTACTATCACTTTAATTACTTACAGTTTGGTAGTTCAAATGCTATTCAAGCCAAAATTATCCCCCTCCCACCCCTTTCACTGCGTCACTCAGCCTCTCTGTCTGGTCCGTATGGAGGGCAGCGAGGGACAATCTTCAGTAAACAAAAGGAAAATCCTGCCCTCCTTCATCAAGGGGACAGGAATTTCCTTATACTTACTGACTGACAACTGTTCCTAGCTGCACCCGTCCGGTCTCACGACCAGATTCCAGATCTAAGAAGTAGGGTTGCACCGATACCGATACTGGCATCGGTATCGGTGCCGATACCAGCATTTGCGCGAGTACTTGTACTCGCGCAAATGCGGCCGATGCCAGCACCGATACCCTGTGTCAGGGTCGGTGCTGCAGAGAGGGAGCCCGGGGAGCTGCTCACAATGCTCCCCGGTCACCTCTCTCCTTCCTGCAGCGTCGGAGCGTTGCCGCGGGTTACCATGGCAACGCTCCGACGCTGACCTCTGCCGGGGCTCACGAGAGAACAGTGAGCACCCAGCAGAAGACAGTAAGGGAGGCAAGATGGGGCAGCTGGTGGTGAAAGAGGCAGAGAGGGGGGCCAAGAAAGGAGCAAAAGGAGGAAGGATCAGGAGAGAGTGAGAGAGGCAAAAGGGTGAGTCAAGGAGAAGGAGGGGGATCAAAAGGGAGAGAAAAAGCAAAGGCAAAAGAAGGGGGCTCAAGAGGGGTAAAATGAAGCAAAAGGTAGGAATCAAGAGGGGGAGAAAGAATCAAAAGGGGAGAATCAAGAGGTGGTGTGTGTGTGTGTGTGTGTGTGTGTGTGTGTGTGTGTGTGTGTGTGTGTGTGTGTGTGTGTGTGTGTGTGTGTGTGTGTGTGTGTGTGTGTGTGTGTGTGTGTGTGTGTGTGTGTGTGTGTGTGTGTGTGTGTGTACTCACCAATACCAATACTTTTATTTGCAGTCATTTGCCAGTTTTCCAAGTACCTAAAGCATATAGGTACTTAGAAAACTGGCAAATGACTGCAAGAAAAAGGTATCGGTAATTGGTATCGGTGAGTAGTTGAAAAAAGTATCGGTACTCGGTCTTAAAAAATTGGTATCGGTGCATCTCTACTAAGAAGGGGTGCGAGGGGGATCCTTTCGGCTTGTATAGAGTTTGAACTACAAAACTGTAAGTAATTAAATATAGCGCTAATTTATTAGAAGTATTACTATCCCCTTTAAGCTCACTTACCCCAAAAAGGTAACCCCATTTCTATCTAACATACATTGACATCCCTATCTAAATTTAAAATTTCCCCTCATGAATTCTTTAGGTTTTGGCTAATTTGTTGGCTTGGAAAATCCCCTTACTCCTTGCCACTCTACATTCCTTATTTACTTAATGTAACGGATACCGCTGCCACCCAGCCTTGGGTGACTCCGTTAGTCGCCGCTTCCCTCGCTCTGGAACAGGAAAACTCCACCAGCTTCTCCCAAGGTATCCCAATCGCCAGGCAGGACTAGTGTCAGGATAACAAGAACTCTCCCAGCATACCAGCAGCTTAACCTCACCAGACAACACTTGTGTAGGTTAAAACAAGAACTCCTTTATTGGAACCAAGACACACATATTTATACAGGTTAACACAAAAGGCCAAGAGGGGTGGAGGGGCTATACAATGGTGGGCTGAACAAAACACACAATGGTATAAACATTTGGTGTGCACATCATACAATGGACCAGACATGATTGCATTATTTGGACAAAAAGGGGACTGTTGTGGGATAAACACTGGGACAAAGGGCTGAGGGGCTGGAATACACATTGTACAACAAAGGCCAGGAGGTTGAAGCATGTTTGAATATTCTGCTTCAACTCCTGGCCAATCCAGTGCCTAGAATAGGCTGACCAATCCTGGTTGTGCTAGTCACGGCTAGCTCGGCCAATCAGACTCTGTAGGCGGGCAGCTAACCGACCAATCCCTGGGCTGCCTACTTTCCCCCATGTTAACTCTATGGGGGACCTTTCAACTCGTCACCCAGGGCATTGGCCAATCAGGAAGCCGCCTACTTCCCCATGTAAAGTCAATGGGGCTTTTGATTAGTTCTGCTGGCTGTCCTCCGCCCCGTGAATTCCACTCCTTAGTGGAAGCAAGTATAGTTCCAGGGCATGGGACGCTTCCCTGCCTTGAGGCCCAGTGGTTCCTGTGACATTCCTCCCCCTTGTCCACCTCCGACAGCCACAGCATGATCCACACGGGTCATCTCGCTGCTGTCTGGAGTGGACACATAGTCTGCTAGTGCAATGTCCGCACAGTATTTGTCCCCAGCCAGCCCCTATAGTCCTGGGGTCTGTCCAGCTTTGCACCCTGCACCTCCAGGTACAGGGTGACTTAGACATAAGATGCCTTGAGCCGGAGAGGCCATCCAGCCCAGGATCCGGTACACAGGAGTCTCTGACCCAGTAAAAACCCCCGCCCAAACAACAGTGCCCTCCCAGTCAGCACATTACCGGAATCTCCGCTGCTGGCTGAGGATGATGAGAGTGTGTGGTAGAGTTGCTCTGGATACTGGGGTGAGGGTACACAACACTCCATCTCCTCCTGGATCTCACTCTGCTGTAGGGTAGTGGTGCAGCCAGCACCCGCTCCCTGGGGCAATTGCTCAGATGGACAGAGGCCAGCGGCGCTCTGCCCTGTTGCCAGCTCTTCCGCTGGGTATCTTTCTCCTGGTGGCACCTTGGGTGCTTTAACCTGCCGCTGGGAAGAGAGGTTATCTATCTCCCCTCTGAAAACACAAATCTCCCGCTGGGGAGGGAGGACTGCAACCGCCACTCCCAAGACCAGGCACAGCTGCTGCTGTGAGGGACTGACTGCACCATCCCTTGGAACACTGCACCTTGATGCTGGGACATCCTTAAAGGAAGGGGTAGCAGCAGCCATAGCTTCACCTGCTACCTGCTGACCTGACTGCAACAGCTCACTGGAGTCAGTTTCAATGAAAGGGGTAGCGGTGGCCGTAGCTTCACCTGCTACCGGATGACCAGACTGTAACAGGTTGCTGGGGTCAGCCGTCGGAAGAGTCCACTCTTCTGCTTGCAGGGTGCCAGTGGCGGCCGCAGTCTCATCCATGGCACCCTCAGTGCCCATACAAATCTGCCGCTGGGGAGAGAGATCAACTACCTCCGCTCCCTGTACCTCCGTCAGCCGCTGAGGAGTGACGTCAACTGCATCCCCTCCTAGAACCCAGCTCCTTACCGCTGAAATAGTCTTAAGTGAAGGGTTAGCGGCGGCCGTAGTCTCACCTGCTACCCGCTGACCAGACCATAACAGGTCGCTGGGGTCAGCCTCAGGAAGGGTCCACTCTTCCACTGGTAGGGTGCTTGTGGTGACCGCAATCCCATCCACGCCCCCCCCAGTTACACAAGCCATCTGCCGCTGGGGAGAGATGTCAGCTACCTCCTCTCCCTGTAACACAAACAGCCGCTGGGGAGTGATGCCCACCGCATCCACTCCCAAAATACAGCACCTCTCTGCTGTGGGGACATCCATACCAAACGGGTTAGCGGTGGCCGCAGCTTCGCCTGCTACCTGCTGACTAGACCATAGCAGGTCGCTGAAGTCAGCCTCAGGAAGAGCCCCCTCTTCCACGGACAAGGTGCTTGTGGCGACCGCATTCTCATCCACTGCACCTTCCACGTCCATACAACGCTGCTGTGGGGGATAGGTGTGAGCCACCTCTTCCTGGAGATCCCTACACTCCATCTCCAGTCCCCACTCCTGGGTTACAAGATCCTCCAGCTCTCTCCATACCTCGGGTATTTCTGACACCCCCAGCTGCATGGCTCGCCTGTCGCGGATCTCCCAGAACCGGCTTTCCCTGCGACTGCCAAAGTCCGGCTCCTCAGCCCTGGCATGCCACAACGAGCTGGGACCCCTGTAGGCGAAGCCGCTGCACGGGAGAGGAGTTTTGGGGAACCCGAACCACTCAAATCCGGTCCTGTCGCAGAAAGCCCCATACTGGAGATCCAGGCAAATGACATCTCCGATCCAGGATGCCAGTACCTCGCTTGTCTGGGGGTCCGCACTCGGCCCAAGGATGCAGGGGCTCCACTGCTGTGTCTCGCTCTCATGCCTCTCTGCATAAGGGATGAAGCCCTCGGAGGAGAAGGAGTGTCCCTCTGCCTCCAGTGTGGCCCGCTGTTGTTCATAGCCGGATAGGGCTTGGCAAAGCATAGCCTCCATCTCCGTGTCTGACCGCTTGGCGCCTGCTGGTGGAGAGCTGCTTCATCGGTCTCCCATGAACTGTTGCTGAAACCTGGGGTCAAGCCCTGCGGCTATATCTCCCCCTGGATGCTGGTTTCAGTGTTGCTAAGACCGGGGTCAAGCCAGGTGGCTATATCTCCCCCTGGATGCTGGTCTCAGTTAGGTTCCTTGGCTTTATCTGTTTCAGGTGAAACGATCCTGGTGGTGGTTTGTATGTTCCAAACACCAACTGGGAAGCATCCCACCGCTGCCACCAATGTAACGGATACCGCTGCCACCCAGCCTTGGGTGACTCCGTTAGTCGCCGCTTCCCTCGCTCTGGAACAGGAAAACTCCACCAGCTTCTCCCAAGGTATCCCAATCGCCAGGCAGGACTAGTGTCAGGATAACAAGAACTCTCCCAGCATACCAGCAGCTTAACCTCACCAGACAACACTTGTGTTGGAACCAAGACACACATATTTATACAGGTTAACACAAAAGGCCAAGAGGGGTGGAGGGGCTATACAATGGTGGGCTGAACAAAACACACAATGGTATAAACATTTGGTGTGCACATCATACAATGGACCAGACATGATTGCATTATTTGGACAAAAAGGGGACTGTTGTGGGATAAACACTGGGACAAAGGGCTGAGGGGCTGGAATACACATTGTACAACAAAGGCCAGGAGGTTGAAGCATGTTTGAATATTCTGCTTCAACTCCTGGCCAATCCAGTGCCTAGAATAGGCTGACCAATCCTGGTTGTGCTAGTCACGGCTAGCTCGGCCAATCAGACTCTGTAGGCGGGCAGCTAACCGACCAATCCCTGGGCTGCCTACTTTCCCCCATGTTAACTCTATGGGGGACCTTTCAACTCGTCACCCAGGGCATTGGCCAATCAGGAAGCCGCCTACTTCCCCATGTAAAGTCAATGGGGCTTTTGATTAGTTCTGCTGGCTGTCCTCCGCCCCGTGAATTCCACTCCTTAGTGGAAGCAAGTATAGTTCCAGGGCATGGGACGCTTCCCTGCCTTGAGGCCCAGTGGTTCCTGTGACACTTGGGATATTTTGAATTTATATATTATATGTATATATTCTAGTGTGCTAGCGATGTAGGTTTCTTGTCTACTTGCTCAGACACAAAGTACCAGCCAACACACACACACACACACACACACACACACACACTGGGCATTAGAGCAATATATAAAGTGGACATTACAGTAATATGTAGCATCAAATTAATAATAAAGTGGACATTACAGCAGTGTATAAACTGTTAGATAAAGCATCCATCATAAATCATGAGCAGGCGGCTGGTGAAGGGGGGCTGGGATTGTGTTTGTCTTGTCAACAGCTCTGCATGATGGACACAACTGAGAATCCAGTCACAATTCAGTCCCCTGAGTTGGCTGCCTATCTAGCCTAATGGACCACCCTACTGCGTGGATATTTTTACTGTTCTGTCCACGTCCAGACCTGCTAGTAAAGTACTGGGTATGTGATGACTCTAGCACCTTGTCCTTGATGTTTCAGGGTACTTCACTGACCCCATGATAGCTGACAGAATCCGGGAGAAGATGAGCTTGTTGGGCACAGCCGGGCAGAGGGAGAGGACGCCAACTGCAGAATCCCACATTGTGTAGCCGGACCCATGATTATGAAGGAGAAGAAGGGAGCTCTTTACAATGACTTATTTATAAGAACTTTCTATTGTTTGTCTGATGACCAGAGAGATAAACCTGAAAATAAATACTGGTCTATGCAGGTGTCTCTAGCTTGTTACTGAACCAAACGTGCCGAGTATTTAAAGCAGGGCTAGGCAACCTTTGGCTTTTCAGCTGTTGGAGACTACAAGTCCCATCATTCCCAACCAGCCTTTGGCTGTATGTGGATGATTGGATTTGCAGTCCCCAACAAAGGTTACCCGCCCCTGGTTTATATCACAATCCCAGCATTTTCCATGTAAACAGCCACCTTCTGTTCTTTTCTCTTTCCTTTTAAAGGGCAAAATTCACATTAGAAAAACTGTTGTGCATGGGCTTTAAAGGAATAGTATTGCTTGAAAATAATTTTATTTTATGTTGTAGCCCTTAAAAAAACATTAAAAATGATATGTCTTATCTCCCAAACCTTTATGGTTTGGGAGATATTAGCAAGTAAAGTTTCCCCTGGAGTGACATCACTGCTCTAGCTGACAGATTTGGAATCCGGTCCCTAGACCGGCTGCGGCTCTTCAGCAGTGCCGAGATCACTATCTTCAAAAAGAATTTCTTCATTGGAATGGTCTACAAAGTGTGCCTGCAAGCCAGGCACACTTTGTAGACAGTTCCAATGAAGTAGTTCTTTTTAAAGATTGTGATCTCCGCACTGCTAAAAAGCTGCCCGCTGATCTGTGGACCGGATTCCAAATCTGTCCACTAGATGGCAGACTTGGCTAAAACAGCCAGGAAAAGGGAAGTTTACTTAACTTTACTTGCTAATATCTCATGGCACTCAAAGGGTTAAAATCGGGCACTTCACATTATGCGGCAAAACAGCGTAGGACTTCCCAACTCCGACCCAGCTGCCCCAGGGAGCAAGTTCACGCGTCCCTTCGTAGTGACATTTATGTGGGCTAACGTTACAACAAGCTCCGTTTAATATGCTACTCAGCTTGCAAGATCGGTAGCATGGTAAACAGAGCTTGCTGTAACGCTAGCCGGCATAAATGCCCTCACAGGAAGCGCGGACCCACTCTCTGAGGCAGTTGGGAGGGAGGTGGGAAGTCCTTTTCCGTGTGTGCCGAACAACACGGAAAAGTGCCTGATTATAAGTCTTCATATGTTCATCGTAGGTAAGTAAAATTTAAAAAATACCAGCGCTAGTCTAGTTGTAAAGCCCATGCAGAACAGTTTTTCTAATGTGAACGTTCCCCTTTAAATTAGTCCTTCTGGTTCTGTGTTGTATTAATCAGGAGCATATCAGTCTGGTCACACAGGACAAGTAACAGGACAGAATTTATAGATGACCATGACTGACCAACTGATAAACTTACATCGCGCTTCAACAAGGATATCTGGAAATCAGATGTGGGCAACTGTATTCTTCCATTTGTTTTGGACTACATCTCTTAGCATCCAGCTGAGGATGATGGGAAGTGTAGTATGCCAGCTGCTAGAGGGCTTCTATTGATCTCCTCTGTACAGAGTTGTGTGTATGGGCCGCAAAACTGCACCAAACTGCTCATGGTCTATGGCAATACATTATTTACCAGTTTATATACCAATTTGGCCAGTTTATCAGTTTATATATTGCTGAAATGTCCAGTTTATGTATTAATTTGGCCGGTTTATTTACCAGTTTGTGTATTGCTGTAACCTTCAGTTTATATACTCATTTGGCAAGTTTGTATATAGCTGTAATGTCCAGTTTATATACTGACCTGGACAATTTGTATATTACTGTAATGTCCAGTTTATATATTAATTTGGTCAGTTTATTTACCAGTTTATATATTGCTGTAATGTCCAGTTTATATACCAATTTGGCCAATTTATTCATTAGTTTATATATTGCTGTAATGTCCAGTTTATATACCAATTTGGCCGGTTTATTCATTAGTTTATTCATTAGTTTATATATTGCTGTAATGTCCAGTTTATATACCAATTTGACCAGTTTATTTACCAGTTTGAATAGTGCTGTAATGTCCAGTTTATGTACCAGCTTGGCTGGTTTACGTAGCAGTTTGTACATTGCTATAATGTCCAATTTATAAACTAATTTTGTCATTTAGGTACCAGTTTATATGCTGCTGTAATGCACAGTTTATATACTAATTTGAACAGTTTCTTTTTTAATGTCCAGTTTATATTCTGATTTACATAGTTTATTTGTCCATTGCATGTCCATTTTAGATTCTAGTTTGACCAGTTTCTGGAACCACTGAAAAAAAACAAGTCATAAACTCCTTATAGTGTTGAATAGCTTTAAAGGGATAGTAATGTTTCATAATAAAAGCAGCTCTAATTAATCATCATAGTATTTGGACTTTGGAGAGTGTTATATCAATTCTGTCAGAGTTGTAGTACAAGAGTAATTGAATGACAAAGTATCCCCCTCCCGCCCCTTTTACTGATGTAACACTGCTCAGCCAGATCAGAAGGGAGGTGCCCAGGTAGATTGCAGAGAGGGACAATCTTTAAGTAAGATAAGGGAAAGGCCTGAAAATCTTGTCAAGTGGGCTTTCATTGTTCTCATAAGAAGAAGATTATCCTCTTCTGTTATCTGCCTGGTCTATGGACTGGATTCCACATCTGAGAAGAGATGGCTTACACTAGGTAAAAGGGGCGGGAGGGGAAACTTTGCTTGTGAATAGCTCTCACACCATAAAGGTTTGAGAGATAAGACTTATATCGTTCTTTTTGTTTTTTTAATGCCTACAAAATAAAATAAAGTTAAAATGAAGTATTACAATCCCTTTAAGAGCTGCTTTTTACTTATATAATATAGGCTAAGGGTATTTTCTGTGCCAGACAACCCATAAGGGCAGGTAAGAAATAAGGGTGACGCCACGGGTGCCTGTGGTCTAAATCCAGCCCTGCATGAACCTTGACTGATAGGTGCTATTCAGGACAAGAGGTGGACACCACTGAATTAACCCTTTGAGTGCCAGAGGGATACACAACGCATTGTGAAGCAGTGCGTTGCGTACCCCTCAGGCACTCAAGGGTTAAATAGTCTATGTCAGTGTATTACTATATTCATATAACACTAAAAGTGTACATGATTTGTTCCCGAAGATAAATAAGGTGAAATGCATTATGCAGACTCACCCAGTTAGCTTTCCAGCTACATTGGCGCTGCAGAGACTAACAGGCAGTAGAGTGAAGGGCAATTGTAGGAAAATGCCAGTTTGTACCTGGTACACAAGCAGATTACACCAGGGATTGTGCTTTTTCCATCTCTTGCATATACAGAAAGGCAACCAGGCCAATGTAGGAAGAAACCCAATCAATTCCGATGCAAACCAGCTGCGCAGCAGGACACAAATATTCCCCAAATTCCCTTTTAAATGTACAGTGTGATACAAGGGTTTGCTGTGTAATTTCTGCAGTTCCTCTCAGCAACTCAATTCACTATAGAAATGTTGCCCACTAATGGGCGAACAACAAAACGGCGCATTAAAAATGCCAGACACCGGCTCCCCTGCACTGCTGCAAATCTTTAACGGTGATCTGTCACCCCAATCCAAGTTAGGCTTAATAGATTATATAGCGAACAAGTTGAACAGCCCGTTACACGGGCCACAGTGCCTCAGGCAGCCGGTCGCGGTGCAGTCACACAGTGGAGACTGCCCGCTCCTCGGCTGATACAGAGCCTCTGGCAGCCGGTCGCGGGGCAGTCACACACGGTGGAGACTGCCCGCGCCTCGGCTGATACAGAGCTGGACGCTCCTTCGGAGCGCCCAGCTCTGTATCAGCCTCGGCGCGAGCAGTCTCCACTGCGTGTGACTGCCGCACGCGCAGCAGTATCTACTGCGCATGTCGGGCGTTACACACAACTTGGCGAATTATTATATAGGATAAGTGTAAAACTGTATTAATTTAGTTTTTAAAATCTCTATTTGGCCAAAATTAAAATAATAAACTCTGCCCTGCACCTACTTGCAGACAGATTGCGGTTACCAGCTCTGTAACCTCAGTCCGTCACTGTGCCTCTGCTCCCCTCCCTCTATCCAGCATCCTCCAATGACGGAGGGTTTCTGCCTGTAAGCTGGAGCTGTCTCATTGGCTAAATATCGATCTCTTCCAATGAGACTGCTCCAGTTTACAGACAGAAAGCCTCTGTCATTGGAGGAGGCTGGATAGAGGGAGGTGAACAGAGGCAGAGTGACAGACTGTGGTTCCAGCCTCCTCCAATGGCGGAGGATTTCTGTCTGTAAGCTGGAGCGCTCTCATTGGCTAGATATCAATCTCTGCCAATGGGATAGCACCAGCTTACAGACAGAAAGCCTCCGTCATTGGAGGAGGCTGGATAGTGGGAGTGGAGCAGAGGCAGAGTGACAGACTGCGGTACATAGTTGATAACCACCGTATATCCGGAAGTAGAAGCAGGGCAGAGTTTATTAGTTCAGTTTTGGCCAAACAGAGATTTTAAAAACGAAATTAATACAGTTTTTCACTTATTCGCTATATACTCTAACTATTAAGGCCAACTTGTATAGGGGTGACAGATCCCCTTTAAATACTCAAGACTTAACCCCGCGACATCAGATGTCGTCCTTTTCAACCAGGAAACATTTTTATTGGACCATTTGGTTGGTCACCCATTAGTGGGCAATATTTCAAATGGTTACCCAGCAAAGTAACCTCTATCAGTTCTGGAATAAAGTACTTGTACCGGTGGAGAAGAATATAAATCCCCCACATCTCCACTGATATAAATAAGGTTTCTAGCCACTTGAAAGCTGCTGGGTTCACAAGGCATTGGAGACCTATCTAAGCATTCAAGCAGTTAAAATCTCCATTTCAATCAGAGGAATGTTTTTTGTTATGTGTTGGGCGGGTGGTGCAGTCCACACTGACTCCCTTTGGATTTAGCGATGATGCTGTCTGTGTTGGATACCCTCTTCCTGCCCAGATACCGGATTGCTGGTGTCAGATTCCTGTACTCCTCTCCTTGTTTACTCAGGTGTGAAATAGGGTCTCCAAGTCCCCTAATCACCGGTCACAGGCAGCCTCTTCCATCACTGTCTCACCTCTGGCCAGCAGAGCGGCCTTTTTTCCCCTCATGAATATTTCATGTGCATCTCCCCGGAGAACATCTGAATCTCATCCAAAAGGCAAGATACAGCCGTCCCTGGCACAGGCTTATCTGTGAAGCAAACAGCCAAGAGTGCAGCCTGGCACATCAGCTTCCGGGCAGAGCCAAAAAGCAGAGAGAGAGAGAGACACCTAATGTGGGGCGATTCTCAGCCATGCCAAATTTACCCAGTGATGGAAATACAAATTCCCCACATTCATGTTCAGTTAAATGGGTCTTTTACCACCTCATGTATCACACAGGTCACCAGTGTCTAAAGATCTGTTTTTAACCCTTTGAGTGCCAAGGAGGTATCAAACAAATTGCAAACCAGTGCATTGGATACCTCTCTGGCACACTAATGCAGCTGGTTTGGTATAAAATTGCTCTTCTCTTTCAATCTCTATAAGGCCCTTGGGTCTTATGCGCCAAACAAAAGACGTGCAATTCTTGAGTTAACCGACTGCAACAAAGGTAAAAAAATATAAATGTCAATCAATAATGATTGCTTTGCCCACCATGTTGGAGATGGTTTACTCTAAAACTGCATCTCTTTTGTTTGTGAGGTGCACATGAAGAGGAGACCTGTGAGGATAGGAAAGATCTGTACACATGAAGAGGAGACCTGTGAGGATAGGAAAGATCTGTACACATGAAGAGGAGACCTGTGAGGATAGGAAAGGTCTGTACACATGAAGAGGAGACCTGTGAGGATAGGAAAGATCTGTACACATGAAGAGGAGACCTGTGAGGATAGGAAAGGTCTGTACACATGAAGAGGAGACCTGTGAGGATAGGAAAGGTCTGTACACATGAAGGGGAGACCTGTGAGGATAGGAAAGGTCTGTACACATGAAGAGGAGATCTGTGAGGATAGGAAAGGTCTGTACACATGAAGAGGAGACCTGTGAGGATAGGAAAGGTCTGTAGACATGAAGAGGAGATCTGTGAGGATAGGAAAGATCTGTACACATGAAGAGGAGATCTGTGAGGATAGGAAAGGTCTGTACACATGAAGAGGAGACCTGTGAGGATAGGAAAGGTCTGTACACATGAAGAGGAGACCTGTGAGGATAGGAAAGGTCTGTAGACATGAAGAGGAGATCTGTGAGGATAGGAAAGGTCTGTACACATGAAGAGGAGACCTGTGAGGATAGGAATGGTCTGTACACATGAAGAGGAGACCTGTGAGGATACGAAAGGTCTGTACACATGAAGAGGAGACCTGTGAGGATAGGAAAGGTCTGTACACATGAAGATGAGACCTGTGAGGATAGGAAAGGTCTGTACACATGAAAAGGAGATCTGTGAGGATAGGAAAGGTCTGTACACATGAAGAGGAGACCTGTGAGGATAGGAAAGGTCTGTACATATGAAGAGGAGACCTGTGAGGAAAGGAAAGGTCTGTACACATGAAGAGGAGACCTGTGAGGATAGGAAAGTTCTGTACACATGAAGAGGAGACCTGTGAGGATAGGAAAGGTCTGTACACATGAAGAGGGGACCTGTGAGGATAAGAAAGCTCTGAACACATGAAGAGGAGAGACCTGTGAGGTTAGACTAACTCTGTACACATAAAGAACTATCCTACAGAGTTAGGAAATCTCTGGAAAAGAGACCCCTGAGGATCATTCTGTGCTTTGAATACTCTGCACATAATTCACATTGTAATAAAATCCAATGCAATTTTTGAGCAATGGATATTACTTAGTAACACATTATTCTTTAGCCTAATTTTCACCTTTTAAGGAGCTGATGGGTGTGCAACCCATTTGCAGTGCTTTGCTCACCTCTTTGGTTTTTAAAGGGTTAAGCATTAGCTCAGTCGTTTTACACTGGCCCCCAGCAGCCTGTATCGATAACGAGTCCACAGAGACTGGAGATCTCTGGCCTTCATTAGAAAGCTGGAATCATTTGCAGGTTTAGACGTGTTCTATTTTAGATTTACCTCTCAGCGGTAATAATTTTCCTAGATGTGGATTTGAGATTACACTAAGGGATATCTACGTATAAAGGGTAAACTGAGCAATTCCGGTCAAAGCAACAGCACCATAGGGAACCATTAAACATTGCCAACGAGTTAAAGGGATAGTAATGTTGCCATTAAAGTGTTGCTCCGAGTCTCCTTTATGGTTTTTATAACACGTAGCGCCATATTTCTTTACTTACAAGTTTTCTGTTCAATATACTATTCAAGATGAAAGGATCCCCCTCCCGCCACTTTCCCTGCGTCATGCTGCCTCTCTGTCTGGTCCGAATGGAGAGCGGCGAGGGACAATCTTTACTAAGCAAAAGGAAGATACTGCCCTTCTTTGTCAAGTGGGGGCAGGGTTTTCCTTACACTTACTGAGTGAAGATTGTCCCACTCTGCATCCGTCCAGTCCCATGACCAGATTCCACAACTGATGGGAGGCGGCAAGAAGGGGCGGGTGGGGGATCCTTTCGGCTTCAATAGCATTTAAGCTACAAATATGTAAGTCAAGAAATATAGCGCTATGTGTTATTAAAACCATAAAAAAGACTCGGAGCAACACTTTAAAGTGGATATATCACCTATATAGAAGTTAGGCTAAATAGTTAGGTTATATAGTCAATATTATTAAAAGTGTATTTAATTTTTTTTTAAGCTTTATTTTGTCGAAATTCAAGTTATAAACTCTGCCCTGCACCCTACTTCCGGATAGACTGCGGTTACCTGCTCTGTAACCACAGTCTGTCACTCTGCCTCTGCTCTCCTCCCACTATCCAGCATCCTCCAATGACTGAGGCTTTCTGCCTGTAAGCTGGAGCACTCTCATTGGCTACATATCGATCTCTGCCAATGAGATCGCTGCAGCTTACAGGCAGAAAAAAAAAGGAATATAACTTAATTTTTTCATTTTAAAACTATCTTTAAAGGGATAGTAATACTTAAATTTTACTATCCCTCATCTTGTAGCCTTTAAAAAACTGAATGAAATAAGCTCAGTGGCATCTCTCAAATCTTTATGGTTTGAGAGATATCCGCTTTCAAAGTTTTGTCTTTTTTTCCCTCTCCCCTGACGTTAGTGTTCTAGCTGACAGCAGGGGAATCCGGTCCTGGGACCGGCAGAAGCTCTTCAGCAGAGCCGAGATCACGTTATGGAAGAAGAAAGCCTTCACTGAGATAGTAACATAGTAATTTAGGTTGATAAAAGACTTGCGTCCATCTAGTTCAACCCTTTTCCTATTCCTGTTTACCATCGTTGATCCAAACACATGTAGAAGACCATTTCAGTGAAAGATTTCTTCTTCCATAATGCGATCTCAGCTCTGCTGAAGAGCCTCTGCCGGTCCCGGGACCGGATTCCCCTGCTGTCAGCTAGAACGCTGATGTCAGGGGAGAGGGAAAAAAACAAAACTTTGAAAGCGGATATCTCTCAAACCATAAAGGTTTCAGAGATGCCACTGGGCTCATTTAATTCAGTTTTTTATGGGCTACAAGATGAGGGATAGTAAAATTGAAGTATTATTATCCCTTTAACCCCTTGGATGCTAGGGACATGTTCAATGCATTGTAACATCGATAACACTTTTATTCGTTTCCAGTGATGCAGATGGTGCGTTCCTGAACTGTTTCTAAAGCAGTGTATATCTCTTACACAAAGAGAGTTGTAGATGTGTGACAGCACAAGTCTTCTTCCAGTCTGAACACTATCCTGTAGGGATCTGAGCTAAATAAAACCAATCTCACCCCTCTGTGTATTATGACATGTCCTCAGGGGGGTTTCACGGCACGCAGACCAAACAAAGGAAGAGAAACAAATATCACAATGACACATTCATAACTTGGCTTTATATATAAAAGCTAATTGTATCAAAGCCAGAGTAAACCAACTATGTCATGTGGGGGAGAAATACACATTCCCATTGATTTAAATTGGGTTTATAATTCCCTGAATAATACAAATGTGTCCACTGCATCACATTTCTGGTCCCGTCAGTGAAGTGCATCTGATCTCTCTAGGTATTTTTGAGCAAGGACTTCACTTCTGCAATCCCCTTTAACAGTGCTTTCTAAACTGTGTGTCGTGACGCGTTAGTGTGTCGGCTGCAGTGTGTAGGTGTGTCACAGGCAAAGGTGCCATTTACACAATGCGATATTGTCATTCAACCCAAGCATGAGCTACATTGGGAGCTGAGATAAAACACTACTACTTAATGGTCGCATTTACACAGCGGGAGATTGCCTCCATGTGCTGCGTACAGCTGAATCGCAAAAGATTTGTAACAGCTGGAGTACCTCTGTGTGCTGCATACATAATATGTATACAGAACACTGAGGCACTCCAGCTGTTACAAATCTTTTGGTGGTTCAGCTGTTAAAATCTTTTGAGATGCCACCTCCTCTATACCCCTGCCCTCTCTTTGGGCTGCCAGGCTGGAGTGTCCCTGTGCGCCAAGGCTGCCTGTCACATGGCTGCTGCTTCTACTTGTGGTGCCGATAAGACAGGAAAGACAGACAGTACTTCTAAAATCAGTTATGCGCTATCTATTTAATAATGCGACATGGGAATCTTACACTTATATGTAGCGCAAGATACTCATGTCGCCCTTTTAAAAACCACACAACATGCTTAATGCCTTCCGCAGTATGAATGAAAGGTTTTCATGAGATATGTTGTGTCCCCATACATCTTCTTATTACAATTTATGTATGTGTCCATATCTCTTATAAGGGATTATTAGTTTAACCTCCGGCTTGCTAGAAAACTGAATTACTGTGTCACGAAATGATGCATGTCTAAAATTGTCACCAGCATGAAAAGTTTGAAAAGCTCTGCCCTATAACATAAGGTGACCAGACTTCACCTTTAACCAGAGACACATAGGAAATATCAAAAACACGAAAAATCACACATTCAAAGCAGCTGCAAGATCCAAATAAAATCGATAAAGCTTTATTGTAATTCAGTATTAAAAATATAGATACCTTGACAACATCCTTGGATTTTTAAAGAACAGGAGGAGAGACTTGTTGGGTATTCATATGTAACCAGCAAGTGTAGTGGATCGGTGCCTCACAGATCAACGCGTTTTGTGTTTCTCATACTTGTGCCTGTTTCCTCTCTGTCAGATCATATTTCAGGACTATACTGAAATCAAAGAATGTAGTATGCATTTTTCATATATGTCCTCGATTAAAGGTGAGGTCTGATCATCCCACTATAACACTTAGGCAGGGCTCAAAATTTCCACTCGCCACTAGCCAATGGCGAGTGAAAATTTAGCCCTGGCGAGTAGAAATGCAGCTCTGGTGGGTATGTTATGACTTGCAGTGGTGAGTAACTTTTCAGGTCTGGCTAGTAGCAAAGGACTTAAAATTATAAGCCCTGACTTAGGGATATCAAGGCCAAGGATTATTATTATATATACAGTATGTGCCAGAGATGCTCATCTAGGGTCAATGCTGGCAAATTATATATCACACTTTATTGGACCGTATCCTACCCAGGGTGCAGTCTCTTCGCTCACAGGTGCCATACGTAGAGAAGAAGTGAAGCGTGTCGCACTGATGCTGCCCAGTTCACAGTCCTGCCACAAAATGCCAGGCAATTCCCTGAGTGAGAGAGGCAGTGAACCCCATTTGTACATTTCAGTTTTCTGGGGCCTCATCAGTGAGGTAATGCTACTCTTTCTAGGCCCCTAACAGCAAGGGGTTCACATCTGTATTACCCCCAATAGCACTTTGGAACAACAAGCTCAAAGGTTATAAGCATATACCAAGTAATGGTCAGGTATGCTCAGCTAGAAATGAGCCTACAAAATGATGTAGCATTCTATACATTTCAGCCTCCTTGCCATTGAGGTGCAGCTATTCTCTAGGCACCTGAGAGCACATATATTGGACATTGCAGCATTATATAAACTTGTAAACAAACAGAACAAATTTAGTCCATAAAGTGATCATTACAATAATATATAAATAGGGAAATCCACTTATCAGAATAGTATATACAATGGACATTACATCAAGAGATCATCCATTAAGACTAGAGGAACGGTGATTTAGACTAAAACAAAGGCAGGGATTGTTTTACAGTAATGGCAGTAAAATTATGGAATTCTTTCCCTTGGGATGCTGTGCTTGCTGATGATGTGCTTGCTGATGATGTGCTTGCTGATTCTGTAGTTAATTAAAAAAAAGTCATGGATACCTCTATAACTTAGAACAATATTGAGAATTATGACAGCTGGTTTCACAGCAGATAGGATGTTGATCAATGGAAATATCCGCCTGCCATTTGGGGTCAGGAAGGAAATTTTTACCCACTTTGGGCTTGACTGAAAATGGCGTCAATGTTTATTTTTGTTGCCATCATTTGGCATGGATTCAGCTTGATGGACTTGGTGTTTTTTTTCAGCCTCATCAACTATGTTACTATGATCAGATTAGCATATAAAACAGTAATACAGTGCTTAGACCTCTATAAGACACTTAAAGGAGCAGTAAACTTTTTTTTAATGAAAAATAAATATGGTACCCCACTACTAGCAGATGTTTCTTTCCAGAATTAAACTGTTTAAACTGTTGTTTTTTCACTTTACCGGTATCTAATAGTAGTCAGATTTTATTATTTAGTTTGTTGAATTCAGTGGGACGGGTGCATTTCTGATAAACAGTTCTCCAGAGAACTTGATAGAAACTGCTGTGTCACTTCCTGTCAGTTGGAAGTAATCACACTGTCACTCACTTCCTGACAATTTGAAGGTTATAACGTTTGACTAAAACAGCTGGCAGCGGCAGACTACCCTTGTTTAAATAAACAAGAAAAGTCATATAATATACTTTTTCATTAAAAAAAAGTTTACGGCTCCTTTTAAAAGGGGGCTGGACAGAGTAGGAGACTAACTGCAAATCACTATCTCAGTGTAATAATATGTTACTCACAGTGGCGGTAAGTAGTTATATATTTAGGATGTTCAATATTAACAGTCACAGAACACAATCATGAAAGCCAGAATGCCCCCAAAAGCTAGCTGTCCAGCAACCCAGAAAATTCCGGAATGTTTTTTAGTCTCTGAAGTACAATTTTACTATGTGTCTAAGACCCTCCAAGATGATGTAGTGAATGAAACAGATAAAGTATGGGGAGAGACGGCACAATACACAGGAATTATAATTTTAGTATTAGGTAGATTTATTAAACATGTATATTTATATTTTCACAGGTAGACATTGACGTCTATTAAAATATACACTAAACGCTATATACACACACACTGGTACTGCTGAATAGATCTAGAGCAGTGGTTCTCAGCCCGTGCCCTTAGTGGCCACTAACAGGGCAGGATGTGATGATTTCCTTGTTAGAGCACAGGTGAGTTAATCAATATGACTGAGCCTCTGATCACCACACCTGTGTTCTAGCAGAGAAATCCCTAAGTCTTGGCCTGTTAGTGGCCACTGAGGGCAAGGGTTGAGAATCTCTGATCTAGAGTCCCACACCATTGGACCCCAGTGTCACAAAGGTCAGTGTAGTGCACTGTCAGACAGATTCTGAATCCTTATACCACTATATGGGGATGGGACAACAGCTGTCCACTCACTATACAGTGTAGGCAAACAAAGAGCAGAGATCGGTCACCAATTAGTCCAAAAGTGATAGTGCAGACATTTTATATTAGTGATTACTAACTGCAAGCTAGAGCTAACATTACATAAATATAAAAAGTAGCATCCAAAAGGTAGGGCTATGTAGAACCATTATACATAGCGGTGTGGTGCACCACTATGGAAGATATGTATTACTGGGCCCATATATACTCAGTGTTTAGATTTCTGAAAGGCAGCTGAAATATAATGTGTGGTGGACCCTTACATGATAAGTATATTAAGTAGACTTAATAAAGTATCAAGTAGGTCTAATGCCACAACACAAAAGCGCTTGTAGATGTCAGGTCAAGGGTCCACTCTCTGTTCTTTATTTACACTGTATCAGACCTACACTCAGTGTACAGCCTCATCCCCACCACTACAGGGTTATAGGAATCCAGCATCTGTCTGCTAGTGCCATTCACAGATCTTTGAGACATTAGTCCATTGATGTGGGACTCCAGCGTGTTTATAGTGTTTTGTGTATATTTTAATTGAGTTGATGTTTACTAGTGAGAATATAAAAATGCGTTTTAACCCCTTAAGGACCAGTGGTCCTGGGACGTTTCCGTCCCATAAGGACCACTTTGATCTTTGCCGATGTGCCGGTACACGTGACCTGTTGCGTGTATCGGTGTGCCGCTTCTGGGCCTAAGAGAGATCGCTCCAGTATTGGAGCGGTCAATTTTAGGCCCCATTTTTACTTACAACGCTCCCGGTGGAGCACTGTAAGTAAAAAGTACGTGACGTACTATGACCGTCATCGGTCCTTAAGTGTTTAAGGACCATGATGGTTATAGTACGTCACGTAGTCCTTAAGGGGTTAATAAATTTACCTAATGCTAAACTTAAGAGTGCCTGTATGCAGGCCCAGACTGGGACAAAAAATAGGCCCGGGCATTTAAGGCTGAGCAGCCCATTTTTATTTTTTGAGCAGCCCATGGGTGCCCATCGTGGGCGGAGCTTATAATCACTAGCGGTGCACCGCACGGCCGCACGTTGATTGCCCGCCCACCAGGAAACTTGTAACGAGGTGGCCGTCTTTCAGAAAGTGAAAGATGGCCCAAACTCGTTTAATGATTAATTTATTTATTTTTTTTAAACGCCCGGACCGGCCCACTGGGCAAGTGCCCGGTATGTCCGATGGCCAGTCCGGGCCTGCCTGTATGTCACACTGCCCCCCGCACTATTCAATTCTGTAATGATGTACTGCACCTCTAGTGACATCTAATGGCTTAGTGCTCTGGTGATTTCATGTACTAACCAATAAAACAGTTAACAGTTCATGAATCTGGCATGACCTGGATAAAAATCAGCTTTAATTACAGCAATATATAAACTGACCACATTGGCATGTAAACTGGACATTACGGCAATATATAAACCAGTAAAGAAACTGGCCAAAAACTGGATATTAAGGTAACATTTTAGCACACTGCATTATTATATATATACTAGACATTAAAACAAAATAAAAACAGGCCACATTAGTATATAAACTGGATATTGAAGCAATATGTAAATTGGTATATAAATCATCCACATTATTTTGTAAACTAGACATTACAGCAATAAATAATTTGCAAAAATCCAGGACTGAGCGTCTGGTGTACGGGTACTGATAAGACCACAAAGGCAACTCAGTGTGGGTATGCTTAGCACCGCTGAGGCACTTCCCCACACAATTCTGTGACCTTTGGTGATTGTCTAATGGGAGATAAGGCCCTGCATTTAATTCCAAATCAGACTTTATAGGGATAGTAATACTTCGTTTTATCTTTATTTTATTTTGTAGGCATTAAAAAACATGAAGAACGATATAAGTCTTATCTCTCAAACCTTTATGGTCTGAGAGATATTCACAAGCAAAGTTTCCCCTCCTGCCCCTTTTACCTAGTGTAAGCCATCTCTTCTCAGATGTGGAATCCAGTCCATAGACCAGACAGATAACAGCAGGGGACAATCTTCTTCCTATGAGAACAATGAAAGCCCTTATCTTAATTGAAGATTGTCCCTCTCTGCAATCTACCTGGGCACCTCCCTTCTGATCTGGCTGAACAGTGTTACATCAGTAAAAGGGACAGGAGGGGGATACTTTATCATTGAATTACTCTTGTACTACAACTCTGACAGTATTGAAATAACACTCTCCAAAGTCCAAATACTATGATGATTAATTAGAGCTGCTTTTATTATGAAACATTACTATCCCTTTAATTCCAAATCAGAGTTTAAGACTACTCCCTATCACTGGGTACAAAAGGGGTATGTATCGGGGCAGTTCTGGGGTAAACCATCTGCTCCATATTTCTTACAGTAAAATCTCCACTGAAAGCTAATTTACTTTGATAAACACAGGACATTTGTATTAGCATAAAACTGATTCACTTTTTCTTGATACAAATGACCCATATCTACCACCATACTGGCCTTTCTGTAGGCCAAGGGTTGGCACCTTTTGGCACTCCTAGTACCGGGGACTACACCTCTTGGATTAGATGAAAAAGGGTCATGAGGAAATTAGAGTAATTCTGGAGCAAACCAACTGCACCATAGGGGACAAATTAAATTTCCCATTGCTTTAATTGGGAATTTCAGCCTCTCTGACCTCCAAGATGGTTAAAAGCCACATTTAACTCAAAAGGCATTTGGAGAATTTTATTTCTCCCTTATGATACAGATGGTTTGCCCTAGAATTGCTCCATCTATCCTTGAAAATAAGGCAATATCCGTCTGCTCCGAGACTAATTCAGTGTGTTTATCTTGTTGTCTAAATTCAGCTTTAGGGAACTATCCCCCCACCACCCATTCCTCTCTCCGGAGAAGCCCCCCCACACACACCCTGTATCAGCTCACATGCAGCTGCCTCCCTTCACCCTCTCGCCTTGGGGAGAGTCTGAAAAATGGATCGAGCATCTGAAGGATTCAGAGACCCCCCCAGGCAGACAGAAGGGGGACATGAATGGGGGGAAGGGTTTATAATCAGTGATTTAGGTCGCATCGCACATCCCTTAGTTATATATACATTAAATCAAAGTATGTCTCTGTTTAACCCCTTAGTGACAGCTGCGTGCGCACGTGGCTGTCACCTTAACGCCCGTCATACAAAAACTATTTTTTTTTGCTATATTATTCCGGAGTCCCCGAACGGCGTGCAGCCGCACGGGTACCCGGACTTCCGGTACTACTTCCGGGACTTACCAGGTACGTCCTCTGTCACTAAGTGACAGTTTTTGCAGGACGTACCTGGTAAGTCGTTTGTCATTAAGGGGTTAAGAGTTGTAGTCCAACAACAACAGCTACAGAGCCTCAATTTGACTAGTTTATACTGAAAGCTGTTGAGCATTCATCAGCAACCACAAGAGCTGTGTTCATTCCTGTATATCAGGAACAAGTCTGCACACAGAGGCTAATGCACAAAGACAACTGGAACAAGGCAACTGCACCAAATGGGATAAATGCACATTCCCCAAATCCACATCGATTTAATGGGACTTTGAGCTCATTCATTGGTAGAGGGGTCTCTAATGCATTGCTTTGAAATGTGTTGGAGAACTCTGTAGCATTCCAGGGGTTTAAAGGGATAGTAATGGTTAATTTTAAGTTGACTTCATATTGTAGGCATTAAAAAAGATTAACATCAATGTAAGTCTTATCTCTCAGACCTTTATGGTTTGAGAGATATAACATGCTAAAGTCACCTTTTCCTGGCTGTTTTACTCAAGTCTGCCATCTACTGACAGCTGCAGATTCCAGTCATTTGACCAGACAGAGGCTCTTCAGCAGAGCTGAAATCACACTATTTAGAATTAAATACTTCATTGGAACGGTCTACAAAGTGTGCTTGCAAACCAGGCACACTTTGTAGACCGTTCTAAATTAAGTATTTGTCTTTAGATATCGTTATATTGACGCTGCTGAAGAGCCGCATCTGGTCAAGCGACCAGAATCTGCTTCTGACAGCTTTACAGCTCATCAAGCAGAAAGGGGAGGGACCAGAGAACTATATTTTCCTATATCTCTCAAATCATAACGGTCTGAGCGATACAAATAAGTGCAAGTACTCCCTTTTAATTGTATCTACCATATAGTTAATACTTTTTTTCTGACATTACTATCCCTTTAAAGTGATAGTAATGTCAAAGAATAATATTATATTGTATTGTAGATGAGAAAAAAATAAATTATTTGCAGCAAATCCCACCTCTCAAATCTTTATGGTCTGAGAGATATTTTCATTCAAACTTCCCCCTCCCTCCCCTTGTCCTGACGTCAGCGCTGTGCTGACAGTAGGATATCCCGGTCCTGGGACTGTAGCAGAACCGAAATCTCATTATTTAAAAATAATTTTTTCATTGGAATGGTCTACAACTGAGCTTTCCAAACTGTGTGTCGCGACACATTAGTGTGTCGGCTGCAGTGTGTAGGTGTGTCACGAGAACATAACGAGAAACCCCTTAGTCTATGTGAAACTGCATGCATTTTAATGCAGCAAAGGTGCCGATTACTATGTACACTAGTATATTCCCTTTCTGTTGTATCCGTGTATGCACACCAAGGTCAAGGGATCATATAGGTACTGCACATGCACAGTATGCGTAATTGGGTCAAAACAGTGGAAGTGACGCAGCTGCACCTGAAGTGATGCGTTCGAGAAATTCCATGGGTCCAGTTTTTTGAAAGAACACCGTCTCGACCTCTGCTCGATCACCGCTTGACAAAATTTGTTCAATGTGAGAAGTTTTGCGCGGCCAATCGCCGAAAAGCCGCCTAGTCTGCACTATCTGTAGGTGTGTGCGGGATTATCACTGTGGGAATAGAGTGCTGGTGCTCTTATTTTCTTTATCTAATATTCCACCAAATATTCCAAAGCTGTGTTCATCCCATCAACTTCATACATCTCATTAAAATGGTAAGAAGTAGTTATTGGTGTTTTTCAAATTTTTAAAATTCTTGCACATATTTACATATTTTTACTCATAAATGACAACAATCTTGGAAATGTATGTTATTATCTTACAAACCATATATTTTTAAAAATATAAATGAAAGGTTTTCATGAGATATGTTGTGTCCCCATACATTTTGTTATTGCAATTCATGGATGTGTCCGTATCTCTTATAAGGGGTTAGTTTAACCTCCGGTTTGCTAGTAGAACTGAATTACTGGGTCGGGAAATGATGCATGTCTGAAAAGTGTGTCACCAACATGAAAAGTTTGGAAAACTCTGGTCTACAAAGTGTTCCTGGTTTGCAAGCACACTTTGTAGACCGTTCCAATGAAGTAGTTCTTTGTAAATAACGCGATTTCTGCTCTGGTGAAGAGCCTCCACGAGTCGCACGACTCGGATCTCCTGCTGTCAGCTTTACCGCTCACATCGGGAGAATGGGAGGGAGCGGGGATTTTCAGTGCGAATATCTCTCAGACCATAAAGATTTGAGAGGTGAGATTTGCTGCAAATATTTTTTTTTCATCTACAATACAGAATAATATTATTCTTTGACATTACTATCACTTTAAAATTCCATTTATATAGTAACTAGTTGAACAGCCCGTTACATGGGCCACAGTGCCTCTGGCAGCCGGTCGCAGGGCAATCACGCACAGTAGAGACTGCCCGCGCCACTGCTGATACAGAGCTGGGCGCTCCGAAGCTGCGGCGCGGGCAGTCTCTACTGCGCATGACTGCCACACACGCAGAAGTGTCTACTGCGCATGTCGGGCGTTACACGATTTCGCAAATTATTATATAGGATACTTTGATTAAACTGCATCTCCGAGTCTTCTTTATATATTTTTAAACACATTGCGCTGTATTTAACTACTTATAATGTTGTAGTTCAAACGCTATTCCTGCAGAAAGGATCCCCCTCCTGCCCGCGTCAGTGATCATCACAGTCTGGTCTGAATGAAGCGTGGTAAGGGACAATCTTCAATAAGCAAAAGGAAAATCCTACCTTTCTTCATCAAGGGGAAAGGGTTTTCCTGACTGACGACTGTCCCTCGCTGCATCCATCCAGTCCCACAACCGGATTACAGATCTAATGGGAGGTGCCAGAAGGGGCGCGAGGGGGGATACTTTCTGCAGGAATAGTGTTTGAACTACAGCATTGTAAGTAACAAAATATAGAGCTATGTGTTTAAAAATATATAAAGAAGACTCAGTGCTTCAGTTTAATCAAAGTATTACTATCCCTTTAAGTCAACAGTAATGTGTGTTTCTACCCTATAGTGCAGTTGGTGCATCCCCGAATTAGGAACAAAAGAACAGCGGCGGCACTGATTACCATCCAAACAGTTTAAAAAACATAAGAAGTACTTTCTGCCACAATTCAGAGGTTTCAAGCGCTGGACAAAGGGATGGACTCCCTTCAGAAACATACGCTCTATGAACCTCCATGGTTAAAAAATAAAAGAGTTTTATTCAGGCACCAACATTAATCACTTAAAGGGATAGTAATGTTTCAAAATAAAAGCAGCTCCAATCAATCTTCATAGTATTTGGGCCATAGGGAGTGTTATTTCAATACTGTCAGAGTTGTAGTTCAAGAGTAATTGAATGATAAAGTATCCCTCTCCCGCCCCTTTTACCTAGTGTAACACTGCTCACCTCAGATGTGGAATCTGGTCTCTTGACCAGACAGATCACAGCAAGGGACAATCTTCTTACTGTGATCATAAGGAAAACCTTGCCCCCCCCTCCCCCGACAGGTTTTCCCTATGATCACTGAAGATTGTCCCTCTCTGTAATACATCCGGACAGTCTTGCTGCTCTGAGGTGAGCAGTGTTACATCAGTAAAAGGGGCGGGAGGGGGATACATTATCATTCAATTACTCTTGATCTACAACTTGGGAGACTGGTGAGATAGTTCACTGGTAAATGCCCTGACTACAGACCCTGTGCAAATCTCAAGGTTGCAGGTTCAAATCCCGGCAGGGTCAACTCAGCCCTTAATCCTTCCGAGGTCGATAATTGAGTACCATCGATTGGGTAATAATAACACCTATTATTTCAGCTGCTGATTTGGTTAATTCCGAGAGCGTGCTCTGAAAGCGCTTTGAGTCTCACTGGGAGAAAGGCGATATATAAACACTAGTTATTATTATTATTATTAAAACTCTGACAGTAGTGAAAGAACACTCTCTGTGGCCCAAATACTATGTAGATTAATTGGAGCTGCTTTTATTGTGACACATTACTATCCCTTTAAGGACCCAAGATGTGCCAGGACTGACATGGGAAAACTCCCCTAAAGGACCAGTGATGGCCCTGGCCGGATTTCCGAGCTCTCAGAGCAGCTTCACGCTGTTCGGGGGGCCTGAATCCAATCACATTAAAAAAAAATGCTACGTGGTCCTTAAGCACTGGGCATGCCCAGTCAGTCCTTAAGGGGTTAATACAGACACCGGGATGGAGAATCAAATTGATTCAAAAAACGTCAAAAACATTAAAATAAGAATTAATAATACCTGCAATTTTGGATAGCAGTTCTTAAAGATATTACAGAACTGGAAAAAACGTGCAACAAAACTGGTAAAGGGATTGGAGGATCTGAGTTATAAAGAGAGACTAGCCAGACTGGGTTTGTTTACATTAGAGAAGAGACATCTAAAGGGTGATATTATTACTATTTACATATATACATTCAAGGTCATTATAAGGCTTTCTCTAGGGGGCTCTTTACTCAAACAGCTGAGCATAAAACAAGGGGTAAACCTCTAATACTAGAGGAAAGGTGCTTCCAATTACAGCAGAGGAAAGGATTTTATTTACAGTAAGAGCAGTAATTATGTGGAATTATTTGCAAGGTGTAGGGGTCAATGCGTGTCACACCTTAGAGGCACTTAATCATGATTAAGTGCTTCTAAGGTGTGAAACACATTGACCCCTACACCTTGCACCGCTTCCCACCTTGCCACTCCATAAGTCTCCCTCCCATACCGTCTTCATGTGAAGGTATGATTTTAATTATGCTATGAAATAAAGTTAAATGGATTTTACAACTGGGGTATCACTTTCACAGTCTCCCTTGAAGGCCTAAGCGATCCTGTGCTTTTACCTCTGTATGGACGCCGGCCGGCATGGTCTCTGGCCACTTCTTCATTGCTAAAGTCGTGTTACAGGCACTAGCACAGACGACTGTTTATGGGCCTATTCTGTTGGGCCTAATTGGGTCCCTCCTCCTTCTGCTGCTTTATAAACCTCATTGAGGCTAGGACTTGTTGCCCTTTTGTGGTGTATCTGTGCGTTTCTTCAGTGTTGCTCTCGTTTGACCCTTGCTTGGCTGCCGTGTTTTCTCCTGATCGATCCTTGGCTTTATCTGACTACCCGATCTGTGTATGACCCTGGCTTGTCCGACTACCCGCTCTGTTTTGACCTTGGCTGTGGCTGACTACCCGATTTGGCTCTCAACTGTGGCTTGTCTGACTTACGCTCTGTGCTGTGCTTCGCTCCAGTCTGACTACCACCTGTCCTGGCTAGATATGGGCGCGCTCCATCGGTGTAGTACAACTGCTGCCTCCGTGGTAGAGTTGTTGGTTGCCTCTCCCTCGGTTGCCTCCATCCTGTGGCACTGTATCCGTTACCTCCTGGGCCTGTTGCGCAACCCTCCGCTCTGTAGCCTACGTACAGTATTGCCTTCACATACTTACCAGTGTGGCAGCTGGCTACGTTCCACACTCTTGCCTCCACCCTTTGCCTACCTAGTAGACCGGTTCCATGACTCTTTCAGAGTACTAGTGACTCTCTGTCTCGCTCCTCCTACCACTCCATGATAGAGTCACTACTTCGAGACATCTGTCTGCCTGTCTCGGTCTGGGAGTTTAGCTGTCGCTCCAGTGATCAGCATACCTGGGAACTCTCCGGATTTGCCCCGGAGACTCCGGTTCTGACAGAGCTTTACCGGGTCTCCGGGGCAGAGGCAGATTCCTCCGGATGTGGAGTTTCTATTGAAACTCTGCCCACATCTGCTTTTTCTCCCATTGTGCCTCCGTCCCCAGCCTTCTGTGTGACACATTTAACCCTCTGAGTGCCAGAGTGGTACGGAATGCATTGCGTACCACTCTGGCACTCAAAGGGTTAAATCCCCCCAACACTCGAGTTAAGCCCCGCCCCTTTTTGACACGATTAGCGTCATTTTTGTTACCCCCTGCTGAACAGAGGACTACCCTCTGGGTAGCCCTCAACTGAAAGTTCCCATGTATGGTGATCAGGTTTCCTGGCGTTCCAGGTTTCCATTTGCTTGGTATAGAGCCAAGCCTGGTTCTGCTCCTATCTATCTCTATAAGTTACTGAGAACCGGTTACAGTTCAGTGTCAATCCTTGGGTAGTGGACACGGCACTGTCCTCACGCTTGTTCCTACTAAGGTTGGGGAAGTGCTTACTCTTGCTTATCTTAATAAACTGGATAAACTTCACTGTACCGGTGTCGTGTGTATTATTTACTCTGGTGTCCGTGACAATCATGCTGCTGAACTGCTATCTTCCACTGCGATCCACTGTTTTGTTTGTGTGTGTCAATTTTGGATGGAGTTGGAAACATCCAGGATCAACATGGTTACACACACATCTAATACCCTCCTAAGACAAAGGATAAATAAGAGCGTCATGTTTGGATATCCCTGTATGTATACACTCCCAAAAGGGTATTAACATAATCCTAGCTCACACAGTGGAGCAGCTTTTTCTTGTTTTATTTGCCCCCCCCCCCAGTTGTTGCTGGACTACAAACCCAGAGGATGATAGGAATTGTAATCCAGCACGCTGGAGGTCCTCACACTGACCAACCCCCAATTTACAGTGAATAATGTCTGTTGTGTTTCACAAGTGCAGCCCCTGTGTCTGGTGAACATAGACTTTGAGTTGCATGCGTGCTGTACAGAACACTCTCTGGCGTGCTGTACAGAATACTCTGTGGCGTGCTGTACAGAATACTCTGTGGCATGCTGTACAGAATACTCTGTGGCGTGCTGTACAGAATACTCTGTGGCGTGCTGTACAGAATACTCTGTGGCGTGCTGCGATGTGACTGCTCAGCAGGAAAGCTTCCATGGAAATAAATTTGTGTTTTTTTTAACATGCTGGCAATTAGATGAGCCAGATGATTCCTATCTGACGTCAAAAACCTCAAGTTTCTATGGGATTTTCCCCCCACAGAGCTTGCAATCACCAAGCAATATCTGCTGAAATCTCACCGTAGGAACGTCACGACACAGCTGTGCCTGCTCGCAGCGATTACACGGAGCCCTGCTGTGTTAGAATCCCAACATAATGTCATGTATTTTCACAGCTATTAGGGAGGCAGAGTCTTTGTCTCAGCTCAGCCTCTTTTGGCTCTGCCTGCTTCATTCCTCCCCCCCCCCACGCAGAATATCATCTTGTCTCGTATCCACAGCCTGTTTAATTTCCTGCCCATCTCCCTCTCATTCTCTCCCCCTCCACTCTTCTCACTGCCCCTGTCACCAGTACTACAGAATGTGACAGCTCGTTGGCCCATACCGTCTGCCCTCCTACCTGCTGTACGCCTTTCAGTGCCAGAGGGGAATGCAACGCTTCGTAATGTGTTAAATTTCCCCTCTGGCACTCCGAAGATTAAAGTTAAACAATCTCCATCTAATAATAACCTCTACTCATCTCAGTTTGGCCAGAAAATCCTAATAGCCCTGACACATTTTTCCCTTGCTCCTTTGTTCAAGCGATAACATCTTCAGTCAGTTCTGGAAGTCTTGCCTATGGAGGCAGACATGACAGTCGCTGGCAGTTGTTTCAAACTGAATCAGACAGAGTACATGAGTTTACTTAAAGGGATAGTAAGCTGTCACAATAAAAGCAGCACCAATTAATCTTCATAGTATTTGGGCCATGGAGAGTATTATTTAATTACTGTCAGAGTTGTACTACAAGAGTAATTGAATGATAAAGTATCCCCCTCCCGCCCCTTTTACCTAGTGTAAGACACCTCCCCTCAGATGTGGAATCTGGTCTGTTGACAGATCACAGCAAGCGAACAGATCAGAGCAAGGGACAATCTTCTTACTGTGATCATAAGGAAAACCCTGCCCCCCTTGAAAGGTTTTTCAGGTTTTTCCTTATGTTCACTGAAGATTGTCCCTCTCTGCAATCCATCCGGACAGTCTTGCTGCTCTGGTGAGCAGTGTTACATCAGTAAAAGGATGGGAGTGGGATACTTTATCACTCAATTACTCTTGTACTACAACTCTGATGGTATTGAAATAACAGTCTCCATGGCCCAAATACTATGAAGATTAATTGGAGCTGATTTTATTGTGAATCATTACTATCCCTTTAAGCCTGTGACTGACAGAGAGGTATCTAAGACATTGCATTGTAATGCGTTCAATGACTCAAACGGTTATGCAACATCTTCCAAAGCAATGCTTTACACACCCTTCTGGTACTTAAGGAGTTAACATTACATGTGCAGTTGGTGGAGTCTGTGACTTTTGTTCTTGTTGGAAACCATCATGTCCAGGGGTGAGAGGCACTAAAGTTCAATAAGAGCTCAGGATGGAGACGTTGTGTGGAATCTGTGATGAAGTCATATCGTCAGTATGCACTAACCTGTCTTCACTCTCATATCCCTGTGATCCGCAACCAGTTTTCCCATATTGTCATGAATCCGCCATTCCTTCAACAGCTTTTCCACTTAACACATCGACAGTGGCTCATTTGCATATGGAAATGCAGGTTAATGAGCCATTGTCGTATTCAAACTCAAAGCATACCGTTTGCACCACGGGCTCAGTTATGGGCAAAATGTGGCTGAAAGTCAATTACAGTCTAGTGCAGGCTCGTGTGCGCCAGGTGACGTGTCACATAAGGACAGGACAAGGAGGACGTGGGCAGGATAACAGAGAACGATGGGAGTGACTAAGTAACTGCACGGTAACCAGACTGACATGCGCAGTAGCGCTCACAATGCTCTACACGTCACAAGGTTAAACTTTAATCTTCTTTTGTGCCTTATCAATCAGTTTTCTGATTTTTAAAATTACCCAGCGCTTTATAAGTACATTAATGCTACACACACAGATAAGGTCATGGTGGGGTGGTAGTTCCGCTCTAATTCAGGGAGCCCACATTGTTAACATCAGGGATACACATTTCATATGCTGGGGTGGCCGAATACAGAACAGGATTTCTGGGGAGATATACCTGGATTAGCTTGTGTTAGGCCCGACGCAAAAAAAGACATTAGTCCAGGCTAGTGTGTGCGCACATCACCCTGCCCGGAGCAGTTTGTGTCCTTGGCTTCCAGCTCTCCTTCTCTTCTTATGAATGTGGCTGTGTGGTCCCAGAAAAAAAGTGATGCAGAGTCCTTAGTCCCTGAAGACCAGAGGGTTAACACTGTATATACGTTGCAGCCAGTGGTGTAACAATAGGGGTTGCATCTGCGACCGAGCCCATCACTCTAGGGGCCTGGCCGCCCCCTGCAACCCCCTGCCCGGCGCCCGCAAGAAGCTGAGCTGAGGTCTGTGCCTTCTTTGGCACAGACCTCTAGCAGCTGAGCTTACTCTTCTGCACTCTAGTAATGCAGATCGCTGGGAGATTACATCATTTCTCAGTGCTCTGCATTACTGAAGAGAGGACCGCGTGGGAGCTCCAGCTTCTGAGGTCTGTGCAGAGGGAGGCACAGGCCTCTCTTGCCACACTGCTGGACCACCAGGGAAGTAGGAGATGGACACTGGGGGTCAATAGCGGCAATGTGGAGTTGGAGATTCAGATTGGGAGCAATGTGGAGATTGGGGGCAATGAGGAGACATGGGGCAATGTGGAGATTGGGGGCAGTGTTGAGGCAATGTGGTGATTGGGGCAATGTGGAGATTGGGGGCAGTGTTGGGGCAATGTGGAGATTGGGGCAATGTGGAGACTGGGGGCAATGTGGAGGCAATGTGGAAATTGGGAGCAATGTGGAGATTGGGGGCAATGTGGAGACTGGGGGCAATGTGGAGATTGGGGCAATGTGGAGGTTGGGGGCAGTGTTGAGGCAATATGGCAATTGGGGCAATGTGGAGGCAATGTGAAGACTGTGGGCAATGCGGAGATTGGGGCAATGTGGAGATTGGGGCAGTGTGGAGGCAATATGGGAGCAATGTGGATATTGGGGGCAATGTGGAGGAAATGTGAAGACTGGGGACAATGTGGAGGCAATATGGATATTGGGGGGCAATGTGGAGGCAATGTGGAGATTAGGGGCAATGTGGAGGCAATGTGGAGATTGGAGGCAATGTGGAGATTGGGGCAATGTGGAGGCAATGTGGGGGCAATGTGGAGATTGGGGGCAATGTGGAGATTGGGGCAATGTGGGGGCAATGTGGATATTGGGGGCAATGTGGAGGGAATGTGAAGACTGGGGGCAATGTGGAGGCAATGTGGAGATTGGGGCAATGTGGATATTGAGGGCAATGTGGAGGCAATGTGGAGATTAGTGGCAATGTGGAGGCAATGTGGAGATTGGGGGCAATGTGGAGGCAATGTAGACATTGGGGCAATGTGGAGGCAATGTGGAGATTGGGGGCAATGTGGAGGCAATGTGGAGATTGGGGGTAATGTGGAGGCAATGTGGAGATTAGGGGCAATGTGGAGGCAATGTGGAGATTGGGGGCAATGTGGAGGCAATGTAGAGATGGGGCAATGTGGAGGCAATGTAGAGATGGGGCAATGTGGAGATTGGGGGCAATGTGGAGGCAATGTAGAGATGGGGCAATGTGGAGATTGGGGGCAATGTGGAGGCAATGTAGAGATGGGGCAATGTGGAGATTGGGGGCAATGTGGAGGCAATGTAGAGATGGGGCAATGTGGAGATTGGGGGCAATGTGGAGGCAATGTAGAGATGGGGCAATGTGGAGATTGGGGGCAATGTGGAGGCAATGTGGAGATGGGGCAATGTGGAGATTGGGGATGATGTGGAGATTGGGGGCAATGTGCATATTGGGGGCAATGTGGAGGCAATGTAGAGATGGGGCAATGTGGAGATTGGGGGCAATGTGAAGATTGAGGGCAATGTGGAGGCAATGTGGAGGTGACCAATGGGATGGAACAATGTGGCTGGGGGGGGGGCCCATGGCAATTTTTGCACCAGGGCCCGGTGGCTTCTAGTTACACCTCTGCTTACGACTCTTGTTTTCCATTTAAGCAGACAGTGCATGTTTTTCATTTACAGGGAAACTCATGACAAGTAGTAGTATGAGAAGTGCTCAACAGAACTCAGATCTTTTCTAAGATCCTTGAAGCACTCATCATTTAACCCTTTGAGAGCTAGAGGCGTCAGCAACACATTGATCATCTGTGGCACTGAAAGGCTTGAGAGGGGGCTGCCGTTCTCGGTGCTGAAGTCTCTACATCCTTTCTGCTTCCCCGACACATTAACACCTTTATGTCAGGATGATAGGCTAATGATCACAGTCTCTTCCTCTCCTCTTGTATCCCTCATTCTTAGTGCATATGGCGATGCGTGTGTCCATATCCAAGGTGATGTGGTGGCATTGCCAGACAAAGATCGCCATATCCTCTTACCTTAGTGCATCTCTCATCAGGACTCACTGAAGATGCTATCTCTTGAACAAATAACACATGAAAAATTCATAGGGGCCATTGGAATTTACTGATCATAGTAAGGTAAGTAAGAGGTTAATATTAGGAAGTGGTAATTCTCCTTTAAATCCTCAAACGCCATCGGATGTTTCATAAGATCACGATTCATCCTGGTGTTTTTAATTCCATAGCAACCCTAAGTATCACGGTTCATTACATGTGTCTGTTCTCCTTTTTACATGAAGCCAAAGGCATTACTAGTGCTGCCTGACGGTGCAAAAGCCCCAGGTCTTGTTTCCACTTTGGGACATGTAATGGTGCTAATCTCCTACTAGTAGTGGTGCCATTGGGTGCACTGTGCACTGATAATACATTAGGATGGTATAATCCCCGGGTCTTGTTACCAGTTTGAGGACATGTAATGGTGCTAATCTCCTACTAGTAGTGGTGCCATTGGGTGCACTGTGCACTGATAATACATTAGGTTGGTATAATCCCCGGATCTTGTTACCAGTTTGGGACATGTAATGGTACTAATCTCCTACTAGTAGTGGTGCCATTGGGTGCACTGTGCACTGATAATACATTAGGTTGGTATAATCCCCGGATCTTGTTACCAGTTTGGGGACATGTAATGGTGCCAATCTCCTACTAGTAGTGGTGCCATTGGGTGCACTGTGCAGTGATAATTCATTAGGTTGGTACAAGCCCTGGGTCTGTTGGGAAAATAGTGGTGGATATATAAAAAACATTCTTAGTATATTTTAATACATTGTTATGACAGATCATATTTATAAAGAAGTAAATCCACATTTATCTTCGAAAATTTGGGATATACATTTTTCGCATATCTATCAGTTATCGTCCTATATACTTCTAGTAAGAATTGGATGTACCTGGCATTAGATTTAAAGCCTATACCTTTCTTTGTTTTTGTCGCAATTAGCAAATTTGTTTACACATATATTGCGAATCAGTTCTTATGTGGCCAATGGCCAACTGTACTCCATGGTCTTGCAACACAGTGAAGCGATTGGACAGTGCGATCTCAAAATTCTTGTGATTTTTCTATAACTGGCTAGAGTCGATCTTCAAGTTTGTTGATTTAATATTTTCTTTCTTTCTTTCTTGACGTCAATTTTTATTTTTGCTCTCGCTAGGCGATGGTCACTTCAAACGTAAAACAATTGAAGACTGAGCAATCAGTGAAAATCGCTTTATTATCTACAAGTATGAAGTCGATTTCACTTGTATTAACATCGGGGCTTTTCCATGTCTATTTTCTCTGGGGTTTTTCCTGTGGAATGAATTTGTGATGCGCTAATTTTGGATTCTTCCAAATTCGGTCAGTTGGATGCCTCTGTCGTCTCTTTTTCCAGTTTTATATGGTCCGATCGATTTTTCACCATTTTGGATCTTACCAAGTGTCGCATTGAAATCCTCCATTATAAATTTGTAGTGGTAATTGTCCTGTATGTAGAGGTGTAATAAATAATAAAATTCTTCACCTTCCTCACCACTGTGGCTTCTTGTAGGGGCATAAACTTGAATGATCTGAAGAACATAGAGACTGTTCGTTTGATAGCACAGGAAATACTTTCAAAAATACCTTGTCCTTTTTCTAATTAAAGGAGCAGTAAACTTTTATTTATGAAAACACATATTTTATAGATCTTTTCCTGCTGAATAAAACAAGGTCACTCCCATCGCTGTCAGATGTTTTATTCAAAAATTATAGCAGTTTAAATAATCAGGAAGTGAATTTACTGTGTTTACTTCCTGATAGTTCAAACTGACAGGAAGTGAATTTACTGCGTTTACTTCCTGATACATCTGACAGGAAGTGAATTTACTGTGTTTACTTCCTGATAGTTCTGACAGAAAGTGAATTTAATGTGTTTACTTCCTGATAGTTCTAACTGACAGGAAGCAAATTTACTGTGTTTACTTCCTGATAGTTATAACTGACAGGAAGTGAATTTACTGTGATTACTTCCTGATAGTTCTGACAGGAAGTGAATTTATTGTGTTTACTTCCTGATAGTTCTAACTGACAGGAAGTGACTCATCAGTTTCTATCACATTCTATGGATAACTGTATGTCTCTGACTTTTCTGACTTTCCTCTCCATTAGAATCTAACAGGAAATCTAATTAGAATTTGACCACTAGAGGGCACTGCTAATGTAAAAAAACATGGGTTTAAACTATAATAACTCTGGAAATATAAATCTCTCGGCAGTGGGAGTACCCTTATTTTACTCAAAAGGAAAATCCCTACAATATATATTTTTTCATTAAAAAAGTTTACTGTTCCTTTAAATATATGATTCCACCATATCGTCCATCACTGGTTACTTCATAGTATAGCCAGTGTCCATCTTCTAATTTGACCAACTCTTCATTTTTAAGAGTCGCACATAAGCAGATAATGTCCCAAGTGATGTAATTCAGTTCTCGTACTAGTTTCCCCAGGTGTGTATCTGTTCTCTGAATGCTAATAGTCTCAATGTCTAAAGCACAAAGGCAGCCTGGTCGAATCTGGTGATTCTTAGCACCCTATGCCATTGAGCTAGGCTTCTCGCTGCTGTAGATAATAGCTCACAAGCCTTCTGGGGAATGAGGGCCATTTATTTTGTTGTGAAGCCATGTCGAGGGAATGGACCATAATTTGCCATGCTGGTATAGTGAGGGTTGTCAGATTTACTAAAACAAGTGGAAACATTTTATTAAAATCTTTATAAGGATGAAGGACAACAACTGAATGCAGTGCCAGAAATTTTGGTAGAAGCAGAAGCTGCAATAAAATACATGAAAAACTGCAAAGCAGCCAGACCTGATAAAGTCACTACTTAAATGTTGAAAGCCAGGCATTAACCCTTATTCAACACCCTAGCTGAAGTATTTTCAAAATTCAGAAGCCCTCCTACGAACAATAAAAGGAGTTGGTATAATATGCACCTGCGTATTATACACAGGTGCGTATTATACCTGAGATTTTACAGTAAGTATATATACAGCCACATCTTAATGTGAGTGGAATTCCTTATATATTGATACTGATATATTGCTTATCAGATCTAAGCACTATTGGCACCCATTGTTTGTGTTTTTTGTGTTTTGGACACAATACTTGTTCTTTCACAACCTAAAGAACAAGCAGGCTTCAAGAGTGGTTTCAGTACAATGGACCATAGCCAGACAACGTAACAAGTTATAGAGCTACATAATGAATAGAACCTTCCATTATACATAGCCTTCACTGACCACGAAAAGGCCTTTGACTCAGTGAATAAGCAAGCAATAATCAATGCCCTGATCAGCCAAGGAACATATAAAGCTTACATCAGTATCCTCCAATCAATATATGAAAATGCAACTGCATCAATACAGATCAACAATGATAAAGTCCAGATCAATGTAGAAAAAGGCATCCAACAAGGAGACACAATCCTCCCAAAACTCTATTCTACTTCTTTAGAAGAAATGTTCCACAAACTAAATTGGGACTAAAAAGCACTTAAAGGGATAGTAAACTTGAAAAAAAAGTACAGGCGAATTGATAGGTACAATTAAAACATACTTACTGTCCTTGTTCCCATCTCTCAAACCGTTATGTTTTGAGAGATATAATAAAATAAAGGTCCCCGCTCCCTTCCCCTTCTAATGCGTCCGCTGTATAGAGGACGTGATGAGTTCCTGCTTCTGGGACCAGAAGGTGGCTCTTCAGGAGTGCTGTCATCGAGATATCTAAATATAATTACTTCATTGGTATGGTCTACAATGTGTGCCTGGTTTGCAAGCACACGCTGTAGACCATTCCGATTAAGTAATTATAGTTAGATATCCCAATGTCAACGCTCCTGAAGAACCGCCTTCTGGTCCCGGAAGCAGGAACACATGACGTCGGCGATACAGCGGACGCATTAGAAGGGGAAGGGAGCGGAGACCTTTATTTTATTATATCTCTCAAACCATAACGGTTTGAGAGATGGGAACAAGGACAGTAAGTATGTTTTAATTGTACCTATCAATTCGCCTGTACTTTTTTTTCGAGTTTACTATCCCTTTAAGATCAATGAAGATTACCTACAGCAGACAATATCATACTCTTTGCCAGTAGTTCTAAAGAACCGCAAGAACTCATTGAACAGCTACAACAGGAAAACAAAAATGTTGGTCTGAAGATGAATATCAACAAAATGCAAGTCATATTTAACAAATTTACCATACCAAGGAAAATCACAGTACACTAGCGGTCAAAAGTTTTGGGACACCTCAATTTTTGCTACTTTTAGTAATTGCCATATAACTTGACAAAAACATTAGAAAAACATATAAACATTGGGTATTTCTAAAATCAAGCCAAATATAATCTGTTTAGCAGATTTTTTTAGTGTATGTAGATGTGTAAAAAGATTTTTAGTGCCAAAGTTTAAAAAAAAGTGCATTTATTACATTTGTTTCATCATATTTTATAAATTGTTTTACAGGACATTTGATGAAAATAATGGTATCTTTAGAAAGCCCATCTTATGGCAAGAAAAACAGTATATAATATATGGGGGGACATTAAAAGAGTAAGAGGAAAATTACAGCTAAACACAGTGAAATGTTAAAACAGCCATGGTCCAGAAGTGTTAAAACTATTTAACCCAAAAGTAGGAATTTAGGGAGGACTGACAATGATGTCTCCCCTAACTAACTACAAAAAGCGGCTATTTGAATGAGGCACTGCATAGCCAGACAAGATAATTCAAAAAATATGTTAATTTTATTCAAGTACAAAAGATATACCAATTTTAATAAAAACAGTTAAAACCATGCATGTCCGGACATAAACCTATGATCCAAATATTCATAATCAATACAAATATAAATACATATCTGATCCATTTAGAGCTATTAGACTTGATAGCATGTACCATAAACATACATCATTGAAATACAATAGATCATGAAATAGTAAGGTACTTATCCTCAACCTCCACAACTACACCAAGCTCTTAAACAGGACCATCAAAAATAAAGACTGGATCCACAGGTGCTGTCCGGACCATAAACCCTACCCCACGCGTATCGCCATAATGCTGGCATTCAGTCTTCTGGTCCTAAAGGGTTTGAAATGTGGAAAGGCACATTTTGAAAAATTGCCAATTTACGTATACTAATGTGTCATATTAATGTTTTTATTTTTTCCATTAAACGAATTGGTTAGCTACATGACTCTTTAAAATATGTAATTTTCCAATTTTACAAAGATAAACCTATACATAATTATTTTTTTAAATGAGCTAAAAAACCATTTACCATGGTAATTAACAAGGGAGCTTTCAACAAATTGTATTTGGGGGCAGAAATGCTGCTCTCCCCTGTCAGCGTCCCTTTGTATGCATCCTATTTGGAATGTTTCGTTATCTCTCCTTGTACATTTCTCAGTCATTGTCTCTACTTTGCATCTGTCCTTTTCCCTTCATGGCGGTCTCTCTCCAAGGATTCTGGGGTCTGGGTTGTCATTGAAGCCAGGGCCATTAAATCCAGATAATCATTTTAGTGAAGCTCCAGGGACATTCTGCAGTTTATAAACCCCCCACCACCCTGTCCCCTGAATTTCATTACATGCCATCCATTCCCAGCCGTGAATTCCTCAATAACAGGGCCAGCCACAGGATCACTGGTTAGATGGTACTCTATTAAATGTTGCCGTGGGTCAGGAAATGAGGCTTGGCCCTACGGCCTCTTCTGATGGAAGCTGCCTACACCCCATGTTCTGGGCCCTGAAAAAAAAGCAGGCACATCTAACCCTTTAAGTGCCAGTCTGGTGTAAAATTAAATGCATTTTTGAAATTTCTTTCACTTAAAAGGGGCAACGCAGAGCATAATAATAATAATAAATTATTTAAATAAAATGATGACGGACATGACCAATACCCTCTATAAAACAAACTCCATTTTATATTTGTCATTTATTTGTCCCAAACAGTGATTAAAGTAGATCTACCACTTTAATTTGTTTGCCAGGCATGTAAAAATCTGCATATTTGCCATATTAGCCTTTTTATATGAAATAGTTTTGGGGGAATTAACCTTTATGCAAATAGATAGTAAAGTCCCAAAAATGGTATATTCTAAATCGTAGCTGCACTAAAAGAACATTTAGTGCGCTTAATCTTTTCTCTCAAACCTTTATGGTTTGAGAGATGTAAGAAAATAAAGTCTCCGTTCCCTCCCCTTTCTGTCGGACGAGCTGTAAAGCTGTCAGAGGCAGAATCCGGTCGACTGACTGTAGGTGGCTCTTCAGGAGCGCTATCATCTAGATATCTTGGTATAATTACCTCATCGGAATGGTCTACAGTGTGTGCCTGCCTTGCAAGCACACGTTGTGGACCATTCCGATGAAGTAATTATATTTAGATATCTAGATGTCAGCGCTCCTGAAGAGCCGCCGTCTGGTCCCGGAAGCAGGATCTCATGACGTCCGCTGAACAGCGGATGCATGAGAAGGGGGAGGGAGCGGAGGTCTTTATTTTATTACATCTCTCAAACCATAACGGTTTGAAAGAAAGGATTAAGCACATTAAATTTTAGAGAAGCTACCATTTAGAACATACTTTTTTGGGGACTTTACTATCCCTTTAAGTTGCATTCCACACCAGACATACCCCTCTGTGTGTGTGTGTCTGTGTTAAGTAATTCATAGCAAGTGAGGAAATACTGGCCCTGTACATCAACTAATTACCATATAGTGCCAGACTGTGCCCCCTGCCCCAAAGGTGCATTTCTTAAAAATTGTAAGGTAAACAAATAGATAGATTGACTGAAAACATAGATACCATACAAGGGGTTAAGCCACATTTATATTAAAGATAATTTGTGTGATGTAGACTTGATTCTTGTGGTTCGGTTGTTTGTTACGGAATCAGGCTTCTTGTACTTTATACATACAAGGCCTGCACACCAACTGCACCACAGCCAAGTGGGGGCAGAAACGTTTTCCTAATTCCCTTTGCAGAGCAACGCTTTGGAGACCTCTCTACCACTGACAAGTTTTAACCCCTTAAGGTCCAGCAGTCCAAGGAAGTTTTGATCCTGTCTGATGTGCTGGTACAAGTGATGTGTTACGGCACCAACATGCCGCATTGGGGTCTGCAAGAGAGGTCAATTTCAGACCCCGTTTTTTACTTACAGAGCTCCCGGAGGGGACGTGCTATGACCGTCACCGGCCTGTAATGAAAAAACTGTGTGACAGTCATAGCAAGTCACATGGTCCTTAACGGGTTAACCCTCTGAGTGCCAGAGGGGTACTGAATGCATTGAAAATTACATGGTCCTTAATGGGTTAAAATACCCATTTAAACCCACTGCCATGTTCATATCACCTATAGTTTGCTCCAGAATTCTCTTTTTCAGGTGCACAACAAGAGAGTAAATGACAAAGAGAATTTTAGAGGAAATTTAGAGGAAAATGAATCAGGTCCCCCTAACACAAACCGGTAATCTGAAAACTATGACAGGGATATTGTGTTATTTAACCTCTTCAATGCAAGAAACCTCTTCAATGCATTGTGAAGCAGTGTGCCGGAAACTAGTTTAGCATTCAAAGAGTCTGTGTTAATAGGGTTATGAGGGGAAAAATTGTATGATTAATTTTCCTTCAAATCTGAGTGGCAGAAGGGTGTCCAACATATTGCCACCCCTGGCAATCAAACGGTTAACCCTGTGAGTGCCAGAGGGATACGCAATGCATTGTAGAGCAATCAAAGGGTTCAAACCATTACATCTCAGTTTACTAAAACATAATTGTACATAGAAGAGGATAAGCGTACCATTACTGCCACCTAGTGTTGGTAGACTATTATGGCTCACAGAGATACTAAGTTTACCTGCCACTGCTTCCACCATTTATGTTAGTTTCCCACCCTACTGGCACTTAACTGGTTGAATGTAGGACACTGTTCCACCCATAAGATATGCAGTAACCTCTCAGTAGCTATTCAAAGTAAAATTATGTTGTATGGACAATATTTATCAAACCAAAATAGAGCAATTCTGGAGGCAAACTAATTGCACCATGGGGGAAAAAATAAATATTCCCACTATCCCTTTTTTTTTCCTTTTTAACCTCTCGAACCATTAAGAGGTTAAAAGACAAATGTAAAATCAATAGGAGGGCTGTTATTTTTCATTTGCAACAATGCCACAGATTTGCCCCAAATTGCTTATATTTTAATTTGCATATGTTGCCCAGAGTGTCTTAGCGACACCTGGCGTATAGTAGATATAAGGTTTATGAGATTGTTCCAGCAGTGATGAGGTTAAACACACAGCACTTATTAGTGTCCTATCCAGGAATAAAGAGCAGCCGGTCTCTGTCTTCGTGCAGTGTCAGAGGAATTCTACACAGTGCATCAGACAGTGAGTGTCAGACAGGATACAGCAGTCAGAGAACAATATGGTTTTACATACAGACCACGGCATGGGTGTCACTACAAAGATGGATTATTACAAAATAATTTCACCCTCAAGGATTTAAACTAAATGGTAATTTTTGAACAAACTTAAATCTTATACAAACGTTTTGGTCTTCATACTGCTTCTTACTCGAGGTTTTGAGGAATAGCTTAAGTCCACAACTTTGGCACTAGACTGATCATTTGGAAATAAATTTCACACTGTAAATGTAAGATACTCAAAATTATGTGATGTTTTAACCCGGCAGTTACAAGACCACAGGACTTTTTTTTTTTTTTTTTGCATTGGATTCAGGGGTCTCTGAGCAGCGTGCAGCCTTGAGGGGTCCCCTGAATTCCATTATGTGCAAAGATCATCACTGGTCCTTAAAGGGATAGTAATGTTTCAGAAGAAAAGCAGCTCTGATTAATCTTCATAGTATTTTGGCCGCCGAGAGTGTTATTTCAGTACTGTCAGAGTTGTAGTACAAGAGTAATTGAATGATAAAGTATCCCCCTCCTGCCCCTTTTACCTAGTGTAAGACACTGCTCACCTCAGATGTGGAATCTGGTCCTGGGACCAGACAGGTCACAGCAAGGGACAATCTTCTTACTGTGATCATAAGGAAAACACTGCCCCCCTTGACAGGTTTTTCCTTATGATCACTGAAGATTGTCCCTCTCTGCGATCCATCCGGACAGTCTTGCTGCTCTGAGGTGAGCAGTGTTACACTAGGTAAAAGGGGTGGGAGGGGGATACTTTATCATTCAATTACTCTTGTACTACAACTGACTGTATTGAAATAACACTCTTCATGGCCCAAATACTATGAAGATTAATTGGAGCTGCTTTTCTTCTGAAACATTACTATCCCTTTAAGTGCAGGACAGCCGTGATGGTCATGGCACATCATTGGTCTTTAAGGGGTTAATGTGCCATTGTTTTTGCTCCTTTCTCAAGACTTTGTTCTACAAAAACACACCAAAACTATGTGCAGAATAAAGGATACATTAAGCCATCATGGTATGCCACAGTCCATATATATATTTCATACATGTTTCTGTAGGTGTCCTCGTGTCTTTGCAAATATACTGAAACAATATAAAACATGTGTCCATATTGAGGAATGACAGAAGGGTCTCCAGAGCCCTTTCTAGTATTCCTGAATATGACCATGTTTAAATTGACAAAAGTTCCATTTAAATGTATGGAATTGCTTATTTATACCCTGTAGTGCAGCTGGCTTGACACAGTATCATTCCTCTTTAACCCTTTGAGTACCAGAGTACCACTCTGGCACTCAAAGGGTTAATGTATATGTCCCACACACTCTCTTACACACACTCTATAGCGCTACATCCCCCCACCACACAATCACTGCCATTACTAGTTTACATCTCCATTTATTACAAGCAGTATTACAGTAAAAAGACATAAGTGACAATGTGATTTTGTAACTGGAATTTTGTCCGTTCTTATAGCAGAATTGGATAAATCCACTGGAGTCCAATCTAGTCTGTACACACAACGTAGATCCTCCTACCCACCAACAGGGTGAGTTGTGCTTGATGTTAATAGAATACAAAGATTAATCCGTTGAATGGGAGCCTCTCACTTTGATTAGCTGGCAGGTCTGTCTGCATATGAATCCTGGGAGTCTACTGCCCCCTGCTGTTGAACCTATGCCAAGTCACACCCAGTTTCCATCAATCCGTGGGCTCTTTCTCTGTAGCCTGTTTAGCAGCTTGTTTGGACAGCCAGTACTTGTAACGCTTAGTCTTTGGCCTTTCAAAGTTCACCACATCCATTGGCATACGCACCGTGTCAATGCCATTCACCTAAATCATAAAGACAGGAACATGATTAACAAAGGATTCGCCACATCCGACTGACACCTTTTATTTACCCCTTAACGACCACTGACGTGTCCGGCACTCAATGACCATTGGCGGCCCTGGCACGTCATGGAGTTCAGGGCTCCCGGCGAGGCTGCACTCCCCCTCCAGAAGCCCTGAACCGGAAGTGGGGAAGAAAAACAAAAAAACTCTGTAGTCCTCAAGTGCCGGCCATGCATGCTGGTCCTTAAGGGGTTAATAACCCTCATTTCCCTGTGAACATGATTCTTTGTGGCAGGACTCTAGAACACTAAACAGTGGGAAATGTTTGGGGTCTTGCAAAAAATCATAATGTCCGTCACCGTGACAAGATATTCAGTCCAAATTAAATATTAAAATGTGGGGAACCAATCCAGAAAGAACTGATACATAAGGGCAATTAGGATTCTCTGCTCAGAATAAGTAAGATATATATTTTAACAATATTGGCACAGCATTGCCCGTGTGGTTAATGTAACATTTGTGTGTGTGAGTGTGTTCATTGTAGCCCCAACATCTCCTTGCATTCATGTGCAGTGGGTGTTAAGTATTTGCAGAGATTTTCCAGGACTGGGTGGGTTGGCAAATACACACTCCTGTGAAAATCATACCCTGACGTGAAGTGGAGTGTGTGTGTAAATCATTGCAAAGATTTAACAGGAGTGGCCTCTGTCCACTACTGTCAAAATCACACCTCATGATTGGGCCAATGGGACAGGTAGTATAGAGGAGATTCACAAAAGTCCTCCTCACCTCCCCTAGTTGTGTTTTGCCTCAGACAGACATAAATTAAGTCCATGGTCCTATATATATTACTAACGTGGAACGGAATTGCCAGTCCTGTTACTTACACAGACACACGTTGCATGAAACAGACATATGCAGACACTGTAACAGACACACGCAGTTACAGAGATGCACACTGTGTGACACACACTCTCACGTATAAATACAGACACATACACATACGTACAGACGGACACATGATGTGACATATGCAGACACTGTGTGAGACACACACAGACACAAACACAGTGTGTGACAGACGAACTGGGAATATACATATGCTCGTAAGACCTGTACAGAATGTTTTAATTGCAGCTCTTGAGCTTGATAAGAAGGCCCTGTATCCTTTTGTACTCGAAAAGCTTACAGATGAAGTGAGTGTTCTGTTATTGAAGGTCACAGTGAGGACATGTTTGCGACTAGAGCAATAATTTAAGTTATAGCAGTAAATACTGCATTACAATTTGAACAAACACCTTGACAGCGTTGCCTAAACCTCTGGCACTCAAATGGTTAAGTGACGGTTAGATGCACCGAGATGTAATTTAATAGTGATATGGGGGGATGAAGTCGAAATGGAAGATGCGAGGGCAGGGCCGGATTTACATCTCAGGAGCCTTTAGGTACAGAAATCTGAAGCGCCCCCCCCATTGGCCATCTCCACTGGACACCTCCACAATGCTCCAAATCTCCACACTGCCCCCATCATCTCCATATTGCCCTCACATTGCCCCATCAGCTCCATCTTGCCCCATCAGCTCCAACTTACCCTCACATTGCCCTCCATCAGCTCCAACTTGCCCTCACATTACCCCCATCATCTCCACATTGCCCCCATCAGCTCCAACTTGCACCATCAGGTCCTCATTGCCCCGTTTCCTTCCTCCCTGGTGGTCCAGTGGCAGGAAAAGTCTGTGCCTGCTTCTGCACAGACCTGTAGCTCCCGCGCAGTCTTCTTTTTAGGAATGCAGAGCACTGGGAGATGATGTCATCACCCAGCGCCCTGCATTACTAAAGAGCCACCGAGGGAGCAACAGCAGGATCTCACCGGGCGGCAGGCAACAGGTAGGGTGAATGAAAATATTTAAAAAAATAAAATAAAAAAAAAATTGATTCCAATGACAGGCACCCCTCTGTGGGGTGCGCCTGTAGGCAGATGCCTGCTTTGCCTTATGGCAAATCCGGCCCTGCGTGAGTGATGAAAATAAAAACGTGGAGATTGGGAATATGGATACAGGAAAAAGAGAAGGGAGCGCACGCTCTGTGTAGACTGCTATGACAATCGATGACCACCACCGACAATATCACCTTCTTGAAGTGCTTGATATGAGGCAAAACCGGCCTCACAGTGTAACAGCATCTACTGGATCACCCCAGTGCGGCCATCGCTCATTCTTTGTCTCCGTCCGTCTCCCCTCCAATCTAGACCTCATCTCTAAATCTTACCTACGGTATGCTGTACAGACTCTGCAACTGTTGCAATCTCAGCTATAATGGGTCTAATTTGTAACTCTATACAGTGAGGGAAAAAATTATTTGATCCCCTGCTGATTTTGTACGTTTGCCCACTGACAAAGAAATGATCAATCTATAATTTTAATGACAGATTTATTTGAACAGTGAGAGACAAAATAACAACAAGGGTTTTGCCACCAAGTACTAAATCATGTTTTGCAAAGGGGTCAAATACTTATTTCATTCAGTAAAATGCGAATCAATTTATAACTGTTCTGAAATGTGTTTTTCTGGATTTTTGTTGTTGTTATTTTGTCCCTAACTGTTCAAATAATCCTACCATTAAAATTATAGACTGATCATTTATTTGTCAGTGGGCAAAAGTACAAAATCAGCAGGGGATCAAATAATTTTTTCCCTAACTGTATCTGGTATGTGGAGTTCCCTATTGCTGACAGGGGACAGATCGGAACTTTCTAAAGTGAAAGAATACACCAATATATTTATTTAGTTTCCATACTACAGTATGCCTTGTGACTCAAGAAAACTCCTCAAGTGGAAAAAGTATATTTATTCCATATCCAAAATAGAAAAACAATATAAAAAATATAGTATATATATATATGTACCTGTAGTACTACAAAAATACAATAAAAATTGCTACAATAAGCAATATGTAAAAATCTACTCTAATACTTTACCCTGCACGTTGCGTGGCCTATAACCACTTCATTAGGTGTCTGTCTCAGGGAAAGGGGGATAGGTGAGTAGGGGTGAGAAGGGAGGAGGAGATGAGAGATTGAGGGGTAGAGGGACAGTGAAGTGTTAAAGTAATTGAATGAGGAGGGAGAGGGGGAGAAATGACATATACACACACAGTAAAGTACACAATATACAGGTGTGTAGGGTTACAGTTACGGATAGAGGAACACAGAGGAGAGGGGTAAACAGAGGGACAAGGTGGGAGGGACCCAACGTCGTACACCTGTCAGTGTGTCAGTAACACAGGCACATAGGAACCTGGGACCTGAGCACTGACTGATAGTCTGTTCAGCCGGGGCAGCAATTGGACGGGACCTGTGGTACCGGGAGCACTGGATGAGAACTTAGCGAGCATGTGAATCCTTTGAGTGCCAGAGGGGTACACAAGACATTACAGAGCTGTGTTGCGTACCCCTCTGGTACTAAAAGGGTTAAACTTGGGCCGGATCTCGGCATCAACAACTGGATGGGACCATGCATTATATTGGAGCACACAGCCTGCACGTGTCCAAGCTCATTTCACCATACTAGAGGTCTGGGCAAAGGCAGAGTGAGTGTGTTGGAGAGAGAGCGAGAGAGTCTGTCAAGTTTTTTGGTTTGATTGTGTAGTGGGGGTGGTGATAGTGGGCTATGAGGCATTTACAGGAGGATGTGAGTGGGGCATGAGGCATCTATTGGAGGATGTGAGTGTGTTGTTACATCGAGTGTATGTCGGCCATGTTTTTTGTATTCAGACAGATGTTGAGGGAGGGCCAACTCCTTGCAGAGATTTTGACAGGAGTGGCCAGAAGGGCCTCCTTACTCCTGCCTCTGGGTGTGTGTGACAGAGACGCAGGTTTCTTCTTTTATAATGTATGTTTGTGTGTAATTACATATACATATATATGTGTGTTCCCTGCTCAGTAAAGGAAGGATAATTCCAATGCTGGAACAAGCATAATTCAAAAGAAAATAAAAACAACATTTCCTCAAATTCCTGTTGATTTAAATTGAGATTGAAACCCCTAGAATGGTAGTGGTCTCAAATTTTAACTTCTAGAATTCCAGGACCTGAAAGGCCCATTTTAATGAGAGGGATTTTGTGTGGGTGTTCCCCATGGCGAAATTGGTTTGCCCCACTTTAGTCTATACATATGGCCCAGACTGTCCACAGACAGCAACAGCGCCACCTGGCCTCAAAATACATTCAATCGAACGGTCAAACAACGGGTTGGCTGTGTGAACTCTAGGATTTAAGGGGTTTATAATGTCTGATTGTTAGGTTTGCACAGGGATATCACTGGAAAATAAATTGATTCACCAGAAGCAAAAAAGGAGCTGCCAGGGGAGAATGGGAGGAGGAGTCAATTGTTTTTCCTATGAAGTGCCCCGCCTCTTAGTAGGAGGAGCTTCACCCTATGATCCATGTGCCCAACAAGATGTAAGAAAAAAAGGCTTAAAGGGATAGTAATACTTTATTATTACTATCCCCCATGTTGTACATATTTGTAAAATAATTTAATAGCCCCCATGTTCATCTCTCAGACCTTTATGGTGTGAGAGATAACTGAAGGCAAATTTCCCTCCTCCCTCCCCCTTCCCTGAAGTCAGAGTTGTACTGACTGTAGGGATATCCAGTCTGACTTTCATCAGGCGGCTCTGCAGCAGAGCCGCAATCGCGTTAGTGACAAATAATTATTTTACTGAAATGGTCTTCTCCATGTGATTGGTTTGTGCTTGGTTTGCAAGCACATGTAGAAGACCATTTCAGTGAAATTATTCTTTGTCACTAACGCGATTGCGGCTCTGCTGCAGAGCCGCCTGATGAAAGTCAGACCGGATATCCCTGCAGTCAGCACAATGCTGACTTCAGGGAAGGGGGAGGGGGGAACTTTGCCTTCGGTTATCTCTCATACCATAAAGGGTTGAGAGATGAAAATGGGGACTATTAAATTATTTTACAAATATGTACAATATGGGGGATAGTAATAATAAAGTATTACTATCCCTTTCACAATGGCTGCCCGTGCCATGGGACACATACCGTCACCTCGCACCAGTATTCTCCCCATCTTGTGATCTTCTCTTCTGGAATCTTCAAGGCTTCTAGCGGAACCACCACTCCTAGCTGGAGAGAGAGGGGAGGTGTATATTACCATCAGTGGTTGCCCCATATTCCTCCGTGTTTTGTGTCCCCACAAGGTTACTATGCTCAAAACAAAAACAGGTTCAAGTCAGGGACAAACCAATTGCACTACAGGGGTTAGATTCACATTGACTTATATGGGTATTTAACGCCTTGAATGCTAGATGTCTCCAATTCATTGCAAAGCCTCTATAATTCAAAGGGGTTAAAGGGATAGTATTGCTTGAAAATAATTTTATTTTATATTGTAGCCCTTAAGACTTATATAATTTTTAATGTTCTTTTATGTCCCAAACCTTTATGGTTTTGGAGATATTAGCAAGTAAAGTTTCCCCTGGAGTGAAGTCACTGCTCAAGCCTTCAGATTTGGAATCTGGTCCACGGCTCTTCAGCAGTGCCGAGATCCCAATCTTTAAAAAGAACTTCTTCATTGGAACTGCAAGCACACTTTGTAGACCATTCCAATTAAGAAATTCTTTTTAAAGATCGTGATCTCGGCGCTACTGAAGAGCCGTGGACCAGATTCCAAATCTGAAGGCTTGAGCAGTGACTTTACTCCAGGGGAAGCTATACTTGCTAATATCTCCCAAACCATAAAGGTTTGGGAGATAAGATTTATATAATTTTTAATGTTTTTTTAAGGGCTACAATATAAAATAAAATTATTTTCAAGCAATACTATCCTTTTAAAGGACCCGTGAGATTCAAGGCAAGTTGTTATTGTCCACTGTGACGCAGTTGGGCTGCACTAACAATAAAACTCAAGTGCAGAAGCGCTCTCTTTCCTTTGGGCACAGGTCCCCACACACACTAATCTACTCACCCACCCACCCTAGAAGGAAAGACACACTCACGTTCTTTAGGAAATTCCGAGCCACAATCTCTTTGGTCAGTTCCCACTTCACATTATTTTTCATTCCGACCTCCAGGCGAGAATTCCTCAAATAATTCACAGTCTACAGACACACAGAATGGGACTGTAGGTAACAGCCTAGCACAGGGGTGCGCAATGCGCCTGCACATAGGTTATTAGATCACCGACCCACATTAACTCAGTCCGTTCCTTACCATTTCACCAGTCCAGGTCTGCATTCTCTCCCCTTCAGATCCCTCCTTCAGTTTCTTAAATGAAAGGAAAAAAAAAAGAGCCAAAGTGTGAATGCGCGACAGCGAGAGAAAGAAGAAAGTAAACACGAGAAAGACATTTGTCTGATTTAACAAAGACTGCCACTTCCCACTCCATGATTTAATTTTTTTTTAAGCCCTTTAATGTTAAAAGGATAGTAAACCCCCCCAAAAATGTTGGTGAATTGATAGGACTAATAAAAAAACATGTAATGCCCTCATTCCCATCTCTCAAACCGTTATGGTTTGAGAGATGTAAGAAAATAAAGACCTCCGCTCCCTCCCCCTTATACAGCGGACGTCATGAGATCCTGCTTCCGGGACCAGACGGCGGCTCTTCAGGAGCGCTGTCATTGAGATATCTAACTATAAATACTTCATCGGAATGGTCTAAGTGTGCTTGCAAGCCAGGCACACATAGACCATACCGATGAAGTAATTATAGTTAGATATCCCGATGTCAGCTCTCCTGAAGAGCCGCCTACAGTCAGGCAACTGGATTCTGCCTCTGACAGCTTTACAGCTCATCAGGCAGAAAGGGGAGAGAACGGAGACTTTATTTTCTTACATCTCTCAGACCATAAAGGTTTGAGAGATGGGAATAAGGGCATTACATTTTTTTTTTATTATTCCTATCAATTCGCGAACAGTTTTTTGGGGGGTTTACTAACCCTTTAAAGATATTTCCAGTACATTGAGAACTAATGATTGGAGACATCTTTAGCAGCCAAGGGGACAGTTTGTTTTGGTGAAGCCGTGTAACTCACCATCTTCTCTTCTTCAAATATCTTCTTGTTTTCGGGGGAAGGGTAAACTGCCAGACCCTGTGCCAGCAGCTTGTTCCGCCCCAGCGCCTTTTCCACTAACACTGTATCCCCTCGGCTCCCCAGCTCTGCGAGAGACAAACAGGGAAGGGGTGGTCACTGGATGGGGTGCTGCATATCCAAGACTACCACTGAATTCTTGCCCCATTTACTATTAAAGGGACAGTACTACTTATAAAGGAAAGTATACATAGATATTGCAGGGTTTACTCTGCTGACAAAAAGGGGTAATCCCACTGCTGAGAGAGGTTTTGTTCAAAGTCACTGCTGCACTTGCATGTTTTTGATTGGAGTACCTATATCTCCTGAAATGGGAATAGTACTGCTTTTATTACACCAGTCTACGGACAGCTGTGGCAAATTGACAATAACCCTCCATAGACTTCTGTAGCAAAAGGGCCACTAACATTTCAGGCCATAGAGGTGCGCTGCACAAAAAACACCTTAGGCTGCAATAAGTTTGTAGTACCCCTCTTTTACCCAGCAGGATATCCCCTGTAATACATTTTGACCATATTTCCTCATTACTTTACAGTATACTAAGAGCTGAGGTTTTATTGAAGCAATCTGGAGCAAGACACAATGTGGGTGTTTAACCATTTAACGGAGAACTATCGTAGGATATCAACTTTGGTTATCCAAGTAGATATCCCTATTGAATGCCTTAAAGGAGCAGTAAACTTTTTTTTTTTATGAAAACACATTTTATAGAGCATTTCCTGCTGAATAAAACAAGGTCACAACCATCGCTGTCAGGTTTTATTCAAAATTTATAGCGGTTTAAATAACCAAGAAGTGAATTTACTGTGTTTACTTCCTGATAGTTCTAACTGACAGGAAGTTAATTTACTGTGTTTACTTCCTGATAGTTCTAACTGACAGGAAGTGAATTTACTGTGTTTACTTCCTGATAGTTCTGACAGGAAGTGAATTTACTGTGTTTACTTCCTGATAGTTCTGACAGGAAGTGACTCAGCAGTTTCTATCACATTCTTTGGAGAACTGTATGTCTCTGACTTTTCTGACTTTCCTCTCCATTAGAATCTAACAGGAAATCTAATTAGAATTTGACCACTAGAGGGCACCGCTAATGTAAAAAAACATGGGTTTAAACTGTAATAACTCTGGAAATATAAATCTCTCGGCAGTGGGAGTACCCTTATTTTACTCAATAGGAAAATCCCTACAACATATATTTTTTCTCATGAAAAAAAGTTTACTGATCCTTTAATGTATATAATAAACATCTAAGAATGGTGAGATTAATCCATAAAGTTACTGTTATTATATTCCCCAAGAAGGTATAGAGCGCAGCCATCTTGTTTTTTTTTTCTTCAAATGCGCATGTGTAGCCTGCTCCGTTGCCTGTCAATCAGGTTTGGAGACTCTTCCCAGTGTTCGCCTCTTTGCAGTGCGTGCCTGTGAGGCTCGCCTGCAAAAAGTCATGTGACCATTTCATTATTCTCAGCATTATTGCCTACACACATCGGATCACTAGGTAAGATGTGTGTCAGGAGTGATAAGCATTTTTATAACCCTTTCAGAACCAAAAGCATTCAATTACTTAGCACTACATAGTCTTTTTTATTATTGAAATATTATTTGCTCCTAATTTGCCACTTAACTACTTTACAATACATTGGAGAAGAATTTGGGAGTAAAAGGGTTAATATTGGCCATTTTATTTATAAAATAATACATTTTAAAATAAACTGAATTGTTACCGTTTATAATATTTAAACATAAATATCAATTTGAAACTCTCCGCATGAAATGTAAAATAACACGAAGATAGAGCCAAGCGCCACTCTAGAATTTATCAGGAGGCTCCAGCCAACAGCCAGCCTATCGGAGCAGACCACTTCCTCGTTTGCCTGTAAACGGCCTGCTTCTATATATAGTGCGAGACACAAACATGAACGCGCTCGCTCTTCTGTAACATGACCTGGACGCGCTTGGAGACTAGTGCGAGCCAGGTCATGTGCTATACAAGGGGCGTACACAGGAGGCAGAGAAAAGACCGGTTACCTTGCGGTAGCGAGTGAGACATGCGCAGTCCATCTCCCATGGTCTTAACGTCACAGGGTAAGATTTTACTTTGCGGTTTATACCCAACGTTTATACTACTTTCTAAAATTAACTACACACCGTTTCACATATTAATGAAGAGTGCACATTGGGACAACAACTTGATGGGACGATAGTTCCCCTTTAACTGACAGATGATACCCCTCCCTCCCCAAATCCTCAACCCCAGCCGTAGCTGTACTTGGGCCAGGAAAGGAAGATGAATCCTGCAAACAGCAGTAGGGAGCAATATGCACAACATCTCCCTGCTACTGCTCAGGCTTATGTCTCACAGTGACAAATATTATATCTAACTGTACTACAAGGGAAAAAAATGCATAATGTAGTGTTTTCCTGGTAAGTACAAACTACTCGCTGCTGGGATAGGCCTTAGTCAGAAACTATAGCTGTTCTGTTTTCACAAAATGCTGGAGCTGTACAGAACACTGTAACCAGTGGCTCTCCTCTTTCAAGAGTTAGTAATGGATTAAAGGGATAGTAATACTTTATTATTACTATCCCCAATATTGTACATATTTGTAAAACAATGTAATAGCCCCCTCCCTCCCCCTTCCCTGAAGTCAGCATTGTACTGACTGCAAGGGAAGTCTGTTGTACGATAGGCTGGCAGCTCTGCAGCTGAGCCGAGATCCCGTTAGTGAAAAATAATTATTTCACTGAAACAGTCTTCTGCGTGTGCTTGGTTTGTGCTTGGTTTGCAAGCACACGTAGAAGACCGTTTCAGTGAAATAATTCTTTGTCACTAACGCGATCTCGGCTCAGCTGCAGAGCCGCATGATGAAAGTCAGACCGGATATCCCTGCAGTCAGTACAACGGTGACTTCAGGGAAAGGGGAGGGAGGGGGGAACTTTGCCTCTGGTTATCTCTCAAACCATAAAGGTTTGAGAGATGAACCTGGGGGCTATTAAATTATTTTACAAATATGTACAATATGGGGGATAGTAATAATAAAGTATTACTATCCCTTTAAATGAATAAAAAGTAATATTGTAGATAAAGCAAAAAGAAATCAATCAAAGTCCTGTGTCTCAGACCTTTATGGTTTGAGAGATAGAACGTTTTAAAGTTCTCCTCCCCTCCCCTTTCCCTGACGTCAGCGTCAAGCTGACAGCAGTAGATTCCGGTCCCTGTCAGGCGGCTCTTCAGCAGTGCTGAGATACTGAAATCTAAAAAGAACTACTTCATTGGAACTGTCTACAGTGTGAGCTTGCAAACCAAGCACACTTTGTAGACCTTTCCAATGAAGTATTTCTTTTTAGATTTTGGTATCACGGCTCTGCTGAAGAGCCGATTCGAGTTGGCCGACACAAATCTCCTGCTGTCAGCTTTACAGCTGACATTAGTGAGAGGAGAAGTTTAAAACATTCCATCTCTCAAACCATAAAGGTCTGAGAGATAGGACTTTCACTGATCGATTTGTTTTTGCTTTATCTACAATATTACTGTTTATTCATTTAAGCCATTACTATCCCTTGAACAGAATACAGAAGAATAAAGTCCTGAACACCACCTGCTTCCGTCACTAACACAATAATAAAGGTGACTGAGATGTAGCGGTTTTGGAACACATCTCCCAGCAGTGAGAACTCCCTTTTACTGAGCAGGTAAATATTCCATAATAAACAATCACTACTCCTTTAACCACATGGACGCTTGAGAGGTCGTCTCCTCATTGTGAAGCAACGTGCTGGGGACCTGTCTATCAATAGAAGGGTTAAACGCCCAATTTAAAGCAGGGGGCGTTTTATAGGTTATCTGTGTTGCAGCCGGTTTGTACCAGAATTATTCCACTTTTATTTTTTTGTATATTACACTATGTAGAATGGGGAGGCACACTGTCCATCCACCCCCCTCAAACTCACTGTGCACGGTCTGGGTGAGAATCAGCTCCATCTTCTCCTTCTTCGTATGTTTGGTGTCCTCCAGCACCCTGTAGATACGGTGCCTCCGCGGGTTTAGATACGGCTCCTCCCCTTCCTTAGACAGTGGCACCTGCCACCAGCGCTCCACCACCACTGTGCCCTAGAGAACAGAGGGAACGTCACTTCACCACGCAGGCCGAGTGTCTTTACAAACCCTGTCCCATGCTTACACAGGCAAAAGAGTAGCAATCCCTGAGAAAACCAACTGCATCAGAGGTGGGGTATAAAGATTACCAAAATCCCCGCTAATTTTAATAGTGATCCTAACCCTATGAAGCTACGGAGGTCGTCAACACATTGCAAAGCAATGCACAGAAGATGTCTGTACCATTCAAGAGGTTAAAGGGATAGTAATACTTCATTTTATCTTTATTTTATTTTGTAGGCATTAAAAAACCATGAAGAACGATATAAGTCTTATCTCTCAAACCTTTATGGTTTGAGAGATATTCACAAGCAAAGTTTCCCCTCCCGCCCCTTTTACCTAGTGTAAGCCATTTCTTCTCAGATGTGGAATACAGTCCATAGACCAGACAGATAACAGCAGGGGACAATCTTCTTCCTATGAGAACAATGAAAGCCCTGCCCCCCTTGACAAGTTTTTCAGGTTTTTCCCTTATCTTAATTGAAGATTGTCCCTCTCTGCAGTCTACCTGGGCACCTCCCTTCTGATCTGGCTGAGCAGTGTTACATCAGTAAAAAGGGCGGGAAGGGGATACTTTGTCATTGAATTACTCTGAACTATAAGTCTGAACTATAAGTCTGACAGAATTGAAATAACACTCTCCAGGTTACTTAGTGACTGCATTCTCTTAATTATGGAGTGCCACAAACTGAGTGTGAATACATCTGCATGGAGAGTCCTTGGGACTAGTACAGGGTAGATCCATCCTCCTGAACTACATACAAGTGACTCTGACATTACAGTGAGGGAGGAGTCTGTATTGTAAACTGTATATATGGGAGAGCGCTAAAATACAATGATCCAAACTATTACAGGTAATGTGTGTGCAAATAAATGATCAAATACCTATATATTATTGTATCTATAAATCTCAGTAAGATTTCATTTTTAATTTTATTTATTAGTCTTTGGTTGTTTGTTTTTGGTTTAACCCTTTGAGTGCCATTCCGTACCACTGGCACTCTAAGGGTTAACATTATCTACACCACAGCTGAGCACCTTGATATTCCACTATATTTGTGTATCATTCTGTATTATAAATCGGTTATGCACTGGGAGCGGGAGGATGACCAATGTATACTTTAAGGCAGGTTTAACCCTTTGAGTGCCAGAGGGGTACGGCATATTCCGTACCCCTCTGGCACTCAGAGGGTTAATACTAGAAGCAATCTAGATTTACACTAATGGGGTAGCCTAGTACCGGTAACACATCCAATATTCTAAAGGGTGAATCTAGTTTATACTGGGTGAACTCCTGCTTTATACCCAAGGAAGACAGAATGTGTTGGTGTATGCTCCATTATATTTAAGGATACATGGCTTTTATTAGTTAAAGGGATGGTAACATTTAATATGTAAAAAAAATGTATATGGTTATGTTCAACTTCGTGAGTAATACAAAAGGTATTCCCTCTGCTCAGAGCTGTTTTATTCAAAAGTTATTGCAGCTCAAACTTGAATTTTTTTTTAATGTAATATCTCAATGACCTGAAATTTAGGCTGACCAGACCTCACCTTTAACCGGGGACCCTTAGGAAAAATGCATACTGCAGGACTGCTTTGATTTCAGTAAAGTACTGAAATATGGCTATTTCTTATGTGTCCCCGGTTAAAGGTGATATCTGGTCAGCTTACTGAAATTGTACAGTGGAACTGTGGCTACTTCATCCTATGGAAAGTTCTGTCAATTGACCATAAACTTCCATAGGATGGTGTTGCAGCAGCGCCCCTGTAAAGTTTTAGGCCATTGAGATAGTGCACCTAAAAAAAATTCACGTTTGAGCTGTAATAACCTTTGAATAAAACACTTATCAGTGCTGGGAGTAATACCCTTGTTGTACTCAGGAGGGTAAACCTTAAAATATATATTTTAGTATATATTAAGGGTTAATATCCCTTATAAGTCTGCACACTTCTACAAATATTAAATTACAATAAGCAGCGGCTCCCCACTGTACAGAACACCACACAGGTGGATACATACAAGGAAGAAACTACTGCCACCCATGTTAATACCAGACTGGCACACAGAGGGTGAACACACAGGTGACAGGAAGAACAGACCCATGTGGTGGTACCAGAACCCGGTCCCCTTTAATAACGATACAGACATTTAACAAGCTGCCTGGACCCGCACAGTTAGTGCCCACGGGTCTGTCTCCCACTGATCCCGGTCCCCGCAGTCTCTCACCCGGCTGGGGGTCACACACACCGCTCCCCGGGCCAGCAGGTCCCGGACCCCCCGGGGGAAGAGACGGGAGGTCACACTCAGCATCCCGCACAGCTACTTCCTTCCTCCACCAAGGGCAACACGTGCGACAGAGCGTTAGCCAATCAGCAGCCTGCAACTGACGGGCTTAGTCACATGACCCCTACCGGATGTCATGGCGCTGTCATGGTGCGTTTGGGGGTATCAGTGATGATCTATTTAACCCTTTGAGTGCTAGAGAGGGATCTAATGCGTTACAACTCAACGCATTGAATACCTTTATGGCAGTCAAAGGGTTAATAGAATTGGAGCAAACCAACTGCTCCGTGTTGTTGGGAGGGCAATTACACATTTTTTTTATTGAGTTTTTACCCTTTGCTGCTAGAGATCTCCGTTCTAGCATGTAATCACTTAACCCTTTGAGTGCCAAAGGGGTTAACCCCCCCCCCCCCTTTAACTAAATGCCAGTTTTGGTAATGTTTATTTGTATCCCAGCTGGTGAGCTGCATGATTATTATTATTATTATTTGTTTATACACATTTTGCAGGGACCTTAGAGACATTAGGGCTTATGTATCAACACCTCCCCATCACTTTCCTGTGGATAGAAAATCCCAATGGCCATTATGAATTTTACCTATGTGGCTTTGATTTAGAGAAAACCTCTTCAATCACTCCTGGATGTCCGATCCACTGAGACACACATGACATCTCTGCTGACAGGACCAGAGGATGTCACTCACTCACCACACATAGCACTATTAAAGTGAGTGGACTTGCCACCATAAACTGACGTGGAGTTGAAAGCTCCTTCTGCATTGTAATAGCTATTCAACTTTAACCCTTTGAGTGCCTGAAGGGTACACCTCTGACAATCAAATGTTTAAATCAGATATGTTTACGTTGCTGACAGAGTGGAACATTCTTCTTATTTCTCACGCAATATGCAAATGCATTCTGTTTGAGGATAAACGTACCCCTCGCTGTGCTATATTGGGGGGGGGGGGGGGGTGAGCCTTGCCCATTCATAGCACAGTGTGTGGTGGTATTATCAGCTCTGCACAAAAACTAATTAGCATAAAGTGTCAGTCTGTGCCACCAACAAAAGCTCACTTGCCAAAAAACTGTAATATAACAAAAATTGGTTACATTACATATAGACAGCTTTAATACAAAGTAAACATTAAAGGGATAGGAATGTTTCACCAAAACAGCAGCTCCAATTAATCTTCATAGTATTTGAGCCATAGACAGTGCTATTTCAATACGGTCAGAGTTGTGGTTCAAGAGTAATTGAATGATAAAGTTTCCCTCTCCTGTCCCTTTTACCTCAGATGTGGAATCTGGTCCATAGACCAGACAGATAACAGAAGGGAACAATCTTCTTCCTATGAGAACAATTAAAGCCCTGGCCCCCTTGACAAGTTTTTCAGGTTTTTCCCTTATCTTAATTGAAGATTGTCCCTCTCTGCAGTCTACCTGGGCACCTCCCTTCTGATCTGGCTGAGCAGTGTTACATCCGTAAAAGGGGCTGGAGGGGGATATTTTGTCATTGAATTACTCTTGAACTACAACTCTGACAGAATTGAAATAACACTCTCCAAGGTCCAAATACTAAGAGGATTAATTAGAACTGCTTTTATTATGAAACATTACTATTCCTTTAAGGTAAGAGGTCCAATTCATGTAGGTTCATCTCTGCTTGCTTCAGTTTGAATAAACAGCCTGCAACCATCATGCCTGCATTCGTGGACATGAGATATAGGACAGATTAACCCTTTGAGGAGGGGGGTGCAATAAACTTGGAATGGCTGCACCGCTGTGATGTAAAGATTCAGTGGCAGATAGATAAATAAAAAGTAAAATCTTTTATTGAAAAAATTCCAAAATATAAAAACAATACTTTGGGCAATAAATCAGACATTGGAGGTCAAATCTCATGTCATACGCAGTGCAAAGAAAACATAATCCACGCGTTTCGCGCTACAAGCGCTTAATCATGACGGCCAATAAAGATAAAGATTTTACTTTTTATTTATCTATCTGCCACTGAATCTTTACATCACAGCGGTGCAGCCATTCCAAGTTTGTTGCTTACGTCGTGGGTGTTGGAGAAAGCCCAGGCTTGCACGCTTCGAGAGAGTAAGGAGTGCTTTGTCCATACACTGATATGTGTCTCGGAACACAGACCCTGGAGGACTGTCCTTGAAGCACCGTCTGTTTTGTTTCTAGGAGGGGGGTGCAACACATTACAAAGCAATGCACTGTGCGCACCCCCCCCCACACACACACACACACCTCTAGTCATCGCTTAAAGAAGAAAAAATGTCACAGGCAAAATTCACTAGGATTGTCTGGCCATAGTAAAGGCATCTGCCTATTATACCTGGGAGGTTTGAGCTGTCTTTTAACCTTTCCCTTTGATTGCCAGAGAGGTATCGGATGCATTTCAGCTCAATCCATTTGATACATTTTTGGCTCAAAAAAGGGCTAAAGCTTGGATGACCTCGCTGTTGGCCAAGGAGTCAGACTACCTAGGTCACTGTACAGCGTCAAAACCTGTACAGCATATACCGATACTCTGAACAGTTATACTGTAATACTACTTGTGCTGACACATGGGAATGTCATTTGCAGTGCATTGCATACCCCTCTGGCACTCAAAGGGTCAATGAGAGATTTCAGCGGGATGCATAGATGAGACTGTTCGTTATTGTCTCGCTCTATATTATAGTCTTCCACTTACCATTTTGTTTATATAATCCTTGTTTTTTGTTGAGATGACCTTCAGACTGACTTTCACAACAGGCAATCCGCATCTGTACCATGTGAAACAGGCGCAGCAACCCAGAGAGGGTATAGACACAGATTGTCCTTTAAGATATCACACTGATGTCGATGTGGTTGAGATTGAGTCACAGTCTCCCAGCTGTCTCTTTTTTCATGCCAGCATGACATCATTGTTAAAGAGTAGTGTCCATTGGCCTGTATATTTTATATCCTCCATCAGACTGAAATACAGCATCTAGTGCCCCGATTAACTCATATACACATACCCTTGTTTGTGCCACATATTTCAGAGCAGTCAGCATCATTCTCTAGAAATTATTTAAGCATGAACATATGTCTGTGAAGTGAGATGATTGTGGTATAACATGGGTTGGCAACTAATAGCATGCCTGCAATTTAATACTACAGTTCCCAACACCTCCCAACAGCTTAGGTGCCAAAGGTTGTGTACCCCTGTATTATAGTCTCCATTCTTGCCCCCCCCCCCTTTGTATATTGGCTTTATCATTTAGATTTTGGTTAGTTGACTGTTTATCAGAGGGACTAAAATATGTAGTGCAAGCACAGGTAACGGTGGTCCTCAAATGCTACCAACAATCAGGTTGGTCTGTTGGCTTAATCAGCGGCCCAGTGAATTTAATTGACCCCCCGCAAACTAGAATAGATATCATGACAACATGCACCGTTATTGAGGCACTTAAGCTCCCTACCGATGAGGAATGGAGTTATGGCCCATATATATCACCACGCACCGGAACAGAGCATTAACCCCTAGGCCTCCAATGTATTGTAAAGCAATGCACTGGGATTCTATCATTCACAGGGTTAAAAGCCCAATTCAATAGGAATTTATTTGCCCCCTGTTGCACACTTGCTTTACTCCATAATAACCCCAGTTTGTTTTTATAAATATGGGCCATTTTTCTTTTTCTGGTGTGGTGCAAGTGATTTGGTATTTCCTCACCCCAATAGGCATATTTATTTCTGCAGGGCAGGACTGTCTGGGTAAGGTAAATGATGTGTTACATATCTAAGTATCTTTATATCTGCTCTCTTTCAGATCAAGGCAGATCATCTGAATGTCCAGCTACATAAAAGGTGAAGGTAAGGACTGGCCAGTAACTTTCACATTGCTGCAAGTACCAGAACTTCATGGGGTGTACAAGAGACACCAGCGCCAGATAGAAAGGTAATAGCAAAGAGAAGGCTTAGAAACAGCACATTTCACTAAATCAACACTACACAGGCTTCTGTCTCAGGATAAATTAACAAGATAAACTTTTATTGCATTAATATATACAACTGGTAAACATCAAATGCAATGTGCAACAATGCAGTATTAAGTCAGAGGGATGCGTGTTTTATCCCTTTCACTCAGGCATTGCCATCCACCAAAATTACATCTTCGTCACTTCCAGAGCTACGCTCAGTACCTGCAAAGAGAGCATAACAATTACACATGATGTGTGAGTGTGCACTTTAACCCATGGGATACTTTTAACACACAGGACCACCAAGGAAACAATTAGTGAGGTTAAAGGGGCAGTGCCTCCTAGGACAAAATTGACATGCACAGTAGCATGTTCAGGGCAGAAAAATCAGGTCTGACTTACAATTTTTGTTCTCACAACTAACCCACAAAAAGATGTTAAAACTATTTTTTACCAGGCTTCTTGTGCAACTTTGGAAACAGGACCAGTCTTTGTTCTCAATTGTCTCTCAGAGTCAATAACAAAACAGCTGAATTTGAGGCCCTGATAAATTATAAAATGATGAATATCAAAAACTATTTATACACTTTTAAGCATTAAGAGGCCACTTAGGAATGCCAGGGTCAAGACCCTCAATGCTGTATTAAGAAATGTCATTTTTTTGTCATCCTTTAGGAAGCACTGCCTCTTTAAATGGTTGGGATACACGGAGGAGTGTTTTCTTGCACCAAACTGAAATAGGCACAGGTATCTGCTTGAAGGGCCCCACATTGTCCACAGTATGATTGGTCTAAAATGATTTCACCCTCTTGAGGACCAGAGGGGTTATTGGGGACACCTCTAGCATTTAAGGCGTTAAAATTCCAGTCTAAGTGAATTGGGATCATTGCTGTCAAATTTGCTTCTTCTATAGGAAACAATCTTACATTACAGATTATCAATCCCCCCGAGTCCTGCTGGGAGAATTATTCCAACTTTATCCCTAGTGAACCACTCACTGCCATTAATTCAGTTTGGCCCATACTGGGCCTGAACCTTCACCTGGAATCCAAGAGCACCAGGGGGATGATAGAGATGACGACTTCTCCAGTTTCGGTCTTATTTTGTTGAGCCTCTTCACTAAGATATCCAAGGCTGAAGAGATCTTAGCGCACAGGCTCCATAGTATAACATAGGAATTGGTGGACTGATGAACTGGAGAAGTCCTCTCCTCTTTATCATGCCTTAGTGAATCTCCCCCCATGTGTACAAGCAGAGGAGAGTGTGACCCTTCCCCCCACAAACCCAATATATACCAGTCACCCATTTATCATGTAAAATACAGGGCAGTATGTCACTGTCATACCAGTCCTCTCTCCTGCCTTCCTGCCCCTGGAGTGGGCTTTTTTCTCACCAGTCTCCTCCTCATTCTCTGAGCTTATGGAAATGATTTCACAAGACTCATCGTCTCTCTCTGAGTCAGTGGAGGTGTCACAGAATACCGAGCTGGTAGACGTGTCAGTCATGTAGTAGAAGCAGCCACGAGGGGAGTAGATGCTGCTGTCTTCCAATGCAGAGGAAGAACAGCTTTGCTCCTCATGGATTGAGGAAACAGAGGAGTGGGGGGAGGAGCCAGATGAATGAGAAGAAGAGCCAGATGAATGAGAAGATGAATGAGAAGAAGAGCCAGATGAATGAGAAGATGAGCCAGATGAGGTGGAGGAGTCCTTGGAGGAATCAATGGATTGCACAGCTGAGGTTTCTGGGGTACCCAGTAATGGGGATGTATCACTACCACTTAGCCTGATTTTAGCAATACTTTGTTCCAGGCTGTCATCCTCTTGTTCTCCCTCAGATCTTGACCAAAATACTGGAGTGGATGTTGCGCTGAGCAGGTGCATGGAGCTGGATCCTGGCGTGGGTTCCACTTTTGACCGCATCAATTCAATTGAGCAGTCTAGTGGGACCAGGATGTACATATGTTAGACTCTTATGTTGCACAGATGATCAAATGTGGGGACAGGGAGTCGGTGGGGTTACCCACTTTAGATAAATCTCATGGTGTTTAAATGTTATGGGACAAATACAAAGTGGATTGAAGCGATGGAACAACAGAGAACATAAAGAATCCTAAAAGTGGCTTTTGACATTTCCAATTGGTATCTTAATACTTTTATTTGTCCAATATGTTGCCGTCGGCCATCACCAGCATTGTTCCACTTTGTACAAAGGGCCCAATATTCCATGTGTGGACCCCTAGCTGTTGGACTATGGATGGTAGGCGGAGGATGATGGGATTTGTAATTTAGAAGATGAGGGGCCACACATTGTCCACTCCTGTTCTTTTGCATAAAACTCATTATCACTTGTGGAAGGTGCCTGATGGGGCCAATGATTTGAGGGGACATTTGGCTTTATGTATAAAGACTATGGAGTAATTCTGGGGCCAACCAACTACACTAAAGGGGACAAATCCACATGCCCCTAAATTCCTCTCTGGTATTCAAGGGTTAAAAGCAAAAACACATTTATTTTTCCCATACGGTGCATTTCGTTTACTGCAGACTTTATAAATAAGGCCTATTTTCTTCTGAAAGCATAGCAAAAGCTCTGTCGTCCCTTATTTTAACCCCTTAACCATTTCAGTGCTAGAGGGGTACGCATCCTCTGACACTGAAAGGGTTAAGGACCAGAGGGTGTACAGTGCGTGTCTTCTCAATGCAGTGCACAACCAGTCTGGTTGTTAAGGGGTTAAAACAAAGGAGTTAATTTACCAGACTTAAACAAACAAATGAAGATACCATTAACCCCTTAAGGACCCATGACGGAACTGGACAGTCATGGAATTCCAGTCCGGAACCCAGCCGCGAAAAAAAAAAAAAATGCTCAGTGGTCCTTAACGGACCGCAGGGTGCGTGCGCGGCCGGTCGTTAAGGGGTTAAGGAGGGGGCAGGAGATTAAGGGGAGGGCTATTACCTTACCTTAATTTTGGCAGAAAATAATTTTTACTGTTATTAATCTCGAATTCAAAATGAATCTTTGTTGCCAGACTCCAGAACTCCAAATTCCACCCACGGAAGTATGAGGTACGACTTCACTGGGCGGAGTTTTGGATTGTGGAGTCCAGCGACACAATCACGTCTGCCTCCGTGGACTAGATGTCTAGGCACGAACTAAAGATCAATTCTGTTAAACCAATCCACAGAGAATTGATTCATAATGGCCGTTAGGATTTTCTGCCCATATTAAGGTAAGTGGGGGTAATTATTAGCAGGCATTAGGGTTTCTGTAAGAACATGGGAAAGGCGTCTCTTATGCCCTATAATCACACCTGTACTCGCACAGTCAAGTCTGCAGTAAAAGGACCAGACTTACCTTGTTGCAACTCGTCCTGACGACATGAAAAGCTGTGGCTTCCCACGGAGGAGCTGGTGACTTCCTCCTGCAGGGGGCAGCACAGAGATAGGTTACTGAACACAGAGTATATAAACTGCTCAATAAAGGCCAATTGTAGAAAGAAAATGAAGCAGTTCTGGGAGAAACTAGTGGCACCACATGCTAGGCAGTCTGAAGTGTCAGACTCCAAAGGTCAACAGCAGAAGTCGTATTTTTAGCACTGCTGCACTCTGTATCCGCGCCAACTGGCCTTACTCACCAGGAGCCGCGCCACCAGCTTCCCGTCATCTTCCGGTGGGGGTCTTTCCTTGTGTTTCACTGCAAATCCCTGATTGACCAGCTGCTCTCCAATGTCCAAACTCTGCAACAAAGGGAAAGAAACGGATTGGAAATAAGAAATTCCCAGAAAGGCAAGCGTTACCTATAAAGATGTTGACAAAGTTAAAAATAATGATTTTAATTTAAATAATAATTGTTTCCTTCAAACTTTGCTTTCATCAACAAATACTCCATTTGCAGCAGATGTAGACATTCCATTAAAAATCAGCCGTTTCCAGCTGCAGTTGTCATTTTCACCATTAACAATGTCTACACTGTATTTCTGATCCATGCGATATTATTTTAATGGACAAGATTTGCTTTTCTTTTAAACAAATAAATCGCTGCAAGACTGAACAGATTCAGATTTAAAAGGGATATGTGGTGACATTAGCACCTATGTCTCATTAAATAAGGTTTTTTGAGCATACCTCAAAAGAGCCCCACTTTGGGAGACATTAGGGGTCTGTACCTCCCAAGTGTCCCTCTTTAGGAGATATTAGGGATCTGTACCTCCCAAGTGTCCGCCTTTAGGAGATATTAGGGTCCATACCTCCCAAGTGTCCCTCTTTAGGAGAAATTAGGGGTCTGTACCTCCCAAGTGTCCCTCTTTAAGAGATATTAGGGGTCTGTATCTCCCAAGTGTCCCTCTTTAGGAGATATTAGGGGTCCATGCCTCCCAAGCATCCCTCTTTAGAGGGACCCAATCATAAGCCAGGTATCTCAACCACTCCTCCAAAAAGGGGCACGCAGGCAGGCAACCAGACGTAACACCTCCATGGCTGGAGAATGCCTCTAGCAAAGCTGAGGAATCACTGAATCCATGACGGAAGCTAGAGACAAAGACCCTGTTCTCTCAGCATTGTATGCAGCAAGATAAATGGAGAGATAGTACCGCGCCCCTATCTATATGATCAGATTGTGAGTCTATGTATAATAAGAGGTTCGAGATTAAACAATTCTTTACCTTAGAATGTATGGTATGTTACCCCTAAATTCATAACAATAAGTGTAAAAATATGTTTTTACTATTAGTATACTCTGGGATTATCTAAACACATACATATAGCAGAAAGGCTAAAAACCAGAGAGACGTCTCTCTATAGGTAAAGCCTCTAAGGGCCCTGTTGTATCGATTCTTTCCTGCAGCTTGTCCCTATCATAAACTGCAGTTCAATCCTGAATCGATTGTCTTGTAACAGAAGAAAAAAAGGGATGGGGCGGGACAGCGCACAAATATCCATCTAAGTGTAGTAATTTATTCATAAAAAAGCATACATGTAAAATCGAATACAAGGAATATTCATATAAAAACAAATATAAAAACGGGCAATATTGATTCAATATATGAAATATAACATAAAAGAAATTAAACCAAAATGAATAACTTAACATTAAATTGTCCAAAGAAGTTCAGTATGGTTGTTTCTTATTAATAAATGTATCTAAATATTAAGCACATATAGGGTGGGCATGGAGTAGTACATGGGAATGCGATGAAGATACAGGTATCGTTAATAAGATCTAATGGAGTAACGGTATCTCATGGGGTTGCTAGGGTTAACAGCAATTACTTAAATGTACTTGGGAAGACTTGTAAGTGGCTGATGTAATATAGTTCTATTAATAATCCCGGTTGCCCGGTGTAGGTGGCCGCTTACTTGAGTCTCCTGTTGTGTCTTAACCCTTCAAGTACAAGTGATGTCTCTGTTTTGGAAGCTGTGTTCCCGTTTCTGCAATCTCCTGTGCCGTTACTCCTCTCGTTTCTGCTGTTGCGGGCTCCCGTGTCGTCGCTCTTCTCTGTTGGTCTTTTCTATTAGATGCCAGTCCTTCTGCTCCCTCCACGTCTCCTCCACGTTTGGCGTTCTATTCCCACCGGAAGTCAGGTTGCTTCAACGCGTTTTGGCGCTATTTGCACCTTCTTCTGGAGAAGAATCTTCGATACACCGGGCAACCGGGATTATTAACAGAACTATATTATTACATCAGCCACTTACAAGTCCTGTCTTCCCAAGTACATTTAAGTAATTGCTGTTAACCCTAGCAACCCCATGAGATACCGTTACTTCATTAGATCTTATTAACGACTAGTTGAACAGCCCGTTACACGGGCCACAGTGCCTCTGTCAGCCGGTCGCGGGGCAGTCAAGCGCAGCACAGACTGCCCGCGCCACTGCTGATACAGAGCTGGACGCTGCTTCGGAGCGCCCAGCTCTGTATCAGCCTGACGCGCAGCAGTGTCTACTGCGCATGTCCAGCGTTACACACAACTTGGCGAATTATTATATAGGAATAGGATAGGATATTGAATCAATATTGCCCGTTTTTATATGAATATTCCTTGTATTTGATTTTACATGTATGCTTTTTTATGAATAAAATACTACACTTAGATCGATATTTGTGCGCTGTCCCGCACCATCCCTTTTTTTTTGTATTCAGCAAAGCAACAAAAACAAAATAAAAGAAATCGAATATTCTCCACAGGTAAATGGCCCTGTTCCTCCTAAGGTCACTACAAAACCCAGAGCTAGCTATGCTAAAGGGGAGGGGTATATAAGGCAGGATTAGTGAGGAGTTTTCAGTTTGGAAAGCCCTGCCTCCCTCAATTCCAGTCAGAGAAATCCTGATTTATATAACAGCACTAATGTGGTGAAAACCTCAAAGATTAGTCTTCTATAAACTAACGCACAACCTAACAGCTTGTCTGCTAGCAGATCCTTCAGCACACTACACACTGACAGCAATATGGTCAGTGAGCTGGTGACATCACCGCTGACCTCTTGTACTTAAAACCCTTTGAGTGCCACAGGGGTACGTAACGCATTGCAGGGCAATGCGTTGAGTACCCCTCTGGCACTCAAAGTGTTAAAAGAGACTTACCAAGTCCGTGCTTGGGTCATACAGCTGGACCTGGAAGCAGGGGGAGTTCTCAGGAGACGGGAAGCGGGAGACCTTGGCAAGCAAACGTTTCCACTGCGCGCAATGTGTCAGATTGTCAAACGTGTCCAGAGCTTGCACCGACCACTCCCCACCTGAGGGAGGCAACCGAAGTTCAGAGGACAAAGACAGGTCTAGGAAAAGCCACATTCCCCACTGATATAGATATGGACAGCAGACACATAGAGGAGCTCGTTTAAAGACAAAATTGGAGCAAATCTCAGGTAAAAGAACTGCATTATGTGGAAAGCCTTAGATGTATCCAGTGGATTATTTTTATAATGAATAGACGTGTTCTGTCTGTAAAATACCAAACACTTCTCTTTAATGCTTTGATTGCCCGAGGGTTATGCAATGCATTGCTTTCAGGCCTGGATTTACATCTCAGGAGCCTGTAGGCACGGAAATCCTAAACACCCCCCCGCCATTGGCCATCTCCACTGGACACCTCCACAATGCTCCTAATCTCCACATTGCCCCCATCATCTTCATATTGCCCTCACATTGTCCCCCATCAGCTCCATATTGCCCTCACATTGCCCCCTCCCCAGTGTCCGTTTCCCATCTCTTCCCTGGTGGTCCAGCGGCAGGACAGGTCTGTGCCTCCTCCTCCATCTGCACAGTCCTGTAGCTGCTGGAGCTCCCGCTTGGTCTTCTCTTCAGTAATGCAGAGCGCTGGGAGATGATGTCATGGAGATGATGTCATCTCCCAGCGTCTGTATTACTAAAGAACCAACGAGGGAGCTCAGCAGCCACAGGTCTGTGCCGAAGAAAGCACAGACCTGTCTTCACCATGTTGCGGCGCCGGGCGGGGGAGGCGAATAAAAAAAAAAAAAACCACAACAGGATCCCAATAACAGGTGCCCCTCTGTTGTGTACGCCTATAGACAGATGCCTACTCTGCCTAATTATAAATCTGGCCCGGATTGCTTTATGCCCTCCCCGGCACTCAAAGGGTTAAATGTGCACAACAGAATGTGCCAAGCCCTCCTGGCTCACAGATAAGAACCCACAAAAGTGTACCACCCCCTGGTCCTTGGAAGGTTAAAAAGACTAAGATGAGCAGTTCTGAAACAAACCAAGTTCACTGGCATTCTAGGGGTGCAAACGCTCCATTTAAAGTGGAACTTTCACCTTCTATAAAGTCGCCCTCCAATAATTAAACACATGGCGACTAGTTTCATAATAGTTCTATTACCTCTCAGAAGTAACTGATACTAAAGTTATCCTTAATCTTCAGAGAGTGACGGCCAGGTTAGTGCAATCTGGGGTCAGGGTTATATTTTTAGAAGCCGTTACTACTTCATCAGGTTATGCACATGCCCAGTTCGGTACATACCAGCGGGGGAAATGCCAGCAAGACTGCACTCTATCGCTTGGAAGGGAAGGCTCAGAAAGTCACTCCTGGAACAGAAAAACGAAGTAATGAGAGCAGGACACAGTAGGAAAAGTAGGCAGCTGCCTTGAGCTCAAGATTTTGAGGGGCGGCGCCTCATCTGTGCTGGCCACACCCACATTCTGAATTGTGGGTGTGGCCAGAGAAATCTCAGTCTGCCTGCACCAGTTTAATACCTCTTTACAGGCTATTTACCCCATTGGGTGCTAGAGAGCTCCAGAGCATTGCTTATCAACACTTTGGAGATCTCTCTATCAACCAAGGGGTTAAAGCTTTGTCGTTCTTGCATGTTGAAGGGCAAGGACATTTTCTGTGCCAGGAAACAGTGGATGGGAGTGCAGGTCATGTGAGGAATGTGGGTGTGGACATGGGAAAGCTAAGGGCACCTGGGATGTAAGTCCGGCCATGAATGCAAATAGAATATAAACTATATACACATGAATGGGTCATTTACTAGGCCGGGTGCATCCATTAGAAAGCCATAAATGAGGGCCACATTATTTGTTTGTCTTGATAATTATGGCAAATTATAGCCTGTCAGCTATTCAAAAATATTTATTTACTGATCAAGTCAAAGACAATACTGATATACAATAGACAATTATTCTTTGACTACACGGTACTGAAAAGCACAGGATTAGGTCTCACTGGTCGACTAGTTCATGTGTGCTAGTTAATTAGGTAAATAAAGCTTTTTGTGTTTGGTTTTTTTTTTTTTTTTAAATGTCAGGTGGGCCACACCCTGCAGTCAGGCTGCCCATGCACGTTGAATGCCCCTGTGCAAGGCTAATTAAAAGGACATTTACTAAAGAGTGCAACAAGTAAAGTGGAGAGTTTAAGCCTGTTTATTTATTGAACAGTCTGAAAATAGATCACCTAAAGCCATAACCCCTTAACCTGTTAAGTACCAGTGACATGTCAGGATAGATAAAGGACTGGTAATGGTCCTGGCATGTCACATGTTTTGTGCTTGCCGCGTTCCTGTGGGAGCTCTGTAAGCACCAGCAGAGTCTGAAATTGACAGATCCAAGACTGGAGTGGTTTCTCTCAGACTGCCATTCGGCACGCCAGTACACGTCATCGGTTACGTGTGCCAGAGTGCCGAAGTCCTATATGTGGTCCTTATCCGCAATTCACCCGTAGGATCTCTGGTCCTTAAGGAGTTAAAGACCGGTGATCCAGAGGCAATTTTTTTTGGGTGTGTTTGCCGTGGGAGAGACTGAAAATGACTACTCAGTTTAGACCCCCCTACCCCGTGATCACAGCAACCCGGTCCTAAACGTACAGACCGTCATGACGGTCCTGGCACATCATTGGTCATTATAACCCTTAAATGACCAGAGGGTTGTGCAATACATTTGTTGCATGCCCCTCTGTTCCTCAAGTGGTTAATCAGCTGAACAAAAGGAACACATTCCAAACACAATGCAGGCTAGTAAGACCGGGATGTTTTCAGCAAGTTAAAGAGGTGCAATTCTGGAGATGTCCATTTCTCCCTATTGGGAAAATCTGGATATTTCTTTTAACAGAGACTGTAGTTGGCGACCTTTCTAGCATTCAAGGAGTTAAACACCCCATTTAAAATCACAGAGAATTTGGGGAATGTTTAAAATCACAGAGAATTTGGGGAATGTTTGCTTGTCCCCAACAGCGCAGCTGGTTTGCCCCAGAATTGCTCCACTTTGAATTTAGATGCAAGGTCCCTAATCACAGTTATAAAGCACAATCAAAGCTGCAGTGCGCCAGTTTATCACTGTGAGGCTGGTGTGATGTAAACGCTTCTCAGAGTCTCCCGGCTACAAAAGCATCCTTACAGTATTCTGGCCTCCCCTCTTATTTCCCCTACTTACCGGAGAGGGTAGAGATACTCCCGGGGAACTTCCCAGTTATCGCCATAGTCCACATAATAGAGATCCACATGTCCGTTGTCTAGAAAGCCCAGCACTTCTGCTCTGTACCACGAGGTGCCTGTGTGGAATGGGGCAGCCACAATGTCTCCCACACGGATTTCAGACATCACCCCCTGTGTGGGGTGACAAGTACAAGTGTCAGCTGAGAGAATCTTCAATGAGAAGAAAGAAGGGATTTTAGTCTTACCTGTTAAATCCTTTTCTCTTAGTCCATACTGGTTACTGGTAACTTTGGGTAGGTGATCCGCCCCTTTAAGTAGGCAGGAACAATTCTAGAAATGACTGCAGGGGATGGAGCCTCCCCTCTCTCATTGGCTGCAGCTAGCCAACCAGCTCCAGAGAGATTCAAGACACTATCACTAGATAGTAGAAGGGAAAGAAGACTCCTGTGAGCATGACCCTGAAGGACCCCCACGGTCAGCCACAGGAGAGCCAAGCATGGTCCCTTGACAAGGTGGGAGACCAGTAACCTGTATGGACTAAGAGAAACTTGTTTTTGGAAAAACCTACTGTAGGGAGTTTTTCTTGCTGTAAGATGGTTTGATCTAAACAGCTCAAACTGTTGGCAACATTGACGCCTGGTTGGAGATGCACAAAGGTGTGATACAGAGGCGATAATGTGGAGACAACATCCCCAGTGATATCACTTCTCCAGTTCCTATGTTATTCTATGGTGCCTAAGCACAAAAATCTTTCCCACTTGAGAGGACTTAGTGCATAGGCTCCATAGAATAACACTGACACTGGAGAAGTGATATCACTGGAGAAATCATCTCCTTTTTATCCCGCCTTAGAGCATAACCCCCCAAGTGTCCACCTATTTTATCACATTCTGTGTGAGGTGAGTCAAGGTCTACAGTTCCCCATAGAACGTAATGATAACAGCTACACCACTGCAAGTCACTTTGAACTGTAATAGCTTTTGAATGAATGATCACCCAAGATGTATGGCATGAAAAGCCACACAATAAGTGTTTTAGCATAATAAATTGCTGCTGATCCATTAAAGTGAACTCAGCCCCACACACTGCCACAACTCATCTTGCATAAACCCACCCAAAATTGTGCAGCACAGAAATACTTATACAACCACACAAAGGTCTCAACCCCTTAGATGCTAGGGAGGCCTTTAACAAACTGCAATGCTTTGGAGATTTCTCTGCCATTAAAAGGGTTAAGTAAAGTGGATATTACAGAAATACATAAATTAGTAAATAAACCACCAGCCCCAAGACACATTATATTGGATCTTCACCATGTAGAAGTAAATTGCATCAACCATACAATCCAAATCTAACTAAAAGGAACAGTAAACTTTTTTTTATGAAAAAATATATATTGTAGGGATTTTCCTATTGAGTAAAATAAGGGTACTCCCACTGCTGAGAGATTTATATTTCCAGAGTTATTACAGTTTAAACCCATGTTATTTTACATTAGCAGTGCCCTCTAGTGGTCAAATTCTAATTAGATTTCCTGGTAGATTCTAATGGAGAGGAAAGTCAGAAAAGTCAGAGACATACAGTTCTCCATAGAATGTGATAGAAACTGCTGAGTCACTTCCTGTCAGTTAGAACTATCAGGAAGTAAACACAGTAAATTTACTTCCTGTCGGTTAGAACTATCAGGAAGTAAACACAGTAAATTCACTTCCTGTCAGTTAGATCTATCAGGAAGTAAACACACAGTAAATTCACTTCCTGTCAGTTAGATCTATCAGGAAGTAAACACAGTAAATTCACTTCCTGATTATTTGAACTGCTATCAATTTTGAATAAAACATCTGACAGCGATGGGATTGACCTTGTTTTACTCAACAGGAAAATCTCTATAAAATATGTGTTTTCATAAAAAAAGGTTTACTGCTCCTTTAAAGACTGGTCATGTTTCACTGACTACTGCCCAGTTGCTCCAGCAGCTCAGGGATTAATACATATCCTGTCGCAATCCGATCCCACTTTGTACCTTTAAAGGAGATCTATCACCTCTATTTAGGTCTCACTGGCAGAGATCGATATCTAGCCAATGAGAGCGATCCAGCTTACAGACAGAAAGCCTCCGTAATCGGAGGATGCTGGATAGAGGGAGGTGAGCAGAGGTAGAGTGACCGACTGCGGTACACAGCAGGTAACCACAGTCTGTACAGAGGTAGGGTGCATGTCAATCTTAAAACATTAATTTTCGCCCAAATTGCATTTTAAAAAAACAAATGAATACAGTTTTAAACATATTCGCTAAATAATCTAACTAATTCCTGTCCTCTCCCTACACAACTCGAGCCATCTCTCCTCTACAAGCTCTTTCATGGGCTGCCCCTCGACCCTGGAATGCCCTCCCTATCACCATTCACCAATCATCCACACTCATCACTTTCAAGCATCTCCTCAAATCCCACCTGCTCAGGGAGGCATCTCAATAGCAATATCCTCCTGTTGTACACCGATAGTCACATCAGAATACTCCTGCACTTCTTTCATCACACCTTGTACTTGCACTTATAATCCTCCCCCTACTGTCTGTGTATGTCATCATGAATTCTAATTAGATTATAAGCTCCTTGGGGCAGGGTCCCTTTCCCAGTCTAGGATTCCCTTGCTGCACTTTCCCCAACAAATAATGCAATGATGGCACTTACTCTTAATGCTCTTAACCCAGTTCTGTAGTTTTGTATTATATTATTTAAAATTTTGTTAAGAGCTGTGTACATGTATGGTGCTATATAAATAAAGATACATACATACATAATACATACAACTAATAAGACTAACTTGTATAGGGGTGATAGACCCCTTTAAGACTAAGGTAAGAATCCTGTGAATCTGATTGTCAGCTGGTGGTTTGGGAGCTGGGACTGACAACTCAAGCCCCCATAAAACCAGTGCCCCTGCTTAAAGGGATAGTAATCTTTATTTTATTTTGTAGGCATTAAAAAAACATGAACAATGTAAGTCTTATCTCTCAAACCTTTATGGTTTGAGAGATATTCACAAGCAAAGTTTCCTCTCCTGCCCCTTTTACCTAGTGTAAGCCATCTCTTCTCAGATGTGGAATCCAGTCCATAGACCAGACAGATAACAGCAGGGGACAATCTTCTTCCTATGCGAACAATGAAAGCCCTGCCCCCCTTGACATGTTTTTCAGGTTTTTCCCTTATCTTAATTGAAGATTGTCCCTCTCTGCAGTCTACCTGGGCACCTCCCTTCTGATCTGGCTGAGCAGTGTTACATCAGTAAAAGGGGCGGGAGGGGGATACTTTGTCATTGAATTACTCTTGTACTATAACTCTGACAGAATTGAAATAACACTCTCCAAAGTCCAAATACTATGATTAATTAGAGCTGCTTTTATTATGAAACATTACTATCCCTTTAACGTTGAACATTAGCAAGATTTTATGGTTTATTTTTCCTTTAATCAGATAGTCACTGACCTGCTGCTTTTGGTAATGTTCAGTCATCTCTGTGGTCAGTAAGTCCAGGTGACTTGATCGAGACCCCAGGATCTGAATCCAGAAATGCTCTGGGTTCTCCGCGGCCGACACGTAAATGTCAAAATACTCACCTGCCCGGAACGGGAAATCCGGACTGGGGACTAGGAGGGAAGAGAGGCAGAGGTGAAAGCCATAGGGCAAAAATTTAGAAAGCGATCACACACCAGGTCTATGAAAGCATTTGTATTGTACTGTCTCTGCTTGGGAGCTATTCTTGGTGTCCACCACTGTCACTTCTATGCCTGGGCAATACGTATAAAGGCACAAGTAGAGAAGTTCTAAGGAAACCACATTCCCAAAATTCATTTTCATTTAAATGGGGCATTTTACCTCTTGCCTTCTAGAGGGGTCTGTAACACATTGATTCACAATCTGCTCTAGACACTTACAGCATTCAAGGAGTTAAATGTACCAAATAAAAAATGGAAATTTGGGGAATATTCATTTGTTCCCTAAGGTGCATTGGGTTTACCCATAATTGCGACACTTTTACTTTTTGCATATAACCTGTTGCCTGCAGATTCTAGTTATATATTTAGGTTGCCACTTACTCTCAAACTTGGTTACTTCATAGGTGGTGTCTGTGACTTTCTCCTTGCTGGAGATGCTGTCCTGTGCCGGCTGGCCCCACTGTGGCTTAGGAGACTCACTCTTCTCCTTCTGCTTCCCATTGCTCTGTGCAGTTGTCCCCTGTCCGGCCGGCCACTGGCCATCTTTCTTTTTGATGGCAATGATCTCCTTCCTGTGACAGCGGAATGCGGAGGATTCTGCCGCCCTCTGCTGGAGGTTTTCCTCCTCCTCCAGCACTTTCTGTATTTGGAGCTGTCCATGCAGACAGTAGATTATAAAATTACACTAGGATAATAAGGTTCTCTTTAAAAGTCAATTTCACCTCACTCACCTTGGCAGCTTCCACCTGCTCTTTTATTCCCGAGATCGTGACTCGCCTGGTCTGGTACATTTTCACCTCTTCGGAATTTGGCTCACACTGAATTTTTGCCCCGGTGCTGTGGCAGATGGCTCGGATTCTCTCTCCTCCTGGACCTATAAGCAGAGTGAAAAAGAACCAACTACGCTCTTAAAGGAGAACACCTAATAACTCCCTACTTACCTTGCTATAGCTAGAAAATCTCATCGCTCTCTATGAATTTTCCCCTTACACCTTGGTTCAAGACATAACATTTTCAATCAACCCTTGGATATCATGTCCATGGAGGCAGATAAGACAGTCGCTGACAGTTTTTTCCCAAATGAAGCAGAGTACATGAACCCAGGTAAACTTTTAAGGACAAGAGGCGTGCCCAATACCGAGAAACAATGCATTACGCACTTCTATGGTCCTTACAATGAGCAGGGTTTGTGCCTGTGGTCCTGCTAGGTAACTGTCCATCTCCAGGGACATGACACGAAGGACTGCTGGAAGATGGTTTCCTTAACAAAGAGAAAATTCATAAGGGCCATTAGAGTTTTAGGGTCAAACTAAGGTAAGTGTGTGTGTCAGCTTTAAATACGTTTTTTTATAGGTCATGTAAACTACTATATAGTGTGGTATTAACCCTTTAGTTAAGGATGTAGATAATGTGGTATTAACCCTTTAATGAACCAGGCTTACTGGGTTAAGAGATAGTGGAGCAATTCTGGGGCAGACCAACTACATGATAGGGGACAAACATTCACATAAATGGGTTTTAACCCTTTGAAAGCTAGAAAGGTCTCCAATTTGCTTTTTTTCTTAATTCACTGGAGATCTCCACAGCATTAAAAGGTTAAAACGCCCATTGAAATCGGTGAGAGTTTGGGGGATTTTGTAGTTGGTTTGCTGTAGAATTACACTTCTCTTTTCTTTGAGCATATTTCCCTTAATTTACTGGGTGTACTATAGACCTTATGTTGTTATAGCACAGGGCAGACCGCTAGTAGAGGAGGTCTGTCACAATACTCCGGGTCTCTATACGTACATACAAATCTCCCAACATTTCAAATAGCCAAAGAGGGACACTTTTGTTTTACGGGGTGTTGCTCAGGGCGTATCTGGTGGGCGGGGAATTACCGGGAATTTTTAAGTTATTTCATGACCTACTGACACCTCTTTTTGTAAACAAATAATTTAGCGCAAGAACAAAAGTATTTTCTTTACGCAGAATAATTTATACACACATATTGAAGTTTATATAAACATTAATGTGAGTTTTATTGCTGTGGAGAAATGTGATACACTTATATACACACACCAAACCGTCTGATCTCCTAAACACAGGTACACCAGGGTGATACACTTATATACACACACCACACAGTGTGATCTCCTAAACACAGGGACATCAGGGTGATACACTTATATACACACCACACAGTCTGATCTCCTAATCACAGGGACACCAGGGTGATACACTTATATACACACACCACACAGTGTGATCTCCTAAACACAGGGACACCAGGGTGATACAGTTCTATACACACCACACAGTCTGATCTCCTAAACACAGGGACACCAGGGTGATACGCTTATATACACACCACACAGTCTGATCTCCTAAACACAGGGACACCAGGGTGATACACTTCTATACACACCACACAGTCTGATCTCCTAAACCAAGGGACACCAGGGTGATACACTTATATACACACCACACAGTCTGATCTCCTAAACACTGGGACACCAGGGTGATACACTTATATACACACCACACAGTCTGATCTCCTAAACACAGGGATACCAGGGTGGGAAAGAGGGACAGAGGGATTGGGTCTCAAAAAGGGACACTTCGAAGTTATGTACCTATAATGCGGGGTACACATCTAGCAGGCAAGCAGATTTCTACCCGTGTTATTGGACTCTCCTGGATGATCTTGTTCACCACTTCCTGTGCGTGGCTGACCTCACTGGGCGTGCCCTTAATAATCAGCTCACACTCCCCGCTGGATCCCGACATTTCAATGATCTGGATCTGGGCACACGTCTGTTTCTGGAGCTGTAAGGAGGAGATTTGTGAATTAGAGTAAGCAGGCACCCACCCTGCACTTGAAGTGGATTACCTAGGTGACAAATGACAATTCACAATAGTTTAAAGCGGATCACCTGAACACAACTTTAGCTTAAATAACTCCCCATCTGGCGACTAGCTGCTTAGTGGCGCTAGTCGCCAGATTTATTACCTTGACAAATAGATTTAGCCTTTCTTCCCGGGCTGACAGCATCACAGAACGAGGACATCTTGCCATAATGACGTCCGAGCGCCTGCGCTGTCAGTCCCTTTTGGAGGCGGATGGCTCCTAGCAACGCCTCCTAGAGCCGGCTAGAACTGACAGCGCAGGCGCACAGACGTCACTATGGCAAGAGGTCTGTGCTCCGTCCTGGCTGTCAGCCCTGGAACAATGGATAATTCTGTTTAACAAGGTTATAATTCTGGCAACTAAAGCTACTGGAGCAGCTAGTCGCCAGATGGGGAATTATTGGAGCTCAAGTTTTTAGCGGTGGTAGACCCGCTTTAAAGGGGAACTCTCACCTCATTTAAAGTCGTCCTTATTCTAATCTTGCTTTTTTATAAACATTAAAGCAGAACTACCACGGCTAAGCAACTTCGTTTGTAATAATTCTCTATCTGGCGACTAGCTGTTTAGTAGCGCTAGTCACCAGAATTATTACCTGGTTATGAAGAAATATGCAGTCATCCTTGGCTGACAGGCAGTACGGAGCGTGGACATCTTGCCCCAGTGACGTCCGTGCCTGCGCGGTCAGTCCCTTCTGGAGCCGAATGGCTCCTAGCAACGCCTCCTACAGCCATCTGGGACTGACAGCACAGGTGCGCGGACGTCACTGGGGCGCTCAGTCCTGCCTGTCAGCGGAGGATGAATGCATATTTCTCCATAATCAGGTAATAATTCTGGTGACTAGCGCTACTAAGCAGCTAGTTGCCAGATAAGGAATTATTAGAAACAAAGTTACTTAGCGGTGGTAGTTCTGCTTTAAAGCAGAACTTTCACTCAAAGTGCCCCCAATTAATTATGCACACATCTATATGCATATCAACGCTAGTATTATCCTGAATAAGTCTGCAGTTATTGAAAAATCCAACTTGTTCCGAGATGCACAGGCAGACATACAAGCAGACATCTTGCCGAAGACACATCTATGAGTCAGCGCTGTCTGTCACGGTCTCCTCTAGGATTGGTGAGTGGGAGTTGCATTGTACCTTAAGGTACAGGAAGTGACTGACAGCGCAGGAGCGCAGATGCCGGTACAGCGAGATGCCTGCCTGTGCATCTCAGAACAAGTTGGATCTCTCAATAACGCCAGACTTATTCAGGATAATACTGGTATTGGTATGCATATTGCTTTGTGCATAATGATTTGGGGGGTACTTTAATTTGAGTAAAAGTTCTGCTTTAAATATATATATATATATATATATATATATATATATATATCTTTTTTTTTTTTTTTTTTTTTAAACATTGTTTTCACAGAGTTTTCGGTGTTTTAATTCTGTTGCATGATGTCATTTCAGTATAGGCTACGGCTAGGGTTGCCACCTTTTCCTAAAAAAAATACCGGCCATAGCTGTGGGTCGGTGAGGGCGGAGTCACAAAAGGGAGGAGCTACAAAAGGGAGGAGCCACAAAAGGGGCAGAATGTTGCATGACCACTATCAGACTAAGCAGTCTCTCTCTCTCAGACTAAGCACACATACTCTCTCTCTCTCAGACTAAGCAATCTCTCTCTCAGACTAAGCACTCACACTCTCTCTCTCAGACTAAGCACTCACACACTCTCTCTCAGACTAAGCACTCACACACTCTCTCTCAGACTAAGCACTCACACACTCTCTCTCAGACTAAGCACTCACACACTCTCTCTCTCTCAGACTATGCTCTCCCAGACCAGTGTGGTGAAGGATCCCCTACACACAAAGGTGATCAGACCTCACAGTTAAGCCTTTGAGGCCTAGATGGGAATGAAACACATTTCCAAACATTAACCTCTCTGGTTCCCAAGGAGGTTAATGCATAATCCCTTTGTAATAATGTCATAAAGGCTGGCAGCTGCCCTAGAACCAAAGAAGAACCCACAAGAGTATTTCCTACTGAGTAAATACTTCTCTCCCCCTTGTGCCTCTCTCTCCCCCATGTACTTCTCTCTCTCCCCCTTGTGCCTCTCTCCCCCCCATGTACTTCTCTCTCTCCCCCTTGTGCCTCTCTCCCCCCCATGTACTTCTCTCTCTCCCCCCTTGTGCCTCTCTCTCCCCCATGTACTTCTCTCTCTCCCCCTTGTGCCTCTCTCTCCCCCATGTACTTCTCTCTCTCCCCCTTGTGCCTCTTTCACCCCATGTACTTCTCACTCCCCCTTGTGCCTCTTTCACACCATGTACTTCTCTCTCTCCCCCTTGTGCCTCTTTCTCCCCCATGTACTTCTCTCTCTCCCTTGTGCCTCTTTCTCCCCCATGTACCTCTTTCTCCCCCTTTTGCCTCTTTCTCCCCCATGTACTTCTCTCTCTCTCTCCCCCTTTTGCCTCTTTCTCCCCCATGTACTTCTATCTCTCTCTCTCCCCCTTTTGCCTCTTTCTCCCCCATGTACTTCTCTCTCTCCCCCTTGTGCCTCTTTCTCCCCCATGTACTTCTCTCTCCCCCTTTTGCCTCTTTCTCCCCCATGTACTTCTCTCTCTCCCCCATGTACTTCTCTCTCCCCCTTTTGCCTCTTTCTCCCCCATGTACTTCTCTCTCTCCCCCATGTACTTCTCTCTCCCCCTTTTGCCTCTTTCTCCCCCATGTACTTCTCTCTCTCCCCCATGTACTTCTCTCTCTCCCCTTTTGCCTCTTTCTCCCCCATGTACTCTCTCTTCCCTTTGCCTCTCTCCCCCATGTACTTCTCTCTCTCTCCCCCTTTTGCCTCTCTCCCCCATGTACTTCTCTCTCTCCCCCCCTTTTGCCCCCATGTACTTCTCTCTCTCTCCCCCTTTTGCCTCTCTCCCCCATGTACTTCTCTCTCTCCCCCCTTTTGCCTCTCTTTCTCCCCCATGTACTTCTCTCTCTCTCCCCCTTTTGCCTCTTTCACCCCCATGTACTTCTCTCTCTCTCCCCCTTTTGCCTCTTTCACCCCCATGTACTTCTCTCCCCCCCCCTTTTGCCTCTTTCACCCCCATGTACTTCTCTCTCCCCCCCTTTTGCCTCTTTCTCCCCATGTACTTCTCTCTCTCTCCCCCTTTTGCCTCTTTCTCCCCATGTACTTCTCTCTCTCTCCCCCTTTTGCCTCTTTCACCCCCATGTACTTCACTCTCGCTCCCCCTTGTGCCTATTTCACCCCCATGTACTTCACTCTCCCCCTTGTGCCTCTTTCACCCCCATGTACTTCACTCTCCCCCTTGTGCCTCTTTCACCCACATGTACTTCTCTCTTTCTCTCCCCCTTGTGCCTCTCTCTCCCGTACCTCTTTTTCACTTTCCTGCACTGCCGACATCCGGAGCGCAACCACTCCAAACGCGGAGACGCCGCATGGAGTGTGCAGGGGTTTTCTTCCTCTGTCTGGGCGCCAGTTTTAAACTGGCCTCAGAACAGAGGAAGAAAATACCTGCACGCTCCACGCGGCGTCTCCGCATTTGGAGTGGTTGCGCTCCGGATGTCGGCAGTGCAGGAAGTAAGACAGCAGTATCCGGCGGCTGTGGGGCTGCACAACTAATCGGTGCTCAACGAATCGATTAGTTGTTGCAGCCCTAGTCGGCAACATCATTAAAGGCTGCCAAAGTGGTCTGGGAAGCGGTGCAAAGCAGTAATACCGGCTTTTCAATGGCCGGTATAGAGGTTATACCGGCACCGGCTCAGCAGTGCTAATTACTGGCTGTGCCGGTAAAATACCGGCCGGGTGGCAACCCTAGCTACGGCACCGCTCCGTAGCACAGCCTGTCAATCTGAACTTCTTCCCCTCCCATTTGTTCCCCATTCGCACCTCCTCCCTCTGACGGAGGAATCCAGCATGTGAGCTGGAGCACCTAGAGATCACTTTTTAATTTGGGCTTTTAACCTCATTTAAAAGACCCTGAGGATCGTTTATTGGAGGCCTAATACGCAGTTCATTTGTCCCAGAACTGCTCAACTTCAGCTTCTTGAGTATAAAAATATTAGGCCTTATGTATAAAAGCAAAATTGAACAATTCTGGTGTAAATCAGCCAGAAAGTCTAGAGACCACCCAGGCATTCTGTTTGTTTCTCCCCTGTGGCCATGCAGTTTGTTTGCCCCAGAAGTGCTTTGTGTTTAAGGTCCACTGAGTTGGCTACACAAGTCCATAGAGAAGTTAAGCTTAGCACTAAACAAGTACTGCAGTACTTCCCATTTCTATTAAAGTTTTATTATGAGAAAAAGAAATGTACAAGGAAACATATATCATGGGCTTTTCATGGCGAGTTACATAATGCTAGGAGACATCGTCAGTTGTTACAGTATGAGGTTATCACAGTCTATGGAGAACTGGAGAGCAAGGCTTAGCCCACCTATAATTTGTAATACATAAGCATGTCTAAGTAAAGATTCACTTTGGGGTACCAATTCACACAGAATTAATTTATAGTGGCCATTCGGATTTTCTACACAGATTAAGGTTAAGTGGAGGTTTCTGTATGGAGATATTGGTGTTCATTTAAAGTATTGCAGAGAGCAGATCATAGTAGAGGGGTAAACCACAGAGGTACAATTATCGTGGACTGTGTGCAGGATTCAGTGAACCTGTTATGCTGAGCAGCCATAGAGAGGAGAACACACAGATGTAACTCAGTCACAAACACACAGGAATTGTGCACACAAACATCACAGCAAGTATCCATTTTATAGAACATTTTAAGGACCAAGAGGGGCAGACACACAGAGCATCGCTTTACAATGTGTTCCGAATCCCTCTGGTCATTAACCCTTTGCAAAGCAATGCGTTGCGTACCCCTCTGGCACTCAAAGGGTTAAAAGCTACATGCGTTAATCCTCAGGGTCCTCTTACCCGTTTCCTGATCGCCCCTCCTCGTCCTGTCAGTAGTTTCACAGCCTCATGGGGGACCGTCATGCGAAGCTCTGTCACTTTCCCATTCAGGTCAGGTATCCCAGGAGCTGTCAAAAGATCAACTATAAGGACATACGCACAAAAACAAAAGGGCAGTAATTGTAGGACAAACCAGTTGCACCACGTTGACCAAACAAACGTGCCCACCAAGTAAACCAAATGAATTCTGGAGAAGTCTCAAAAGCATTGCACAACCTAAATTGCGTACAGTCCCTTTGTCAGAATTGCATACATCACTTCTGTCTCACCTCTCCGGTGGCGGTACTTGTTATAGCAGATGTACAAGACCACAGCGCCCGCAGTTACTCCAACAGTGACAGCCACCTTCTGTGGGGTACTAAGACTGTTCCAGTTCGCCATTGTGAGCCTATGCATGGGAGGCAATCAGTGCAAGTGGTTACTGTAACGTCTGATTTAACACAGGATAGGAGACATTGGAGATTTCCAAATTGCCTGTCATGTACACAGCAGCCTACTAAGTTATATTTATTAGTCATGTTTCACAAACGGGGGTTGAGGATTTACCAAGTAACAGCAGAGGGGAGAGGGTTAATTATATAGTAGAATGGGGAATCACAAAACCCTCCAGCCTGCCTTTGTCACATCATACAATTCTGTGCCCCTAAAACACACACACACTTTACCCATCCTTCAAACGTGCCTCCTCCCTCCCTATGGCCATAAGGCAACCATCCCCTCCCCCCATCCCATGATTCAACCCTTCTAACCCCAGGTTCCTGACCTCTCATGCATTCCTGTCCCCTTATATTGTCAAAAAGCTTGCTCCTCTTTTGTTCCATGACCATGTACCACTGTCCTCATCATACAACCAGGAACTTCCACTGGTTCCATTATGTATTCTTGACCCCTTTCTCTTCACACAACCCTATAATTCCTCTTTCATGCCATGTTGGACAACATCCTTACTATTTCATTCAGGCCTGTCACCCCCTTCCCATCATTTAGCCCTGACCTTATTCCATCAGACGTGTGACTACACTACCTGATACATAGTTAGGCTAGAGAATGTGTGACAGCAGCACCTGATACATGGCTAGGCAAGTGAATGTGTGTGACAGTACTATCTAATACGTAGCTAGGCTAGTGAATGTGTGACAGGACTACCTGATATTTAGCTAGGTTAGTGAATGTGTGACAGAAGCATCTGATACCTAGCTAGGTTAGTGAATGTGTGACAGAAGCATCTGATACCTAGCTAGGATAGTGAATGTGTGACAGAAGCATGTGATACATAGCTAGGCTAGTGAATGTGTGTGACAGTACTATCCGATAGCTAGCTAGGCTAGTGAATGTGTGACAGGACTACCTGATACATAGCTAGGTTAGTGAATGTGTGACAGGAGCAGATGATACATAGCTAGGCTACTGAATGTGTGTGACAGTACTATCTGATACCTAGCTAGGATAGTGAATGTGTGACAGGAGCCCCTGATACATGGCTAGGCTAGTGAAGGTATGTGACAGTACTATCTGATACGTAGCTAGGCTAGTGAATGTGTGACAGGACTACCTGATACATAGCTAGGTTAGTGAATGTGTGACAGGAGCAGATGATACATAGCTAGGCTACTGAATGTGTGTGGCAGTACTATCTGATACCTAGCTAGGATAGTGAATGTGTGACAGGAGCCCCTGATACATGGCTAGGCTAGTGAAGGTATGTGACAGTACTATCTGATATGTAGCTAGGCTAGTGAATGTGTGACAGGACTACCTGATATTTAGCTAGGCTAGTGAATGTGTGATGGGAGAACCTGATACATGGCTAGGATAGTGAATGTGTGACAGAAGCATCTGATACCTAGCTAGGATAGTGAATAGGTTATTAAAGATACTGGTGGGATGCAAGAAAGATGTAATATGAGTGAATTGGTGTTATGTAATTCACGTTTTTTTCTTCTTAAAAAGGGCCTGCATTGTACTGTTAACCTCTAATCTCTTGGCAGCCATCATTTAAGGCTATTTTACCTTGCTATTATTTTAGTATTTTCATTAAGTGGGATTGCTCCTTCATCACCACCAGCAATGAAGCAAGTACAAGTGATACCAGTACAGTTCTGCAGTATTTATCGGCTGTCCTGGTAACAGCTCTTGAAGGCATCCTCATCCATGAGCGAATGACACAGACCTGACTGTGGCTATAATCAGGGCAGGGATCCTGAAGCCTTTCAGTGGTGGAGGACTACAATAGACATCATACCAGCCTGCCCTTACTTAGATGCACAAAAAATAGCAGGCAGCACTGAGACATGAGTGAAGGGAAGGTGCCTACTAGACCTTTTCTTAAAATAGAAGGCTCACAGTCTGGGCAAAATGAAATAGAACACAGGATCACCCCTTGTCTCCATCACAACATGATGAAGGCTATCACTATAGTCTATAAAAGCTATCCCTAAACAAGAAGGTGACCTGCCTCTACCTTCCTAACCCGTCTCTCCCAGAGATAGTTCTAACTGGCCATAAAATGAGAACTTGAAATTAGTATCTAGAAAAACTGAGAGGGACAGCCTGAGATGTACCTGAGAACTGTCAGAAATGGATGACCAGGAAAGCTTTTAAATATTAACCATTAAGGTTCCTCAGAATGTAGATCGTGACAAATATATACATATTTGCTCTAATTCAGTGTTGCTCTTAAGAGTCCACAAGGCTACAACTTTAGAATATCAATGTTTCAATATATATTATACTAGCAGGACCTCTCCCTGTCTACAGGATAGAGATAGCTCCAATTTAAAGAGAAGGTTAGCAGTGAATTGGTGCAGATTTATAGGTAACACTGTCCTCTCCTCACCACGAGAATGCGGCCTTTAATCCTAAATTGGGTTGAAATCCTTAGAATTCCCAAGTATACCTGGGGCCGTCCAACTACTGAGGGATGCATTTCCCAAACAACCTTACCCCTGCTGTTTTAGAAGACACAGCAAAGAGTTGGTTGATAGGAAACAAGCCGGTTTAGTGGGAGGGCTGTGAACAATGATGAAGACAGCCCACCCATCCTTCCCATAAACTAGAATGTGGGCGGCTGGTCTTATCTTTACCGTCAGCGTTATTAACTAAAGTACCCTGAAACCCCTACACGTCACACGAAGCTCAGATCTTGTGAAAAGGATACGGACATTGCCAATCACCAGATCTCTTACAAGGTAAGTCCTGCCCCGGAGCCCAAGGCATTTTACCTACGTTGTATACTAAACAGGTCCACCATAAATCAGTGCTGACTCCCAGCGGCCCGTTACATCCCCGGGACACTAGGGGCAGATCACTCACCAATTGGGACGCCGCTCTCTACTGTGCGAGGCCCGGCTCTCTGCTGGGTTTATTACATCGGAGAGCCGGCAGGAGCCGCCCAGTTTACGGGATCTGAACACAAACTGTATGGTGGTCCCTTGGGGGTGATACTTCCGGGTGTACCAAGATGGCAGTTGAGGCGTATTTAGTGTAGGATCTCGGGGGTCTGGGTTGGAACAACAGTGAGGTGAGATCAGATCTTGGGGTCTATGTCTTATTTGTGGGGCTGATGTATTAGGGAATGAGCAGCAAATGTAATATATACATATATATATCCCAGATATCCATACTTGAGACCCAGCTCCCTCTGTCCCATCCTGGTGTCCCTGTGTTTAGGAGATCAGACTGTGTGGTGTGTATAGAAGTGTATCACCCTGGTGTCCCTGTGTTTAGGATATCAGACTGTGTGGTGTGTATAAGTGTATCACCCTGGTGTCCCTGTGTTTAGGAGATCAGACTGTGTGGTGTGTATATAAGTGTATCACCCTGGTGTCCCTGTGTGAAGGAGATCAGACTGTGTGGTGTGTATATAAGTGTATCACCCTGGTGTCCCTGTGTTTAGGATATCAGACTGTGTGGTGTGTATAAGTGTATCACCCTGGTGTCCCTGTGTTTAGGAGATCAGACTGTGTGGTGTGTATATAAGTGTATCACCCTGGTGTCCCTGTGTGTAGGAGATCAGACTGTGTGGTGTGTATATAAGTGTATCACCTTGGTGTTCCTGTGTTTAGGAGATCAGACTGTGTGATGTGTGTATATAAGTGTATCACCCTGGTGTCCCTGTGTTTAGGAGATCAGAGAGTGTGGTGTGTATAGAAGTGTATCACCCTGATGTCCCTGTGTTTAGGAGATCAGACTGTGTGGTGTGTATATAAATGTATCACCCTGATGTCCCTGTGTTTAGGAGATCACACTGTGTGGTGTGTGTATATAAGCGTATCACTCTGGTGTCCCTGTGTTTAGGAGATCAGACTGTGTGGTGTGTATAGAAGTGTATCACCCTGGTGTCCCTGTGTTTAGGAGATCAGACAGTGTGGTGTGTATAGAAGTGTATCACCCTGGTGTCCCTGTGTTTAGGAGATCACACTGTGTGGTGTGTATATAAGTGTATCAACCCGGTGTCCCTGTGTTTAGGAGATCAGACTGTGTGGTGTGTATATAAGTGTATCACCCTGGTGTCCCTGTGTTTAGGAGATCAGACTGTGTGGTGTGTATATAAGTGTATCACCCTGATGTCCCTGTGTTTAGGAGATCAGACTGTGTGGTGTGTATATAAGTATATCACCCTGGTTTTCCTGTGTTTAGGAGATCAGACTGTGTGGTGTGTATAGAAGTGTATCACCCTGGTGTCCCTGTGTTTAGGAGATCAGACTGTGTGATGTGTATATAAGTGTATCACCCTGGTGTCCCTGTGTTTAGGAGATCAGACTGTGTGGTGTGTGTATATAAGTGTATCACCCTGGTGTCCCTGTGTTTAGGAGATCACACTGTGTGATGTGTATATAAGTGTATCACCCTGATGTCCCTGTGTTTAGGAGATCAGACTGTGTGGTGTGTATATAAATGTATCACCCTAATGTCCCTGTGTTTAGGAGATCACACTGTGTGGTGTGTGTATATAAGCGTATCACTCTGGTGTCCCTGTGTTTAGGAGATCAGACAGTGTGGTGTGTATAGAAGTGTATCACCCTGGTGTCCCTGTGTTTAGGAGATCAGACTGTGTGGTGTGTATATAAGTGTATCACCCTGGTGTCCCTGTGTTTAGGAGATCAGACTGTATGGTGTGTATAGAAGTGTATCACCCTGGTGTCCCTGTGTTTAGGAGATCAGACAGTGTGGTGTGTATAGAAGTGTATCACCCTGGTGTCCCTGTGTTTAGGAGATCACACTGTGTGGTGTGTATATAAGTGTATCAACCCAGTGTCCCTGTGTTTAGGAGATCAGACTGTGTGGTGTGTGTATATAAGTGTATCACCCTGGTGTCCCTGTGTTTAGGAGATCAGACTGTGTGGTGTGTGTATATAAGTGTATCACCCTGGTGTCCCTGTTTTTAGGAGATCAGACTGTGTGGTGTGTATAGAAGTGTATCACCCTGATGTCCCTGTGTTTAGGAGATCAGACTGTGTGGTGTGTATAGAAGTGTATCACCCTGGTGTCCCTGTGTTTAGGAGATCAGACTGTGTGGTGTGTATATATGTGTATCATCCTGGTGTACCTGTGTTTAGGAGATCAGACTGTGTGGTGTGTATATAATTGTATCACCCTGGTGTCCCTGTGTTTAGGAGATCAGACTGTGTGGTGTGTGTATATAAGTGTATCACCCTGGTGTCCCTGTGTTTAGGAGATCAGACTGTGTGGTGTGTATAGAAGTGTATCACCCTGGTGTCCCTGTGTTTAGGAGATCAGACAGTGTGGTGTGTATATAAGTGTATCACCCTGGTGTCCCTGTGTTTAGGAGATCAGACTGTGTGGTGTGTATATAAGTATATCACCCTGGTGTCCCTGTGTTTAGGAGATCAGACTGTGTGGTGTGTATATAAGTGTATCACCCTGGTGTCCCTGTGTTTAGGAGATCAGACTGTGTGGTGTGTATATAAGTATATCACATTGTTCCACAGCAATAAAACTCACACTAATGTCTGTATAAACTTCACTATATGTGTTTATAACATAGTCTGTGTAAATAAAATACTTTGCTCTTGCTCTAAATCCTTTATTTAGTTACACATCCTGTATTATAATTAGCTAAGGATGTTTGTGAGTAGCCGTCAAGCGCAGTACAGACTGCCCGCGCCACGGCTGATCGGGAACGGGGAGCTCCGAATTCAGACCAGAGCAGAGAGGAGTACGGTCTAAATTTGGAGTGCCCCGCTCCGTATCGGTGGCGGCGTGGGCATTCATTACTGCACATGACTGCAGCGCCGCCAGTGTTGGCCCGTGTACGTGGGCTTTAAAACTAGTAGAGGTATAATTAGATCCTGAAATAAACTATAAATTCTCAATAGTGCCCTTAGCAACACCCCCCTAAAACACAAATGTCCCTTTGTGGCCATTTGAAATGTAGGGAGGTATGGCACCACAGCACCGAGCAATGTGTTGCGTACCCCTCTAGCACTCAAAGGGTTAGAAACTCTGATATAAATGCCAGATATGATATAAATACCATATAGGTCTCCTTCTACCATCCTGGAGTTTAACCCCTTAACGACCACTGCTGTACCAGGACCATCACGGCTGGCCGGCACTTAAGGAACAGTGATGGTCCTGGTTACATCATGGAGTTCAGGGCTTCCCACTTGGGGAGCCCTGAACCGGAACTGGGGGAAAAAAAAAAAAAAGCCCCATGGTCCTCAAGTGCTGGCCGCGCGTGCCAGTCCTTAAGGGGTTAAAAGCCTTTTTTTTTTTTTTTTTTTTAAACCCTTTCAGTGCCTTGCTTACCACTCTGGCACTCAAAGGGTTAAACTTGGATACAGGGTATTAAAAAAACATTCGATAATGAGATTTTTGTCCTCCACATAGGGTAGACCAGTGATTCGCAACCAGGGTGCCGTGGTACTTTGATGTGCATCTGACATCAGCTTACGGTGCCCTGTGTTTTCTATGAAGACTGACAAAAATGGACCTATATAAAGATTTATAGAATTTAATATGCACAATATGTTTAGTTTTGTTATTATGATTATAAGACCTAATAACAACTGTATATATGTGTATTGTACCCTTCATTATGCCCTTGATAAATTAAATATGTTAGGGGTGCCCCGAATGTTCAAGATTATGTGTTAGGGGTACCCCGAGCAAAAAAGGTTGAGAACCACTGGGGTAGACTATATATATATATATATATATATATATATATATATATATATATATATATATATATATATATATATATATATATACACACACGGGCCACAGTGCCACGGTCAGCCGGTCGCGGTGCAGTCATGCTCAGCAGAGACGGCCCGCGCCGCGACTAATACAGAGCGTGACGCTCTTTTGGAGCGCCCCTCTCTGTATCAGCTGCGGCGCGGGCAGTCTCTACTGCGCATGACTGCAGCACGCGCAGCAGTGTCTACTGCGCATGACGCGGCGTTACACACGATTTAGCAATTATATAGGATAGATATATATAATATGAGAGAGAGATACTCAGCCTGGGTTGCTCCTGGCTTCGTAAGAGACAGCACGCTCATAAGAGACAGCACCCATGAAGAAGTTGTAGCAAAAAAACCAAAGTTAATTTATTGCATTCATTTCAGCATGAATGCAATACATTAACTTTGTTTTTTGTTTTTTTTGCTACAACTTCTTCATGCCTGCTGTCTCTTACGAGCGTGCTGTCTCTTACGAAGCCAGGAGCAACCCAGGCTGAGTATATGTGAATCTCTGTATTGTTATTTTTTTATGGGACGTGCACCTGTTACATGCATCGTTTTTCATTTAAGTATTTAGCTTAGTGTGTGCCACTGCAAATATAATTCTTTTTGTGTGTATTTCTATATATAATGTCATACATACCTTTATTAAAAATAGATTATAACTGCCTTTATTTTTGTGGTAATTAGTACGTTTATTTACACATAAATTGTGACATTTATTGTTTGCATCGCTACCATTTCTACTCCATTAAAGCCAATAGATTGTTTAGCTGCACATAAATGTTACGCTATATGGAGGGGGAGGGTTTATTAAACTGGTGGAACAAGAAATGTATGGAAAATTGTAACAAAGGGATAAAAGTATAACAACTTTCTGTTGTTCTGTAAATGGAGTAGAAATGTATGTGGTGAAAAACAGATTTGTATTGCAGTGTATGGATAAATTAAATTGCTAAATGCCACAAAATAAAATGCATTTCAGTGGCAAAGCTTGCTGGGCGTAACCTGTTCTTAAAGCGGAACTGCCACCTATTTTAAACTTTATGTCAAATAATTCCCCATCTGGAAACTAGCTGCTCAGTAGTGATAGTCACCAGAATAATTAGCTGGTTAAATAGAATGATACCCTGCTCCGGGGCTGACAGGCAGGAAACAGTGCAGACATCTTTCCGTAGTGACGTCTGTGCACCTGCGCTGTCAGTCCCAGCTGGCTCTAGGAGGCGTTGCAGAGAGCTGTTTGGCTCCAAAAGGGACCGACAGCGCAGGCGCGCAGACATCACTATGGGAAGATGTCTGCGCTCTCTACTGCCTGTCAGCCCCGGAGCAGGGCATCATTCTATTTAACCAGCTAATTATTCTGACAACTATCACTACTGAGCAGCTAGTCGCCAGATGGGGAATTATGACATAAAGTTTAAAATAGGTGGCAGTTCCACTTTAAAATGTGATTTGTTGGTGTGTGTCCCAAGGACTGGATGTGAGAATCACTGCTTCAACACATACCAGCCAAGGCGGACTTCCCTCTCTGCCTTTCTGGTAGACTGGCGCTAATTTTTAGACTGAAGAAGTGGTCTGTTGGTGCTGATCATTTAGTAGGAAAATCCTGTGAATTTGTCCTTTTACCCAGAGAGTTTCCAGGTATGACTACTGCATCTACACAGTATGTTGTACACCATCATAATACTCTCTACAAATAGACCAACACAGCATCCTCCATATCTACCTACTGAACTAATTTTATATCTACACATAACATCAGTTACGATCTACATGCTGCTACCTCCCTTCTGACACTCCAACACAGCTTCCTCTGTTGACCCATTGAAACAACAAGGGTGAGATGGAATAAAGGTTGATGCTGTGGCAATGTATGTATAATGATGTGTGGACAGCACATCGCTTTGCCAATAGAAACACATCACTAAATTCACTAAGAGCTAGTGATGTAAGGGGAGGGGGTAGACTACTTGTTAGCATGGAGGGATGTCAATCTGGGGGTGATGCAGAAGGAATGCCTTCCCTTACACATCGCCAGCAATTCGACAGCCCTGTAGTCTGAGTGTATTCTCTCTGCTCTCCCACCTGGGCAACAACAGAGCTGATGTGCTCAGACTTCAGCACCACAAACCCTTTCACTGCCATAGGGTTGTGCGTTGTATACCCCTGTGGCAATGAAAGGGTTAAATGGATAGTAAAGTCTGAGTTTATGAAAATATGATATTGTAGCTATTACGATAATAAACTTGACAATATAAGTCCCATCTCTCAAACGTTTATGGGCTGAGCGATCTAGGAAGATAAAGTTGCCCCCCCCCCTTTTCTCTGAGATGAGCTGTAAAGCTGTCAGATGAAGATTTTGGTTGAGCAACCAGACGGAGGCTCTCCAGCAGAGCCGATATAGTGGTATCTAGAAACAAGTACTTCATTACAAAGGTCTACAAAGTGTGCCTGGTTTGCCTGGTTTGCAGGCACACTTTATAGACTGTTCCAATGAAGTATTTGTTTCTAGATACCGCTATTTCGACTCTGCTGAAGAGCCATCGTCTGGTCCCGAGACCAGGATATCCTGCAGCCGGGGAGGGACGGGGGAACTTTATCTTCCTATATCTCTCAAACCATAAACGTTAGAGAGATGGGACTTATATTGTTTAGTTTATTATTGTAATAGCTACACTATCATATTTTCATAAACTCAGACTTCACTATCCATTTAACCAACAGAACTTCACAGTGTCAGAAACAACTGATAAGGAATGTCCCGTGTAAAACACTAATAATTCCTGGTCCTTAGACCAGTATACTGGCACCCTATGTATTAACGCATTGAAGGTTTAAAAGACACACACACGTACCAACCTATTTAGTGAAGCATGTGCTGCCATCTGCTCACCTCACCAGCCTGCACAGTGTGTGATATGAGGGATGGGGCTTTGCCAAGCTGAGCAGCATATTCTCCATATTCTCACCCTCCTCTCAACCACTCCTTTCCACTCACCCACCTGTTTAACCCTTTGAGTGCCGGGGGAATATGCAGCACATTACGAAACAATGTGTTGCCTATCCCTCTGGCACTCAAATGGTTAACAATGCTCCTTACACTGTCCCTTTCCACTCTCCACCTGTCCTCCACCACCCACCTCTGTTTCTCCTCTAATGCGCCTGTCTTGCTGACTTATACACCTAGGAAATATGTCATTGACAGGATGTGCTAGAGTGGGGGAGATGGGTCTTTAACCCTCTGAGTGCCAGAGGGGTCCACAGCTCATTTCAGAGCAAAGAAGGTTAGTAAGTGGCACCAAGTAAATTTAGTGTAAAAGAAGAGAACAAGGAGGATACATATAAAAGCAGTATTAAATGTATTAATCTTCTGACATACAAATACAGAATATATACTGTCTGTCATACTCTCGTTTTCTGCGAGCCCTCCTTCCCTAATTGTGCAAGTGGCGTTTTGTTCAGGGTGTATCATCCGCAACCCATTCTCACTTCTGTCAGAAGCAGCTGCTTGCCTCTAGTGGTTGCCCCCCCCAGGTTTGTGTGGCCATATGCAGAAATGTCCAAATTGCAGTACAAAATCAACAGTCAGAGGCAAGGTTAAGGCAGGTGGCACAGGTTCCAGAGAAATGAAGCAGTTCAGTGATCAAGGACCAGCAGCAGAGTTGCATAGTCAAGTCCAAAGCCAGGGATCACAAGGGCAGGCTGCACATGACTACACACAGAGGTAAGCAAAGCCAAAGTCAGGAACCAGAAGATCAAGCAGAAACTGGTCTGAATCTAGCACACTAGGCCGCAACAGCTGAGCAGTATTCGTACTAATCCCATCCGTATGTCATCACCTGGGTGTATCATGTTGTCGACTGGAGATGGCGCACAGTCCATTTTACCACTTCCTATTTCTTAATGGTCCCATTCTCTCTGCTCATGTAGTAGTTGACCCTCCCTCCCTTTTTTTTTCTGTTTTTCTCCATGTAGATTTCTTACAAAGTTTATGTAAATATGGAAAAGGACCCAGAGAAGATGGTCTGGAGCCCTGGCCTGGAAACTGCTCCTCTCTCAGCGGCTGCCTTAGAGCTAAAGTTGGGATCCCTGGTCACCATGTTGCTCATGACTGTCATTAGCGGCACGGCTCCTCTCGTCCTGTTCAGACGTCAGGGGAGCCCCGATAATATAGGTACGGTAACAAGACAGTTGATTCTAGTAGGCATGAGTGCACCCGACTAGTAATGAAGTCAGATACCTTGGCACAGCTGTTTGCCTTTATCATGCTCACATTTGTCCAGTGAACACTATTAACATTTCTAGGACTACAGTGCACACCTAACTCTAACTTGGAAAACATTCTAGGGTACTAGTTACTTAATTTAAAAGTTAAAATAATCAAACTGATTTCTGTTTTGTATTAATGAAAATAGAATTAAAGTTTATTAAAATTTGTACTACAAGGAAAAGATAAAACAAGGGTATTCCCAGTGTGAGATGTTTAGTTCAAAAGTAAATTAAGCTCAAACATTTTTTATAATCAGACTGTTAGAAACAAAGCCACTTAGTGACAATGGTAATTATTCTCCTTCTTGTATAGGAGAGTTTGCATCCTGAATGTGATATCAAGTGGACACTGCTTACTAGAATAGAGTAATACAGTCTGATTAACATTTTGAGTGCCACGGGATAAATATTTCCACTGGATAGCTTTAGAATTAAAGCAGAACTTTCAGCTATTACTAAATCACCTTGCATTCATTAAGAGCATGGCGACTAGCTTGCAAATCCGTCTCTTACCTTTAAAAAGTCACAGATTATAAGGAAATCTTGGCTGTTTGGAGACCGGAAGCCAGGTAATTGCGCAGACGTCTTGCCTGCGTGCCTGTGCTGTCAGTCCCGCTGTCCATTGAGTAGCACTGCAGTGTGCAACAAGGTAACCGGAAGGGATTGATGGCACAGGCGTGCAGACTGCAGTATCCTGCACTTAAGTCTCCAAACAGCAAAGATTTCTTAAGAATCTGCGAGTTTTTAAAGTTAATAGATGGATTTCCAAGCTAGTTGCCTTGCACTTAAAGGAGCAGTAAACTTTTTTTTATGAAAACACATATTTTACAGAGCATTTCCTGCTGAATAAAACAATGTCACTCCCATCGCTGTCAGATGTTTTATTCAAAATTTATAGCAGTTTAAATAATCAGGAAGTGAATTTACTGTGATTACTTCCTGATAGTTCTAACTGACAGGAAGTGAATTTACTGTGTTTACTTCCTGATAGTTCTAACTGACAGGAAGTGACAGGCCGTTTCTATCACATTCTATGGAGAACTGTATGTCTCTGACTTTCCTCTCCATTAGAATCTAACAGGAAATCTAATTAGAATTTTACCACTAGAGGGCACTGCTATTGTAAAAAAAATGTGGGTTTAAATTGTAATAACTCTGGAAATATAAATCTCTCAGCACTGGGAGTACCCTTATTTTACTCAGTAGGAAAATCCCTGCAATATATATTTTTTCATAAAACAAAGTTTACTGCTCCTTTAATGAATGCATAGTGACTTAGTAATAGCTGAACGTTCCGCTTTAAGAATCTTGCTGCAGAGCAATACACTTGCTTTTCTTCTCAGTAAAATACCAGCGGGATATATGCTTTTCAAAATGAAACTTTAATGCTCTTTTAAACGATTGGGGAGAAGTGCCAGCATTGGTTAATCAGTTAACTCTGAAAGCTTACATATAGGCTAGTGTGGTAACATATGCAAAATCCCCACAACTTTAAAGGAGCAGTAAACTTTCTTTATTAAAACCTATATGTTACAGAGCTTTTCCTGCTGGGTAAAACAAGGGCCATCCCACCACTGTCAGTTGTTTTATTCAAACATTATAACAGTTCTAATAATCAGGAAGTGAATTTGCAGTGTGTTTACTTCCTGTTTGTTCTAACTGACAGGAAGTGAATTTACTGTGTTTACTTCCTTATATTTCTAACTGATAGGAAGTGAATTTACTGTGTTTACTTCCTGTTTGTTCTGACAGGAAGTGACTCAGCAGTCTCTACCACATTCTATGGAGAACTGTTAGTCACTGATATCCCTCTCATTAGGATAGCTAATTGGAATTTGACCACTAGAGGGTACCCTTATTTTGCTCATCAGCGAACTCCCTACAATATATGAAAAGAGTTTACTGCTCCTTTAAATAGGACTTTCAACCCCATGAAAGCTAGAGAGGTCTCTGACACATTGTAGGACAACGCATTGGATGCTAGCATTTTAGGGGCTAAACGTTCCATTTAAATCAATGGTAATTTTATCTTCTTTGGTGCAGTTAGTTTGCCTCAGAATTGCTTCACTTTCCATTGGTACATCATCCTCATTATGAAATATGGTTCATTTCTTATGTCAGTTCCTTGTGAGCTTAGGAAAGTCTGTTTATATCCCTGTTCCTCAGGTCCCAAAACGTACAATATAAGGTGCTGATATTCACTGGGGCTGTGTATAAGCTGGTTGGGCTATATAAAAATAAAGATAAAATCTGTTGTGTCTGTCAGTAGGATGAGACTCTGCTTTATTATTTCATTAAAGGGATAGTAATACTTCGTTTTAACTTTATTTTATTTTGTAGGCATTAAAAAAACATGAAGAATGATATAAGTCTTATCTCTCAAACCTTTATGGTTTATGAGATATTCACAAGCAAAGTTCCCCTCCCGCCCCTTTTACCTAGTGTAAGCCATCTCTTCTCAGATGTGAGTCTGGTTGTATGACAGGACAGATAACAGAAGGGGACAATTTTCTTTGTATGAAAACAATGAAAGCCCTTCCCCCCTTGACAAGTTTTTCAGCTTTTTCTCTTATCTTAATTGAAGATTGTCCCTCTCTGCAGTCTACCTGGGCACCTCCCTTCTGATCTGGTTGAACAGGGGGGGATACTTTGTTTGTGAATATCTCTTAAACCATAAAGGTTTGAGAGATAAGACTTATATCATTCTTCATGTTTTTTAATGCCTACAAAATAAAATAAAGTTAAAACGAAGTATTACTATCCCTTTAAGGATCAGAGTGTTAAACATGCCTGTGTTTTCTTTTGCCCCCACAGGTACCCGTCGATGGGCACAGAATCTTGCCAGCTGCTTTTCTGCTGGTGTCTTCATGGCAACGTGCCTCTTGGATCTGATGCCCAATTACCTGGCTGGTATTAACAATGCCCTTGAGAGACTGAATCTCACTGTGAGTGTGTGCAGTGCACATCTTGTCTATGGGGTTTTACTTTATCATCACATAAGGGTGGATGTGCACTGCAGTATCAGTACTCAGTCTGACTACGTACAACTGCTATCACATTGCATCTTATGGGGGATTTTATTCAGTGCTTACCGATTATTTTTAACCCTGTGAATGCTAAAAGCTTGTCCGTGCATTGCATACCTCCCAGATGTCCCTTTTTAGGAGTGACAGTCCCTCTTTGAGACCTAAATCTCTCTGTCCCTCTTTTCAACCCTTACGTCCCTGTGTTTAGGAGATCAGACTGTGTGGTGTGTATAGAAGAGTATCACCCTGGTGTCCCTGTGTTTAGGAGATCAGACTGTGTGGTGTATATATAATTGTATCACCCCAGTGTCCCTGTGTTTAGGAGATCAGACTGTGTGGTGTGTATAGAAGTGTATCACCCTGGTGTCCCTGTGTTTAGGAGATCAGACTGTGTGGTGTGTATAGAAGTGTATCACCCTGGTGTCCCTGTGTTTAGGAGATCAGATTGTGTGGTGTGTATATAAGTGTATCACCCTGGTGTCCCTGTGTGTAGGAGATCAGACTGTGTGGTGTGTATAGAAGTGTATCACCCTGGTGTCCCTGTGTTTAGGAGATCAGACTGTGTGGTGTGTATATAAGTGTATCACCTTGGTGTCCCTGTGTTTAGGAGATCAGACTGTGTGGTGTGTATAGAAGTGTATCATCCTGGTGTCCCTGTGTGTAGGAGATCAGACTGTGTGGTGTGTATAGAAGTGTATCACCCTGGTGTCCCTGTGTGTAGGAGATCAGACTGTGTGGTGTGTATAGAAGTGTATCATCCTGGTGTCCCTGTGTTTAGGAGATCAGACTGTGTGGTGTGTATAGAAGTGTATCACCCTGGTGTCCCTGTGTTTAGGAGATCAGACTGTGTGGTGTGTATAGAAGTGTATCACCCTGGTGTCCCTGTGTTTAGGAGATCAGATTGTGTGGTGTGTATATAAGTGTATCACCCTGGTGTCCCTGTGTGTAGGAGATCAGACTGTGTGGTGTGTATAGAAGTGTATCACCCTGGTGTCCCTGTGTTTAGGAGATCAGACTGTGTGGTGTGTATATAAGTGTATCACCTTGGTGTCCCTGTGTTTAGGAGATCAGACTGTGTGGTGTGTATAGAAGTGTATCATCCTGGTGTCCCTGTGTGTAGGAGATCAGACTGTGTGGTGTGTATAGAAGTGTATCACCCTGGTGTCCCTGTGTGTAGGAGATCAGACTGTGTGGTGTGTATAGAAGTGTATCATCCTGGTGTCCCTGTGTTTAGGAGATCAGACTGTGTGGTGTGTATATAAGTGTATCACCCTGGCATCCCTGTGTTTAGGAGATCAGACTGTGTGGTGTGTATAGAAGTGTATCACCCTGGCGTCCCTGTGTGTAGGAGATCAGACTGTGTGGTGTGTATAGAAGTGTATCACCCTGGTGTCCCTGTGTTTAGGAGATCAGACTGTGTGGTGTGTATAGAAGTGTATCACCCTGGTGCCCTGTGTTTAGGAGATCAGACTGTGTGGTGTGTATATAAGTGTATCACCCTGGTGTCCTGTGTTTAGGAAATCACACTGTGTGGTGTGTATATAAGTGTATCACATTGCTCCATAGCAATAAAACTCACATTAATGTTTATATAAACTTCTGTATATGTGTTTATAAGTTAGTCTGTGTAAATAAAATACTCTGGCCTTGCTCTAAATAATTTATTCAGTTACAGAAAGAGGTATAGATAGGCCATGAAATAATCTAAAACTACTCCATAATGCTACACCCCCAGCAACACCACCTAAAATACAAGTGTTTCTGTTTGACCATATGAAATGTTGGGAGGTATGGCATTGCTTTGCACTGGCGATATGTCTACCATCCAAAGCTTTAAAGGGGTGGCAAATCTATATTCTGTAAAACTGGATATTGTGAGGTTTCCCACTTATAAAATGGTGTACTCTCACTGCTAGGAGATGCTTCATTTAAATGTAATTACAGCTCACACACAACCGGGTGAAGCTGTTACTAGATATCAGAATGTTGCAGACCAACTGAATGTGTTATCGAGTGTACCACCTGGTTTCAGAAAATCTTCAAGTCAAGCTCTCAACAAAAAAAATGCGTGTTTTCAGCTGTAATAACATTTGAATCGTTTCCCAGCTGTGAGACTACTCCAGTTGTACTCATCAGGAAAAGCCAGTCCAACATAAATGTAGTGTAAGAATACACTTTACTATTAGTTTAAGGGACTAGGTTGTCTGACAGTACCCTTTCCTTAGCCTTTGGAGTGTAAACACTGGGGGGACTTAAAAGGATAGTAATACTTCAAAATTACTATCCCTTATATTGAAGCCCTTTAAAAACGGAATTAAATGCCACCAGCGACATCTCTGAAACCTTTATGGTTTGCGAGATAGCCGCTTTTAAACTTCGCTCTCCCCTGACGCCATTGTTCATGCTGCAGCAGGGAAATCCGGTCCCGGGACCGGCGGAGGCTCTTCAGCAGAGCTGAGATCTCATTATGGAAGGCAAGATCCTTCACTAAAACGGTCTTCTATGTGTTTGGTTACCAAGCACACGTGAAGGATCGTTTCTTCTATAACGAGATCTGGCTCTGCTGAAGAGCCTCCGCTTGATTCAATGAACGGATTCCCCTGCTGCAGCAAGAACGCTGACGTCAGGGGAGAGGAAGGGGGGTGCGAAGTTTAAAAGCGGCTATCTTGCAAACCATAAAGGTTTGAGAGATGCCGCTGGTGGCATTTAATTCAGTTTTTTAAGGGCTTCAATATAAGGGATAGTAATTTTGAAGTATTACTATACCTTTAAGCTTCCAGGGATTCCATGTATTAATAGAAATGTATTTTAATTATTACTATTATGTCAGACTGGGGGACACTGGGGGAAGCTCCTCCCACTAAGACATTAGATGGCAGGGCACTTCAGAGAAATGCGTGCAGACTCCTCCCCTCCTTTATCTGCACAGCTCTGTCTGAACTTCAGTCTTTTTTTTTTACTTCTCTAGAGTTCTAGTGAGCACAAAACAAGTGCTTTATATTGAGTCCTTTCAACTGGTGTAATCCCATAAAAGATATTATGTTTAATATTTTGTGTCCTCTATAACAAGTGAGAACATTTTAAAGCTGTGGGTGTCAAGATGGTGCCCATCTCATTGTTTGTTCTCTCTGCCCACAGCTCCAGTTTCCCCTGCAGGAGTTTATCTTGGCTATGGGTCTGTTTATGGTTCTCATAATGGAGCAGATTGTGCTGAGCTATATGGACCATCCTGGTTCCTCGGAGGAGAAACATGTTCTCTTGGGATCTGATGGCCATTTCCACCACAACAGCCTGGAGCTAAGTCACGTACACGTGGATGTGAATGCACACTCAGCCGTGCGCGCGGTTGTCTTGTTGGTGTCCCTTTCATTGCATTCTGTGGTGGAGGGCATAGGGTTGGGCCAGCAGCAGAATAGTGGCAAAGTCCTTAAGACCTGCCTGGCTCTTCTTCTCCACAAGAGCATTATATCCTTCGGTGTGATCCTGAAGTTGGGGCAGGGCCGTCTGCGTGTCCAGGCTTTGTTTTGCTGTGTCCTTCTGTTCTCTGTCATGTCTCCCCTGGGCATTGGACTGGGGGTAACACTGACCCAGGGTGGGGATCCAGTGCACCAGCTGACCCTCATGGTCTTGGAAGGCATTGCAGCTGGGGCATTTTTATACATCACCTTCCTAGAAGTCTTGCCCCACGAACTGAGCTCTAGAGAGCATCCTATCCACAAAGTCATCGTCCTGCTCTGCGGCTTCTCTGTGATTGCAGGAATTCTTTTCATAAATATCTGAAATCTCCACCCCTGGATGGTACCCCAACAAGACTGATGTACCTATGAAAAAGTGGGTCAAACTATCTGCACCACAGGGAACAGATAAAAGAATAATTTTTAATCAATGGGGATTCTAACACTTTCAGTGCTAGAGAGGTCTCCGATGCATTGCAAAGCAATTTAAATGAGTGGAAAGATTGAGGATATTTATTTGGTCCTTGTGGTGTGGATGTTTTGTCCCAGAAATGCAATAATTCATTACTGGCTTCGCACCCTGCTGAAATCCTGCACTATTCCCCAAGCACAAAGAGCAGGGTATCACGTTGCTGAACATAAATCGACATGGCACCTCTTGTTATACAGAGACTGCACTGTCTGAAGATGAAAAAGTTTCATATCCATTTCAGTAATATGCACATTTGCAAAATTCTTATCTTTGGTGCCGGGAACCAAAAATGTTTATAAATGTGCTGTGCCAATGAACTTGCAGACAGACATGAGTGATCAGATTGGGCCTTAAACAGAAACTGTGCTGAGACTAGAAGCTGCTATTTTCAGAGACTCTTGTTTCCTCTTTCTCATTTGATCTCCTCTACACACCTCATTCGCCCTTAAAGGGATAGTAATACTTGCAAACTACTAATCCCCATATTGTAGCTTTGTTAAAAAGAAACGTATTGCCCCCAGTGTCATCTCTCAAACCCTTATGGTTTGAGAGATGATAGCACTCAAAGTTCCCCCCTCCCGCACTGAACACTGACTGCAGGGGAAGCTGTCGTATGACAGTCTTATGTGCATCAGGTGGCTCTGCAGCTGAGCCGAGATCGCGTTTATAAAAAAGAATTCTTTCAATGAAACGGTCTTCTACGTGTGCTTGGTTTGTGCTTGGTTTGCAAGCACACATAAAAGACCGTTTTAGTGAAAGATTTCTTTTTTATAAACGCGATCTCAGCAATGCTGCAGAGCCGCCTGATGCAAGTAATACCAGATATCTCTGCAGTCAGCTTTCATCAAAGTTCCCCCCCCCCCCGCCTGAATGCTGACTGCAGGGATATCTGGTATTACTTGCATCAGGCGGCTCTGCAGCATTGCCGCGTTTATAAAAAAAAAAATCTTTCACTAAAACGGTCTTTTATGTGTGCTTGCAAACCAAGCACAAACCAAGCACACGTAGAAGACCGTTCCATTGAAAGAATTCTTTTTTATAAACACAATCTCGGCTCAGCTGCAGAGCCGCCTGATGCACACAAGACTGTCATACGACAGCTTCCCCTGCAGTCAGCGTTCAGTCAGGGAAGGGGGAGGGAGGGGGAATTTTGAGCGCTATCATCTCTCAGACCACAAGGGTTTGAGAGATGACACTGGGGGCAATGAGTTTCTTTTTAAGAAAGCTACAATATGGGGATTAGTAATTTGAAAGTATTACTAAGCCTTTAAAGGATTAAAGTGAATCTGTCACCCAACACATATTTAGTCTATATAGAGAATTAAAATCTGTCTCTATGTTGCACTAGCCACTCTTCAGTATAATGATTACTTTTTTGAAAGTAGCCTTTGTGTGGGAGGCACAGTGTGGCACGTAATGCGAATGCCCTGCACGGTATGCTAATTAGCAGTTTTCCATACCCCTCATTGTGCTATTAGAAATGTACCCCTCATTGTGCTATTAGAAATGTCCCAGTGTATGTGGTGTGCTTAGATTCACTGATAATACCATTTGTGGTAATATTGACTCAGCACAGAAACAAATTGTCGTAAAAAAACAAAAAAAAAACACAGACTGTGCCATTGATGAATTAAAGGGTCATTTCTCAAACACTGTTACAGATGAATGGCAAGTACAGCATAGAGGCAGTGTCTACTGCTCTTTGCAATTACTTAAACTTGTCTTAATTTAATGGGTCATCTTTTATTAACTTATACTTATAACTCATTTAACCCCTTGAATGCCAGAGGGGTACGCAGCTCCTTGCTCTGGCAATGGTTAACAGCTTCCATAAGCAAGTATCTATGCACAGACACATACAATAAAAATCACATTTGGGATTTTAGGGCTCGCTCTCGAAAGGAAACATTTTTACAGACTCATTACCTATTATGAATCATTTTTTCTGATAAGGATAAGCCACCCTCCTTGTCAGCTTGGTCTGAGTCGCACACAAGGTAAATCTCCAATTCCAGAAGGGTGAGGTGAAGGCTCACTCCACTTCTGGATCAATTGCCAACCATTAATACAATGGGCCGTATGCATATAATCAAGGAGGAACACTTCTGGTTACAATCTTCAGACCAATAAAGCTTCCCATGGATTTAAACAGGGGACTTTAACACATTGAATGTTACACTGATCCATGAAGCATTCAAGGGGTAAAAACAACAAACACACAAAAATCCACACTGATGGAAATGGGTGTTTGTAAGTTTCATTTCTCCTTAATGGTGCATATGGTGTGCTCTGCTTATCTGTTAGATGTAACACCCAGTGGCTGAACATGAAATTGACACACATTTATAACAGTAAACTGGAGTAAACCAAATGTGCCATAGGGGACAAATAAAAATTCCAACATCCACATACTTGAATAGAGATTTTTAACACCTTGAATGCTAGAGAGGTCTCCAATGCATTGCTTCCCAATGCGTTGGAAACCTCTCTACTATTCAAGGGGTTAAAAGCCCATTTTAATTTAATAGGAATTTGTTTTTGACCACCCCCTCTCCGTGGGTCAGTTGGTTTACTCCAGAATAACTCCAGTTTACTTTAATAAATATGGACCATCCTTCCTTCAGACACAGGATCTTCTACCACCAAGCAAGGCCACAGCACATACCATTTTGTCTTTGCTTCTCACCACTAGTAGTATAGTACACAGTTTGAGCAGGGAGGCAGATTGCCACTGCTGACACAATTAAACATTCACTAAATACCTAATGGATTAACTGGGTTATTTGAACCTCTCAAATGCTAGAAAAGTTTCCAGTCCATTGCAGTGAAGACCACTCTAGTATCCAAAGGGTTAATGGTTCCTTTTAAATTTGTTGGGATTTTTTATTTGCCCCCCTATGGTTCAGTTGCTCCTAAGGGTGCCCCACTTTTGTGCATAAGATCTTCAGTATTGGTGATCAGTTATCATCCCAGAAGAGGTGTGGGAGCCTTCACCTGACCCATGAATATCCAGAATGTGATCTGGACACTTTAGTCACAGACTAGTGGACATGTTGAGACCTGTGTGTACACATATCCTATATTATAATTCGCTAGGATGTTTGTCAGAAGCTGTCATGCTCAGTAGAGACTGCCTGAACGCACAGAATGCTGGGAGGTGTAGGAATGGTGGGAATTCTGTGCTGGGAGCATTCTGTGCTTTTGGGCAGTCTCTACAGTGCACGACTGCATCGGCGGCAGGATGCAGAGCAGGACCGGCCTCTTAACCCTTTGAGTGCCAGAGGGGTACGAAATGCATTACAAAGCAATGTGTTGCATACCACTCTGACATTCAAAGGGTTAACATCGCCCGGACCTTGGCAAGTGTACACGGGCTTTTACATTACTACAAGAATATATTAATTGAGATTAAAGTTCATCATGACACTGCTGGCAAAGATGCAAATCAAGTAACATCATGTACAGAGTTCTCACATTTTTATACAGTATTAGCTACTCGTGTTTATCCTTGTGGCAGATTGTTCATTTATGAAAGTTATGAGGATTGTTTTTTTATAACAAAAAAAAAAGTATAAGGTGACATTCTTACATAATATTATTACTAATAATTATTGCTTGTTACTAATCTGCTTTAAAGGCATAGTAATACTTCACTTTATCTTTATTTTATTTTGTAGGCATTAAAAAAACATGAAGAACGATATGTCTTATCTCTCAAACCTTTATGGTTTAAGAGATATTTACAAGCAAAGTATCCCCTCCCGCCCCTTTTACCTAGTGTAAGCCATCTCTTCTCAGATGTGGAATGCAGTCCATAGACCAGACAGATAACAGAAGGGGACAATCTTCTTCCTATGAGAACAATGAAAGCCCTGCCCCTCTTGACAAGTTTTTCAGGATTTTCCCCTTATCTTAATTGAAGATTGTCCCTCTCTGCAGTCAACCTGGGCACCTCCCTTCTGATCTGGCTGAACAGTGTTACATCAGTAAAAGGGGCGGGAGGGGATACTTTATCATTGAATTACTCTTGAACTACAACTCTGACAGAATTGATATAACACTCTCCAAAGTCCAAATACTATGATGATTAATTAGAGCTGCTTTTATTATGAAACATTACTATCCCTTTAACTGGAGATATTATCTCCCTTTAGGTCACTTCCCCAATTCATATGTTATGCTATGAAGTGTATGCACTACATTTTTTCAAGTTTGAGGGATCTTAGTGCATAAACGCCATTGAATAACATATGAACTAGAGGAATTATATAACTGGAGAAGTGATCTCCACTTTATCACCTCTTTATCACACCTAGTGCATCTTCCCCAGGACTTTCACTAGGGATACTATGTGGCTGATTTGCACGTTCCCTGATAAAATGGGAAGTCTGGTCTACTTACAGCTATTGTCATGGTGGATAACAGGGAAGGCAGTACAGAAGCACACCTAATTTTTTTTTTTTAAACCATTTTGGTGGTAGAAAAGTCTTCATGGCGCTGCTTTGCTCAATAGAGACATCTCTTTCAACAAAGAGGTTAAATCACCTGTCTGAATGTTATTCCTTGCAGCTTGGTCTTTTATCCTGTTGTCTGCCAGAGGTCACCAGTCTTTTTTGTAAAGCAAGGTGGTTTTTACCTTTTCTGAAAGTCCTGGCTTTAACCTTTTGGGCACAGCAATTCACCTAGCAAGCAAAATAAATATATTAAAAAATATATATATTATATATATATATATATATTTATTATTATTTTGAATACTGAGACTGGTGGAGAAAGTATGTCATCTAATAAACATACTTTGGGTGTAATTACAAAAGTGGCGCAATTATTGTGTAATTGCCACAAAGTAGAGATTTAAATGGCACTTTATTAATTTCTGTAACCCCTGAGTACCAGAAGTGAGGTGAAAGCTGTGCATCACTGTTTTTCACTGGCTTCAAGTAATGAATTTTGTATTAAACAATGATGATCTGTGTTAGCATAACCGTATTTTTGTTATTTCTGTATAAATGTCTATTTTAGTAACTAAAAGCTTTTATAATTGTGATCCCCCAGGCTCTGGCCATGGGACTGATTTCCAATAAACCACTTTAAACAGGACCTGAATGCTGGTTGGTGAATTTACCTCACGGGCCGGATAACTAGGGCGGCAGCAGGGCCGTTCCCCGTTTCCCTTCGGGAATTGTAGTTTTTCCTGTCAGTCTTATAAGGCGCTTCGCTGCATTCTAAACTGCACTTCCCGGCATGCAATGTGCAACGCGCTGCCCACGTATCGCATAGGATTATGGGAGTTGTGGTCCGTTTCCGCAGTTTGGTGCGCGTTGCGTGCGGCGCTCTAGCGTACGGGGAACTCCATCTCCCAGTGTACCCTACGCCGTGTTTTCCCCCGGGCTCCCTATCGGCGGCTGCGGAAGGGATAGAAAGATGGCGGCGTCGGGGGCCAGCGGGCCGGGCTCGGCCTCCTCTAACCCGCGCAAGTTCAGTGAGAAGATTGCGCTGCAGCGGCAGAGACAGGCTGAGGAGACGGCGGCATTCGAGGAGGTTATGATGGACATCGGCTCCACCCGGGTACCAACAGGGGGCGGAGACGTGTCGCGATATGTGTGTGTCAGTGCAGCCTGTCAGTGACATACCAGTTGCTTCTGTCACTGGAGGTGGCATTACTCACATGGGTCCTGTCACAGGCTGTAATCTTACACACGTGGGTCCTGTCACATCACACGTGTGACTCCTGTCATTGGGTCATAGACTGAGAAATGCCTCTAGCCTGGCCAAGTAACATCACGAGTGGGTCCTGTCATATGCCAAGACATGTATTTTATGGGTCCTGTTACTTAGGCAGAGGGTGAGAAATGACACTAGTGGGTGTTGTCATTGGCTGTGATACTAGTGGGTCTTCTCATTAACTGAAAATCACACTTGTTGATCCTGTCATTGACTGCCATTCTGCACTAGAGGGTCTCCTCACTAACTGAAACATGACACTAATGGGTCGTGACACTCGGCCGCAGATTACAGGAGAACACTAGTGATTTGTGACTGGGTCCTCAGGCTGATAATTGACACTAGTGGGTCTCGTCATGAATTGTGAAATCATCTAGTAGTAAGTTATGTCACTGAGTCACAGTCAAATTCCACTAGCGGATATCACTTGGTCAGTGTCTGAAACCTTAAACTAGTAGGGCCTGTTACCAATTGTAAAATTGTACCAGTGGGTCCTGTCATTGGCTGGGAAGCAACACTAGAGAAACCTGTCATTAGTTTAGAAATTAGATTATGATATTACACACATGGGTTATAGGCTGTTCTCTTACACAAGTGTCTTGTATCAATAGGTCACACAGACTGTGTATTACACACATGCGTAGTGTCACTGTGGCACAGGGTTTGATGCTACAGGGGTTAGTGCTACTGAGTCACAGGCTGTAATATTATACAAACACACACAGATTGTAGAGGATGTAATATTACACATGTGGGTCTTGTCACTAGGTCACAGGCTGTGTTATTTGGTCTCAGGTTGTGACATTACATGTGGGTTGTGTCATTGTGACAGGCTGTGAAATTACACATGTGGGTTGTGTTACTGTGATGATAAACATGGGAATTGTCACTGACAGGCTGCCATTACACCTGTGGGTAATGTCTTTTTAACAGACTATGAAATTACATTTGGGTCATTGTGACAGGCCATGATATTACATATGTGCTTCATGTAAGTTGCCACAGGCTACAATATTACACATGTGGTTCATGTCATTGTGACACAGGCTGTGATTTTACACACATGGTTTGTGTCAGTTGGGTCACAGGTGGATTTGTCAATTTAATGCTTTATGTTATACTAGTGTATAAGCCTGTGTACATAGGCCAAAGTGTGTGATAAAAGGCCAGATGTATGTTTGTCTGAAGCAGTCATGAGCATTAGAGACTGCTGTTCGGGCAGTCTGCCTTTACTGATGTCTTTTCTCTCCATGTCTCTCTTACACTCTTCCTTTACTGGTGTCTTTTCTCTTCATCTCTCTCTCTCTTACGCCCTCCCTTTACTGGTGTCTTTTCTCTCCATCTCTCTCTCTCACACCCTCCCTTTACTGGTGTCTTTTCTCTCCATCTCTCTTTTACGCTCTGCCTTTAATGGTGTCTTTTCTCTCCATCTCTCTCTTACGCTCTGCCTTTAATGGTGTCTTTTCTCTCCATCTCTCTCTTACGCTCTGCCTTTAATGGTGTCTTTTCTCTCCATCTCTCTCTTACACTCTCCCCTTGCTGGTATTTATCTTTTCTCTTAAATTCTCCCCTTGCTGGTATTTAAAGGGATAGTAATACTTAAGTATTACTAATCCGTACATTTAAGTCCTATTAAAAATAAATGTATTGCCCCCAGTGTCATCTCTCAAACCTTTATGGTTTGAGAGATAATCGCTCCTAAAGTTGCCCTCTCCCCCACCCCTTCCCTGAAGTCAGCATTGTAGCTGACTGATGGGAAATCCGGTCTTAGATCATCAGGCGGCTCTGCAGCAGAGCCGCAATCGCGTTAATAAAAAAGAAATTCACTAAAACGCTCTTCTACGTGTGCTTGCAAACCAAGCACATGTAGAAGACCATTTCAGTGAAAGTTTTTTTTTTATTAACGCGATCGCGGCTCTGCTGCAGAGCCGCCTGAAAGTCGTACAACTGGCTTCCCTGCAGTAAGCTAGAACGCTGACTACAGGGAAGGGCAACTTTAGGAGAGATTATCTCTCAAACCACTTAAGTATTACTATCCCTTTAACTTATCTCTTATACTTTCCCCTTGCTGGTGTCTATACTCTTTCCAGTTCCCTCTCACACTTTCCCCTTGCGGACCTATCTCCAGTTCTCTTGCACTTTACTGGTGTCTCTCACTCTCCCCCCTTGGTGGTATCTCTCCAGTTGTCTCTCACACTGTCCCCATGGCAATGCCTCTCCAGCCATCTCACACTCTTCCCATACCAGTCGTTCTGCACTTCCTGCAGTCTCTTCCCCTCACATCCCTAGTTACCTCATTTGCTCCATTGGTACATGACATCACCACTTGCCAGCTGTTGCAGACAATCCCCAAGCTCCCTGTGCTTGCCCGCAGCTCTCGGCGGTTGACTGGATGGTTCCCCTGTGCTGTTGCGGCGTCAGCTCTCTGCTTGCTCAAGTGCATCCTTCTGTTGCCCTGTTTGTGCCAGCCTCGGCCCACCCAGACATAGGGCTGTCCTTGAGCTCCAAGTTTCTGGATGGTGCGTCCCTAGTTACCTCACTCGCTCTGTTGCTAATCAGTTTTCACCGTTCGGTCAGTTTCTACTGTGCACGACTGCATCGGACAAACATACATCTGGCCTTTTATATTATTGTATGATATGATATGATATATGTGAACTCACAGATCTGTGTCACCAGTTGTGATATTGTTTGTCATCTCAGGGTTCTATTGTGATTCTGTGACCTTGCACATTGGACTATGTATTTTGTGTTCAGTAGAAAAGTGTAACAGTTGCGAGATAAACCAAAATTACTATAGAGGGGAACAAATATTCCCAATGTGTTAGAGACACCGAAGATTAAAATCATTTAAATCAATGGTTATTTTTATTTCTCCCCAGTGGAATATTTAGTTTGCTCTAGAATCTCTACACTTTTCTTTTGAACATAAGGTGGTAGTCAGCATTTAATTAGTCACTCTTACTCACTTTCTGCTATTTAGTCTCAAACTTATTAGGGATAAAAAAGGGTTAAAGGGACAGTTAATATCAAGTAACATTTATATTGTAAGGTTTATCCTCCTGAGTACAAGAAATGTTTTATTAAAAAGTTAGAGCAGCTAAAAGTGGATTTTTTATTTATTTTTTTTTTGGTGCGATATCAGGGTGGCCTGAAATATTACAGTGGCGCTGTTGCTGCACCATCCTATGGAAACTTCTGGTCAATTGACCAGAATCTTTCATAGGATTGTGGAGCAACAGCGCCACTATACAATTTCAGGCCACTATGATACTGAACCTAAAAAAAGTCAAGTTGGAGCTGCATTAAATTTTGATTAAAACACCTCTCTGCAGTGTGAGTACATTTGTTGTACTCAGGAGGATAAACCTTACAATATACATTTTACTTTAAATTGTTACTATCCCTTTAAATATTTAACCAATACTGCTGCTGTAACTGGTAATATGCCTGTGTTACCATTTAAACATATTACATTTATTGAGAAGTATGGAGAACAGGGTATCTGCTTTGCCTCTCCCCTCTGGTAGCGAACTCCATCATTCATAGATCCACTTCTGGTATTTCTGAATGTTCGGACAGAATCCACGTAATTAGAACTTCTACATGCGCCAAGTGTTCCGTATACTGACATAGGATGCACGCTCAGAAGTGGCATTTTTCAGTGGTGACTGTGTCATGTTGTCATTAAGACTGATGTACTAAGAACTGGTGGTACAATTTTGGGGCAAACCAACTGCCCCACAGAGGACATATCACATTTTCCCTAGTCTTAAAGCGGAACTACCACCAGAAGTAGAGTTCACCCTGCAATAATTAGGTGTGCAGCTGAGCAGGGAGCCCTGAATTCCATGACGTGCCAGGACTGTCACTAGTCCTTAAGAGGCGGACAGCTGTGACAGCCCTGACACGCATTGGACGTTAAGGGGTTGAGCTAGTCGCCACCTGACTAATTATTGCAGGGCGACTTTGCTTCTGGTGGTAGTTCCACTTTAAATGGGGCTCTTAACATCTTCAATGCTAGGTCTAAAATACATTGCCTTTAACCTGCACCAGAATCGCTCCATTTTTATTTTTTAGTAAATCGACCTCAGTGTTAACCCCTTTGAGTGCCAAGAGTATCCAATGTATTACTCTGAAACTCAAAAGAACCATGAGCATCCAAGGTGCAGCTCACAGGCCAGACTTGTCCCCTCTGAGACTCTTAACCCTTTGAGTGCCAGAGGGGTACAGAATGCATCCGTACCCATTGGCACAAAGGGTTAACAAAACATTTTCCTATTTTGTCTGTAAAAACAAGACCCAGTAGGACTCAATGCCCTGCTGTGATTACCACTGTTTAACTAACATTACAGTTCTTGAGAATGGTTCAGTCTGAGGACTTAAACGCAGCAATGTCCCATAAAAAAAAATGCTTAGAGTTTTGTAGAGATTAAAAAAAATAAACTAAATGTCACAAATCCTATGTCTCAAACCACTACTGTTTGAGAGCTAGCCTCCATTAGAGTCCCCCCTCGCTCCCCTTCTCCTGACGTCTGCAGAGCTGCAATAGCTCAATATAAAAAAATACTTCTTTGGAACGGTCTACAAAGGGTCTGACTTGCAAACACAATTTTTAGACCGTTCAAAAGTAGTAATTCTTTTTTAAATTGAGCTATTGCGGCTCTGGTGAAGAGCCGCCTCTTGTCGGCCAACACAGATCTCCTTCTGTCAGTTTTACAGCTGACATCAAGCGAGAGGGGAACTTTAACTGAGGATCTCTCTCAAACCATAGCGGCCTGAGAGATAGCATTTTGGTTTTTTTATAGATTTGTAGAGATTTAAAAAATGTTGTTTATGGGACATTACCGTCCATTTAAAGGGATAGTAACAGAGTAAAATGTATATTGTAAGGTGTATCTTCCTGAGTAAAACAACTACAGCTGAGAGGTGTTTTATTCAAAAGTTACAACAGCTCAAACTAGAACTTTTCAGGTGCAATATCTCAGTGGCCTGAAATTGTACAGTGGCGCTGTTGCTATATCATCCAATGGGACAGCTCTGGTAAATTGACTATAAACCTCCACAGTATGATGTGGCAACAGGGCCACTGTACAATTTCAGGCCCCTGAGATACTGCACAAAAAAAAAAAAAAAAAATTTAGCTGCTATAACTTTTTAATAAAACTCCTCTCAGCAGTGGGAGTACCATTGCTTTAGTCAGGAAGATAAACCTTACAATATAAATTTTACTGTATATGAAATGTTACTATCCCTTTAACCATATGAATGCCCAGGGTGGTATGGAATGCATTGCAAAGCAATGAATTCTGTACCACTCTGGCACTTAAAGGGTTAATCAAAATTGATGATTACTAAGCCTTTAACCCCTTGAGTGCCAGAGGGGTACACAACATATTACTTTGCAATGCGTTGTGTACCCCTCTGGCACTCAAAGGGTTAACTGTGGTCTTTTGTACAAACAAGGTTGAGCAAACTTTTTTAATGTTTATTACTGCTAAAAAGAAATCCACATTTTTTTTTTAAGTTTAAAAATTTTATTTTAATTTTCTACAGAAAAAACATTGTGTTAAACATTACTTGCTCTATGATGACATCATGCGTGGAGCAATGCTCATGGACATTAACTCTTGAAACAGAAGTTTGCAGGCATAGGGCATTCGTACCAACGATATCTGGGTTTTGTTACGACATCCCCTACACTCATAAGTGTGGGTCCTTGTATTTGCAATTGCCATTAGACCGCAGAGATTACAGACATGAACTTGGTAAGGGTCAGAGGCTTCAAACAACCTCTCCCTTAAGAACTGGGCAGCCCCATGGGCTATCTGGCAGTCTCGTTCCATTTCTCCAAAACGTAAACCCCCATCACGGGATCTGCCCTCCATTGGTTGTCTGTTCAAAATCTGAATAGGTCCTCTTGCCCGAGAATGAATTTTATCATCCACCATGTGTTTCAGTCTCTGGTAATAGGTTGGCCCGATAAAGATTTGCGATGTGATTTTACGTCCGGTAAATCCATTATAAAGAACCTCATTTCCTCTAAGATGATAACCATAGTCAGATAACAAGTTTGAAATCTTTTGCACATTAACTGCATCATTGAAGGGTGTTGCATCACCTATCTCTCCCTTGTTAGCAGATACCTTCCCTTGAAGGCATTCGATCAAATGCCCAATGGTCATACGAGAAGGAATTGCATGAGGGTTGATGATGATATCAGGTGTAATACCTTCACAAGTGAAAGGCATGTCCTCCTGTCTATACTGAATACCACAGGTGCCTTTCTGTCCATGTCTGCTAGCAAACTTGTCTCCAATTTGAGGTATTCTAACCGAACGTACCCTTATCTTGCAGAACTTGTATCCTTCTTGATTTAGTGTCACCATGACCTGATCCACAATTCCAGTTTCACTGGTACGTAGGAAAGTGCTACAGTCTCTCTTGGTGTAACGACTATTGGTGCTTTGTAACTCATCTTCATTTTCAGGCAGGGTTACAGTCTTGCCAATGATCACATCGTCCCCTGATACACGAACACCAGGTGCTATCAAGCCATCATCATCCAATTTATCATATATGGCATGCCTCATTCCTTGGCAAGTTTCACGTGTAGGTTTCTCAAAAACTTCTTCTTGGTCAAAGCCCTTTTTGGACTCCTGCTCTTTGTAAGACCGGTAGAACACAGACCTGAAGAAGCCTCTGTCGACAGCAGAACGGTTCATAATGACAGAGTCTTCCTGGTTGTAACCAGTGTATGAGGCAATAGCCACAATGGAGTTAATACCTGCTGGAAGCTCTCTGAATCGGAGGTACTCCATGGATCGTGTAGTTACCAGTGGCTTTTGAGGGTAATACAAAACATGAGCCAGTGTGTCCATACGAACATGAAAATTAGTAATATACACACCCATTGCCTGTTTACCCATAGCAGACTGGTACGTGTTCCTAGGAGACTGGTTGTGATCAGGGAAGGGAATAATGGAAGCACAGACACCTAGGATCATGGATGGATGAATTTCACAGTGTGTGTATGTTGAGCAATATGCCACTCCCTTCTCTTGCAAATCATCAGGTGTCATAGCCAGCATAACAGTCTCCTCTTCTAGTGTATCAATGTATTCCACGACACCACTAGCAACAAGATCCTGCCAACTGTAATTATTATATTCCCGCTCCTTTAATTGGTCAATATGTCTCCTTTTTAGCAACAATTTTTGCTTTTCCACAATTAATAGCGGCCTGCAAATTCGACCAGCATCAGTGTAAATCCGAATCTCTCTCTCACGAATATCCCTGATCATCGACACCTCAGACACGATAATGTCCATCTGACGGCGTAGTTTCTTTAGGGTGTTCATCAGTTGTTCTGGATCCTTGTGAATTCCAACCCAGCAACCATTCACAAATATTTTTGTAGCATCTGCAATTGCAGCCGGAGAAATTTCTTCAAGGTTTTCCATACTCCACTCTTCCAAGAATTCCAATATTGGGGAAGGCTGAGACCCAACTGAAATGTAGGCCATCAAAGCCAAGTTTTTTACAAGTCCGACTGCATGACCCTCAGGAGTCTCAGCAGGACAAACCATTCCCCACAGTGTGTTATGCAGTTGTCTGGGTTTGGCAAGTTTTCCATCTCTACCAATAGGTGAATTCAGTCTCCGCAGATGAGAGAGTGTGGAGGCAAATGTCAGACGATTTAACACTTGTGATACACCAGCTCTTGCTTGATGAGCCTTCTTTTGGTCACCCCAATTCCCAGTAGCCAAAGAATATTTTAGTCCATCTGAAATTATTCGAGTCTTAATTGCCAACTCAAGGTTAAAGTCTTTTCCACGGTCAATGAATTTCTGTGCATAGATTCTTACTTCTTTAAGTAAATTTTTGAACATCCCCCTGAAGAGAAATGCAAGCAACGGCCCGGCGAGATCCAGTCTTTTATTGCCATAATGATCTCTGTCGTCAAGTTCTCTTCTTCCCAAAGCCGCCAGCAGAAGCCTGTTAACCATGTATCCCAAAAAATACGCTTTTTTGGTTTCACAGAAGTCACTGACACCAACATGGGGAAGCATTTCTTTCTGAAGGACCTCTTTGGCATACTTGATCCTTTTTTCTTTTGTTACACCAGGCTTGGCACCTCTGGAACCAATAAAGTTCAAGGCCACATTCTGTTCTTGGATAACAAAGGCTTCGTCCAGCGATGGTTTTACCATCTCCATTATTTCTGGATCCTCAAAGTCATAAATAATATGTTCCAGTATGTCTCGGTCAGACACAAAACCTAGCGCTCTGAACACAATAATGATGGGCACTTCTTGCTTGATGTAAGGTAGCGTTGCGACAATGCGCTGACCAATAGCACTCTTTTTAGCACCTTGACCACCTCTGGCCAACATGCTAATCCATATAGAGCTGGTTGGTCTTGAAGAGTTCTCCAGGCAAGACCTACACTCTGCAGTATAAGCATATTTTGAGTCTTTTTTTGCAAAAACATAGACTGTGTTTGTAGCCATCTTTTCTTGAGCAATAAGGACCTTTTCAGACCCATTAATTATGAAGTAGCCTCCTGGGTCAAGCGGGCATTCATTTAACTCACACAGGTCACGGTCTGTAAGGTTGTTCAGCAAACAGTACGTTGAACGCAACATAATTGGTATTTTCCCAATAAATGTCTTTTGGTGCTGCGCCTGAACTTGCTCTTCGCCATCTTTCACGACTGTCTTGGTGATGTCCACATAGAGAGGAGCGGAGTACGTTAGATTTCTCAGCCTTGCCTCATTTGGCATCATGGGTGAAGGAGCCCCATCTCTTTCCCAGTGTGTAGGTTTGGATAAGTAAATCTGTTCAAACTTCAGCAAATACCGTGTAGGGTCCTCCACTTCCCCCGATGTGTGTTGGGCTTCGGCTTGCAGGTCTATAGGCGGCGTATCTTCCACGATCCTCTGGACAGACATCTGTATGAACTCATCGAAGGAATCGAGCTGCTGCCTCACCAAGCCTTTTTCATCGAAATAAGAGCTTATTACGATCCAGCAGGCCTCCTGCCACAAATCGGGGGTGATCTCATCATCCTCCTCGTCATATTGCATATCTTCGTCTACGTCGTACATGTTTGCGGTGGGCCCGTTGTTGTCACAGCTCTCGGGAAAAACAACGCCACTAGCGCTCCCGCCGGAAACAAAGCGATGCGGAAACGTGCGTACAGCCTCCTGTACGCTCTAACAACTACTTCCGCTTCCGGGAGCCACATTCTCCTGTAGTTACTGCCACTCACTCACCATTGGTCGTTCCGGATCACGTGTCCCGCGACTTACATGTCTCCACTGTCCCTGGGTTAAACATGTAAAGGCTGCACATTCAGCCATTTTAAAGTGTACCTGCTCTGCCTGTGGTTTCATTAAGTGCATCTATGTAAATGGACTGTGCCGTGTACTTTTTGTTTTCCAATACGTTTATTTGATTTAGGTGGCAGGTGCCCTTTAACCCTTTGAGTGCCAACGTGCGTATCCCTCTGGCATTCAAAGGATTAAAAACTGATAATTGTTTATTAATGGTTAATGAGATTAAAACAGTGTTGATGGGCATTTCCTACAGAGTAAAACAAGAGCACTCCAGCATACCTTCCAACAGTTCAAATTGCCAAAGAGGGACATTTGTGTTTTAGGGGGTGTTGCTGGGGGCGTGGTTGGTGGGCAGGGCATTACCAATCAGTTTTAGGCTATTTCATGACCTATTAACGCCTCCTTGTGTAACCTAATAAATGACTTATATCAAGACCAAAGTAATTTTTTTACACAGACTAATTTATAAACACATATACTGACATTTAAACAAACATGAATGTGAGTTTTATTGCTGTAGAGTAATATTATACACTTATATATACACCACACAATCTGCTATCCTAAAAAGAGGGACATCAGGGTGGAAAAGAGGGACAGAGGGATTTGGGTCTAAAATCGGGATTGTCCCTCCTAAAGAGGGACACTTGGGAGGTATGCTCCAGTTGCTGTTAGATATTTCATTTAAAAGTTCTTGCAACAAAAATTATCTATCTCTCTCTATCCTATATAATAATTCGCTAAATCGTGTGTAACGCCGCGTCATACGCAGTAGACACTGCTGCACGTGCGGCAGTCATGCGCAGTAGAGACTGCCCGCACCGCGGCTGATACAGAGCTGGGCGCTCCGAAGGCGCGGGCAGTCTCTACTGCGCTTGACTGCCCCGCGACCTGGTGGCAGTGGCACTGTGGCCCGTGTAACAGGCTTTTCAACTAGTATATATATAAATATATAAAGCAAAATGTTGACAAATAAACTGACACTTTTTTTCACAAGACATGTTTGTGCATCACCATATGGTTGCATTACCGTTTCTTTTTTTTTTTTTCTTTTTATATGCGTTTTATGATTAGCACCCAGGCAATAGTCACCCATAATCTGAGGTCAAATAGGAGTGCCCAACTCTTCACTATAATAGCCTGGGTGCTGATGAAGATTGCACAGTTATTGCAGTTTTGATAGGATATAAGCACTCTTATGACATCCATGAAAGACGTGAAAGAAAAAATGAATTTTATTCAATCAACGTTTCGGCTGTATCTTGTCAGCCATCCTGAAGAAAGCTGACAATATACAGCCGAAACGATGACTGAACAAAATTATTTTTTTCCTTCACATCTTTCATGAAAGTCCTGAAAGTGCTTATATATATATATATATATATATATATATATATATATATATATATATATATATACACAACGGAATGGAGGTGGGCACTCTATTACAGATGATAAATTTGTTAAATGCCCAGGTGCTGCCTAACAAAATACTAATAAATAAATGTCCTGTAGTCCAAAGACTAGCTAGTAGGAGCACTCCAGGGACTTATTAAATTTTAAATAAATTATTTTATTAGATCAAAAATAATCGACATTTCGGCCCTCACAGGGGCCTTCCACAAAACAACCAACACCAAGCAAAAGTGACCATTTATACAGTGTAACAGTCAAACTAAGAGCGAAAATTGACCTAAACGTTCAACAGTTTATATATAATAAAGTTCAAATAGGTAGCACTCACTGTCAGTTGCATAGTTTATGCCTGGGTGCACATCAAGTAGATAAATGATACATACAGAATTGCACTCTCAGGATCTTATTTGAAAAAATGAGATGGTGTTTAACCCTTTGCGCACCCCTCTGGCACTCAAAGGGTTAATGGAATCAACGTTTCGGCTACATTTATAGCCGAAACGTTGATTCCATTAAACACCATCTGATTTTTCAAATAAGATCCTGAGAGTACTACTTCCTGCATTTCTGTATGTATTTTAGGGTGACCGCATGTCCCTGATTGCCAGGGACAGTCCTGGAATGTATATGTTTGTCCCATTCCATACCTGGGAACTTTTTGAAGCAGGGCTACCTGGAGGGTAACCCTGTCAGTGCCGACCAGGGAGGAAATATAAAAGGGGCGGGCCTTAGTCGTGTGTGGGGGGGGCGGGACAAAAAAACCCTTGCAAAATGGATGTAAGAGGGCGGGGAGTGGGAGGAACCGGGCGGGATGGAGCACAAGTGGGCAGAGTTTCTATTTAAACTCTGCCCATCCAGTGATTCACACATTGCCCCGGAGACCCGGTAATTCACTTTGAAATCCGGAGTCTCCGGGGCAAAACCGGAGAGTTCCCAGGTATGCCCATGTCCCGGGCAACCCCCCATCAGGGACAATACAAAGTCCCTGAATAAAGAATCGAAACACTAGAAATATAACTGCCCATTGCCTATTGTGACACAAAGTGATGCCTCTGGTGGGCTACAAGAAAATGGCTACCAGACAAAAGCACTGGAGACAGAAAGGAGCCTTGATCCGGACATGAAGCAGAGCTGCAGTGCAGTTGTAGTGTAATGCTAGTCTAAGGCATTGGGTGTGATGTACATTATCTTGTAGTCCACCACAGAGATCACTTCCTGTCACAGCAGTAAATGGACAGTGCTCCCTCTAGTGTTTAGAACTATGTAGTGCGCCAGATAAAAAGAACTTAAGAGCTCTGAAGTACTCATCATCACACTGTTCCTGAATGGCAGAATGGAAATGTGGTCACCCTACTGTGTGTGTGTGTGTGTGTGTGTGTATATATATATATATATATATATATATATATATATATATATATATATATATACACACAGATATACCACTTGAGTGCCAGATGTATGTGCAACACAGTGCTTTTTAATGTGTTGCTCACCCCTGTGTTAGTCAATGAGTTTAACCTTTTGAGTGACAGAGAGGTATCCAACGCATTACAACACAATGTGTTGGACACCTCTCTGGCACTCAGAGGGTTAAACGATCAGTACATGTTATTTTTCATGAAAACCTATATGTTAAAGAGTTTTTCCTGATATGTTAACCCACTGAATGCCAGAGAGGTACACAACACATTAGAGAGCAATGTGTTTCATACCCATGTGGCAATCAAAGGGTTAAACAAGGGTACCCCCCCCCACACACAAACACACATACACACAGCTAGCTGTTGTTTTATTCAAACAAAATAACCTTTTAAACTATCTGAAAGTGAGTAACAGTTTCATTACTTCATGAAAGTACAAACTGCCAGGAAGTAATAAAGCTGTTACTATCACAGTCTATGGATAACTGTTGCAGTGACTTGGCTCTCCCGTAGAATGTAACAGACTTACAAATCTGGTCACTAGTAGGCACTTTTCCAGTAAAATGCCAACAGTTTAAGCTGTAATTACTCTGGAAAGATACACCTCCCTTGTTTTATATATATATATATATATATATATATATATATATATATATGTATATATATATATATATATGTCTAAATTTCATAAATGATTATTGCTCTTTTTAAGCAACATTGTTAACTGATGTTCAGAAGTAAAATATATATATCATTATTTTAAATGCAGTTTATGGGAGACTTGAGTAACAGTTTACAGCTCTCCACTGGAAGGGCAAGAGAGAGCACCACCTTCTGGTGTCAATAGAAAATTGCAGTTTAATTTAAAAAGAAACAAACACTTTTTAAAGGGAAAGTAATACCTGAATTAAAGTACAGGTCTGAGTCTTCTTTATATTTTTTCTAACACACAGCGCTATATTTTAACACAGTGTTGTAGTTGAAGCGCAATTCAAGCTGAAAGTATCCCCCTTCTGGCCGCCCCCATTAGATCTGGAATCCAGTCCTGGGAACAGACAGATGAAGAGAGGGACAGTCGTCAGTCACTAAGTATAAGGAAAACCCAGTCCCCTTGATGAAGGAAGGCAGGATTTTCCTTTTGCTTACTGAAGGTTGTCCCTCACCGTGCTCCATCCGGACCAGACTGAGGCAGAGTGACGCAGAGAAAGGGGTAGGAGGAGGATCCTTTATGCTTGAATTGCGCTTGAACTACAAAACTGTAAGTGTTAAAATATAGGGCTGTGTGTTAGAAAAAATATAAAGAAGACTCGGACCTGAACATTAATTCAAACATTACTATCCCTTTAATGAAAACATCTCCCTGCAGTGTTTTTTTTTTTAATCAGGAAATGATTACTATTAATTTGACACTTTTACTGCATTTGTACTCAATTGGATGTTACTCTTAAGGACCAGATGGTTGTGAAACACTTTGAAAGTAATGCGTTGCATGCTCCTCTGGTAATTAAAGGCGTCTCCAGCGATTGCTTTACAGTGCTTTGCAGTCTTCTCTAGTCTGTAAGAGGCTGAACACTCATCATTGTATTTCCATCCCTAGAACGTGCGGTCTGCCTATTTCCTGTGTTGTGCTGTAAAAGGTGCAAGCAGTGACCTCTTGTGACACTAATCTGTGTCTTTCTGTGGTAGTTACAGGTGCAGAAACTGAGGATGGCACACATGCGGGGCCCGCTGTATGGAGGATCCCTTCCCAACGTCAACCAGATTGCCAGCGGCACGGCTGAATTTCAGGTGACGCTCTCCTGTGTCTCGCTGATATATTATCTAAATGTGTATTTACTGTGTATTTCTTTCCTTGGCCTGGCCTACTGTACTTACCTGATCTCTTTACCCTGTTTTTCTGGCCTGACCTACTTCTTGGATATGTCCTGACCTCTTCTCTTAAGTCTGTGTCTGACTGTCCAATGTTCTAAACCAGTAGTTGGCAGGCTTACGCATATCAGCTTGTGGAGACTGTAACTCTCATCATCCCCAGCCATCCATTAGTCTTTTTGTGATGTTCCTTTCTGGCTTGACTGCCTTCCCTGGGCATGACGTTTCTACTGGTCTTACCTGATCTCTACTCTCTACCCTGTATATAAGGCCAGCTATGACTGATACTTGTCCCTACTCTGTTTGCATTTTCCTTCTTCTTGCCTGATCTCCCTCATTCCTCTGCCTTCCTTTTCAGCAGCCAGTACTTGGCCTGACCGCTTCATTTTCTTTAGGGGAATGTACAAATAGACACTTGCACTCAAAAATGTGCAAACCCTACATATAAAGAGTTTTGTGCAACATAATGGCTGGTTTGCACAGTGTATGCTGGGGGTAGTGTTTGGGCATGTTGGATGTTCTGTTCATCTGCTTTTTGGTGCATGCTGTGTACAAACTTGGGGGGGGGGAGGCGGCGATTAGGGAAAGAGGGACAGAGGGATTTGGGTCTAAAAGCAGGACTTTCCCTCCTAAATAGGGACACTTGGGAGGTATGTTCACATACAATTGTGGTTCCCAAATGTTTAAGTCATGACACATATACATTTATAAGTGACATATGTAGTTTGAAACTCTAAAATATCTATGACGTGCAAGGAAAACAATATACATTAATTTATTAGTAGATGACACATTTAATCCAGGGCTAGTCAATTTTTGGACCGCCAGCTGTTGAGGACTAAAATGTCCATCATTCCCAACACCATCCAACAGCTGACTACTAATTTATACATATGTGCAGATATTGGATTAGTGTATAGAGCTGAAGCTTATGGACTGTAACCCAGTTTTGTGTATTCCCCTTTGTATGTATGACTGGTCCAATCAGAGTGTCTGTATGTGTCTGACTGGCTGATAAATTTGCTGGGCTGCGAGAGTCTGATTTCTCCAGTCTGATGGATTGTGTGTTTCACATCTTCATATAGTCAAGTATATCTTTTTTTCTACAGGGTCCCCCGCACTCCCCTCTGGATCCATACCGCAGTACCCGCCATCATGGCTTAGTGGAGAGGGTACACAGAGACCCCCGCCGTATGATGTCACCACTCCGCCGATACATGCGTCAGATATCCTTTCTCTGTACATAGCTATGGGTGCTGGGCCATATTTAGAAAACAACAGTGGAGTAATATTGGGGAAAACCATCTGCTGCATAGAGAGAGAATGCTTGTGTTTATTTAAATTATGCTTTTAACTCTTCCAGTGCTAGTGAAATCTCTATTGCATTGATAAGCAATGCATTGAGGACCTCTAGCATTCCTGGGTTACAGAGCCCTGTTTAAATCAGTGGAAAGTCTGGAAATGTTTCTCTTCTCTTTGGTCCAGTTGGTTTACCTGAGAATTGCTCCACTCTCTCAGTGTATGTAGCCTAGTGTGTTTATGTGGCCATACCTGCAGTAATGCCAGTATGTTTTGTGACAATCCATGTAAGTCATTTTAGTAAACATAATATATTCACATCTTGTCCTGTTCTTTCTCCTGACCTCCCTTTTATATTCATTTTTGGTCCTGCATTTCCTACTGACTTCCCATATAAATCCACTTCCTGTCCTGCTCTTCCGCCTGATTTCCCATATATATCCACTTCCTGTCCTGCTCTTCCTCCTGACTTCCCATATATATATATATATATATATATATATATATATATATATATATATATACACTTCCTGTCCTTCACTTCCACCTGGTCTCCATTTTTATGACCTCTGCTTCCATCTGGCCTCTCATTTTCTGACCTCAGGATGAATGTGCAGTGTTTTCAGACGCTGTGGGTGTTTGTGGGGGAATCCTCCTGTGGACAGAGTGCTCCTTCCGTACAACTGCATCGTAGTGGACAAAAAAGGTTTCTTTGATTTAAATAAGGCTTTTAACCCTTTGAATGCTGTATAGACCTCCAGTTCATTGTGAAGCAATCCATTGGAGACGTCTCTAGCATTCAAGGGGTAAAAGCCCCATTTAAATCAGTGGCAATGCTATTTGTCCTTTATAGTGCAGTTGGTTTGCCCCAAAATTATGCATTTGTACGGTTTTCTCCTTAACGTGCTTACCTGGATAGTTCTCCCTACAATGTGGCGTACCTCTCCCCTCACCAGGAGCCCAGCTGGAGGAGGTAATGTGGACAGAGCTGGTGTAGGTTTTACCTGTGAGCCATTGCCCAACAGGGAGAGCAGATAAAATGTCCCCAGGCCTCTCTATTGGCCTGTCTCTAGGGTTGCCACCCAGCCGGTATTTTACCAGCAGACCGGTAAAAAATTGCCTTCTCTCCAATGTTAAGTCTATGGAGGGAATGCCATTACCGGTATGTTTTTTTAAGAAAAGGTGGCAACCCTACCTGTCTCTTCTGGTATATCTGAAGTGATCTTTTTTATCCACCAAAGCTAAATCGATTTAATATAAAATGGTGTATCCTTTAAGGAGTGATTTATCATATTTTCACAATAAATGATAAATCATTTCTCTCAAGTGAGGCATTTAAGTTTTTTTTCTGATGACTAAAACAAGTGTACGTCCACTACTGGAAGACCTCCAACACTTTATGCAAGTTTGAACTGTTGGAACTTTTGAAGGGAGGCTCTCCCAGTAGTAGCATTATCTTTGTTTTACTCATTAGGAAAATCCATACAATATAAATTTTTATCACAAAACATTACTGGCTCTTGAAACCTCATGTTTCTGAACAACCCCATAGAATCCTTAAAGTGATTACCCAGGCCTCTGATCACCACTTTGCATGATCTCACCTGCATCAGCCCTCAGGCAGAGTTCACACAGCAGGGGTAGCGAACCCAAAGGACTCCCCTTTTCTTGCCCTCTGACCTTATTCAGTCCCCTTCCAGCTGTCTCCGCTCCTCTCTTTTAAAACCCACAAACGGATAGACCTCAGTAGACGCTTATTCTTCATTGTAGAACCCACTGAGCACAGGTTGATCTATCAGAACATTGAAGTCCCTTATTAAAGCGAAACTACCATGTGCCAGCAATAAGTAGTCCAGTGGCGACTAGCTTCATAAGAGTTCTCTTACCTCTTTCAACAACAGGATGATAGAGAAATCCTTAATCTTGCAAGACTGATGGCCAGGTTAGTTAAGTCTGCGCGCCTGCTCCGTCCGTCCCTTCCGGTGCCAATAGGGTCAGTACAATGCATCTGTAGGGAGACCGGGACTGACAGCGCAGGCACGCAGACATGATGTCTGCGCTGATACCTGGCTTCCAGTCTCGCAAGATTAAGGATTTCTCTATCATCCTGCTGTTGCGAGAGGTAAGAGAACTGTTATGAAGCTAGCTGGCACCTGCCTAATTATAGCAGGGTGACTTTACTGTGCATGGTAGTTCCGCTTTAAAGGGATAGTAATGTCAACATATAAAGTTATATTGTCTTTATTGTTGCATAGTGTTTGTAATTCGTGTTGAAAGTTTCTCGCTCTTGAAAGCAGGTCTGGACGGATCACAATGAGGGACAATATAGTGTGTGTCAGTATAAGGAATACCGTGCGCCTCTTGATAAAGGGAACAGGGTTTACCTTATGCTCACACAATAATGTCCCTCATTGAGATCCATCGGGACCGGCTTTCGGATCTGAGGAAACTATGACTGACATAATGGAAAGGGGCAGACGCGGGAAACTTTCAGCTCCAATGACAAACACTATGCAACGATAAGGACACTTCAAACGGTAGTACGCATTGTATAGAATTACAATGAACAGTCCAATATAACTGTATATGTTGACATTACTGTCCCTTTAATCCCTATGTATTCCTGTCAGCACATCCTTGTCAACCTTTTAACCCCTTAAAGGGATAGTAAATTCGAAAAAAAAGTACAGGCGAATTTATAGGTACAATTAAAACATACTTACTGCCCTCATTCCCATCTCTCAAATCGTTATGGTTTGAGAGATGTAATAAAATGAAGGTCTCGGCTCCCTCCCGCTTCTCATGTGTCCGCTGTATAGCCAACCTCATGAATTCCTGCTTCTGGGACCACAAGGCGGCTCTTCAGGAGCGCTGACATCGAGATATATAACTATAATTATTTCATCGGTATGGTCTACAACATGTGCCTGGCTTGCAAGCACACATTGTAGACCATTGCGATGAAATAATTATGGTTAGATATCCCGATGTCAGCACTCCAGAAGAGCCGCCTACAGTCAGGCGACCGGATTCTGCCTCTGACAGCTTTACAGCTCGTCAGGTAGAAAGGGGAGGGAACGGAGGACTTTATTTTCTTACATCTCTCAAACCATAACGGTTTGAGAGATGGGAATGAGGGCAGTAAGTATGTTTTAATTGTACCTATAAATTCACCTGTACTTTTTTTTTGCGTTTACTATCCCTTTAAAGACCCTTGACAGTCCTGGCACGACATGGATCCAACACGCGATAAGGACCCATGACGTGCCAGGATCGTCATGGAATTCAGGGCTCCCTACACGGCTGCACGCTGTTCGGGGAACCCTTATTCGGATTCTCAAAAAAAAAAAAAAAAAAGGTCCATGGTCCGATGTGAACCTCCTTGTGAAGCAATGCGTGCAGTCAAATCTGATGCTTAGATGATTAAGAATTACACATTTTCTCGTTTGAGCCATTTGTCACTCCCTTTAATACCCAGATCCCCCTCTACTCTTTCTCTCTGACTGGCCCCTGGGCCGCCCCTTAGATGCCCCTGCCCCTGGTAATAATCCTGTTTTTCATTATAAAGGAACTTGCCCTGGGGAAACTACCCCTCGGACACAGGACAGCTGTTTAGGTTGCCGACTGCTCTAAACAGGTGAATTCTCTTCTGCCTATCGGGCCTCTTCCTGCTTCTCTCCCACTCTCTGCAAATTGTTCTGCTGCTTACTGGAAAGACCTACTTTGCTGTGTGGCGTCCAAAGTGTTCCCTGTAGCTAAGCCATGAGTGCCTTATTGCAGCGCAAATCTGTGTGACTGGGCAGTGTCTGTGGGACTGTGCTGTTTTCTTTTGTCAGTGATACATGATACTGCATGTGCTGTTTTCTCACCAGGCTAGGGGAAGATATCCTTTACATTACTTACTTCCTGGTCAGGACACAGCAGGAAGTGAGGGGTGCATAGGAATATGGCTTCTCCCAGCTTACTGAAAGTGTTAGCAATGTCGAAAAATTTCTTGTCGTAAACTTTAGAGGCTAAAAAAAGATTAACATTGCCACAAACCCCATCTCTCAAACCACTATGGTCTTAGAGATATTGGCAATGAAAGTTCTCGTTCCCTTGATGTCACCTGTAAAGCTGACAGAAGGGAATCCATGTCGGCCGACACGAGGAGGCTCTGCAGCAGATCTGAAATCCCGTTATTGCAAAATAATTACTTCATTAGAAAGGTCTACAAAGTGTGCTTGCAAGCCAGGCACACTTTGTAGACCTTTACAATGAAGTAATTTGTTTGTAATAACGGGATTTCAGCTCTGCTGCAGAGCCGCAGGCTGATCTCTGGACTTGGATCTCCTGCTGTCAGCTAGACGCTGATGTCAGGCGAAGGGGAGGGGGGAACTTTCATTTCCAATATCTCTCAGACCATAGCGGTTTGAGAGATGGGGTTTGTGGCAATGTTTATCTTTTTTTATCCTCTACAAGTTTATTACAAGACATTTTTGACATTACTAACACTTGAAACAACGAGCATACAGTAATACTCATCTTACATATATCAAGTCAAGGAAACGTCTACATATATATCTGTGACTGTTCAAATATACTGTGCGCAACGTGCACAAGAGCAAAACCAGTCCTGGGGCAAACCATTTGCATCACAATGTATACTAAATTTTCTGTTCAATTCATTTGGGGATTTTAAACCTATATCCAAAATGTGTGAATCTCTGAGCACGAACAGACAGCACAATGGACTGTTGTACGGCTTGTCACAGCTCAGAAGCAGTGTATTCTCCAGGGCTGCTTCTGAGATCTGGCACTCCACTGAGACTCCGGCCCTCTTCTCTTGCATGGCCTATGGTTTCCTTATGGCCTTTCCTAATTTATATGTTTTACGTAAATATATAAAAGTATTTTGATACCCCCTTTATTGGAGGCATATTTTACTATAACCTATTTTTGTTATTTTATTGGGAGGATTTTACATGTCCCCTATGATGCAGATCCTTTTACCCAGAATTGCTTCTCTCTTGTTGTTATGCATATGGCCATGTATGTGTGGGGGAATTGGTGTAGGACTGTGATTCTTACTTGGTGGCAGGGTCTGTTTGTGAGGAAGTGTGTGTGTGTGTATGCAGGACTGGGGAATTGCTGTTCTTGGTGGCAGTGTCTGCGTGTGAGAGGCAGTGTGTGTAGGACAGTAGAATGTGCGTGTGTGTGCGCAATTGTTTCCCTTGGTGTCTGTGTTTGAGGTAGTGTGTATAGCAGGGCTTATAATTTTAAGTCCTTTGCTACTAGCCAGACCTGAAAAGTTACTTGCCACTGCAATACATAACATACCCACCAGGGCTGAATTTCTACTCGCCAGGGCTACATTTTCACTTGCCGTTGGCTAGTGGCGAGTGGAAATTTTGAGCCCTGTGTATAGGACAGTGGAATTTCTTGGTGGCTGTGTGTAGGATTGTGTGATTGTATTTCTTGGTGCCAGTGTCAGCAGTCAGTGCATGTAGGACTGTTTTAACTTTTTGGTGGCAGTTTCTGTGGAGAAGAGTGTGTGTGTCTGTGTTTGATTGTGCAGACACTGGCAGTTCAGTTCTTCAGTGGCTGCTTGTTACAGGATGACATCTTGCCCTGCTCTGGGGCTTTGCCAAGTGCCATGGCTGGGTGTGTGGTGTACGTGGCTCTCTCTAGCTTCTTTGTGTCCTGCTGCAGTACTACACGCGTCCAGATCCTGCTCTCTTCTCTGTCCTGTGCCTCCTCACCCCACTGACATGTCTTGACACATGTTCACTGTTTCACTCCCATCAGAACCAACTCGGATTCAGCCCTCCATACCAGCGTGATGAACCCCAGCTCTCAGGACCCATACCCCACAGCCTCCCAGGGGGTCCCACCTCCTAACAGGCGGACTGGTGAGTTACACAGCATTGGGCTGGGAGTTCCTTCCTTGTGCCTGTTCATTAACCCAGCCATAGTGTGCACCCAAAAGTGGAGAATTACAGGGCAAACCACCTGGACCGTAGGGGACATATGAAGATTCCCATTGAATTAAATTGGGCCTTTAACTCCTTGAACACTTGGGAGGTTTCCAGTATATTGCTTTGCAATGTGATGGTGATCTAGCTAGCATTCAAAGAATTAAAAGGCCAATTTAAAGTTAAGGAAAATACGATGTGTCCATAATGGCTCTGTTTGCTTTCCCAGAATTCCTCTACTTCTTGTACCTATGGCCGTAAATCCCTTCTGACTTGTTTTGTCTGACTGTACTTGTTACACCTGCTGACAAAGATGGCAAATGAACACTTATATTAGCTTTTTTTATAATAATGTAGATCAGGGGTGGGTTATTCAACAACTCCCATCATCCATACCAATGTATTAAACGCAGAGTCCTTCTGAATACTGCTTTCCTTATACACATCTTGTGCAAAATCTAGTTTATGTTTAACCCTCTGTGAGCCAGAGGCAAAAGAGTTAACCCTTTGATTGCCAGAGGGGTACACAGTGCATTGCCCTGCCCTGTATCATGGTACAGACTGGTGATAGTATACGTCCCTAGCATTCAGTGGGTTAAAACTACCGTATACAGCAGTGGGAATATTTGTCCCCAGCGGTGCAGTTGATTTGTCCAATCATTTCTCCCCTTTTTCTTTTATAAACGTGTTCCTGTGAGCCTGTGTGTGTGTGTGTGTATGCCTGTGTGTGTATATATGTGTGTGTGTGTGTCTGTGTGTGTATATATGTGTGTGTGTGTGTATATGCCTGTGTGTGTGTGCATGTGTATATCTGTATGCGTGTATATGTGTGTGTGTGTATATGTATGTGTGTGTCCTATTACATAAAGTGGTAGAATGCATCGCTCACTGTGAGCCGTAACCGCACACGAGCAGTAGAGAGTCTGTACTGTGCACATGTGGTTTCGCACACAGGGAGTTTCGCTGTGAGCCGTCTGGAGCTCCCCGCTAAGGATCAGCGCATTCGGCGAGTCTCAACTGCGCAAGACTGCAGTCATGCCCAGTAGAGACTCGCCGAACGCGCTGCCCCGCTCCAGACGGCTCACGTCCTGTCTCTGCTTCCAGCTCCGGGGCAGCTGGGTGCACTTTAGCCCATGTATACGGGCTATCATACTAGTATGTGTGTGTATATGTGTGTGTGTGTGTGTGTGTGTATAGGACTGCATGATTTGTCTCTCTGTGTTTACGGCAACTATGGTGCAAATCAACTGCACCATACGGGACAAAAACTAATAATAATTTATTTGATCCTCGGGGTGGTTAATCTTTGGCCTCCCAGCTTTTGAACATATTGGCTGATTAATTGGGGATAATGGAAGTCGAAATCATGAACAGCTGCAGAGCCAAAGGTTCTCAACTGCTGATTTAAAGGGACTCTAATGCCCCATAAAAACTTTTTATAGTTTCATAGTGCCTTAGAAAATAAGCAGAATGGTGCAAATCCTCTCTCTCAAACCGCTATGGTCTGAGAGATATAGGCAGTGAAAGTTCTCCCCTCTCTGTCCTTCTCCTGACGTCAGCATCTAGCTGACAGCAGGCGATCCCGGTCAGGGGACCAGCAGGTGGCTCTGCAGCAGAGCTGAGATCGCGTCAAAGAATTCATTCATTGGAAATGTCTACAAAGTGTGCTTGGAAACCAGGCATACCTTGTAGACCTTTCCATTGAAGTAATTCTTTTTAACTAACGTGATTTCAGCTCTGCTGCAGAGACTCCTCGAGTCATACAACTCGATTTTCCTGCTGTCTGACATTACAGCTGACATCAGGAGAAGGGGAGGGAGGGGGAACTTTGAATCCCTATATCTCTCAAACCATAGCGGTGTGAGAGATTGGTTTTGTACCATTCTGCTTATTCTCTAAGGCTCTATAAAACTATAAAAAGTTTTTATGGGACATTACTGTCCCTTTCAACTCCTATATGGCCGTGGATAGCTCTGTAGCATTCAGAGGCCTCATTTAATTCAGTAACAGCGACATACCCTATTGTACATTGCTACGGAATTAGTTGGTGCCTTATAAATAAAAGATAATAATATCGGTAAAGGATCTAATGACTCAGCAGCTGCACTTGGTAAAAGGCCTGAGCACAAGACACATAACCCATTTCATTCTTCCCCTCCAGCTTTCCCTTTCTCTGTGCCAGCGATAGAAGAGAATCTCCAGTCTGATGGAAAACACCTCCTGAAACCCTGTGATGCTAAAAAAGTGAGTACTTACTGTGTGCACCTCGGCCTGCGTACCTGCTGCGTATCCAAGAGACTGTGTAAGTGATATCTGCATACGCAGAGATGTAGAAAGGTTACAATTTTTCTTATGGTATCCTATTGAAATGTCGCCCTCTATTTGGCGACCAGCAAAAAGGTGACAACATAATGTCGCCTGAATGAAAGGGGAGACATCAGAATGTTGCCCACGTGAAAAGGGCAATATTCTTATGTTGCATGCTTAAAGGGATAGTAATGTTTCATAATAAAAGCAGCTCTAATTAATCGTCATTATATTTGGACCTTGGAGAGTGTTATTTTAATACTGTCAGAGTTGTAGTTCAAGAGTAATTCAATGACAAAGTATCCCCCTCCCGCCCCTTTTACTGATGTAACACTGCTCACCTTAGAGCAGCAAGACTGTCCGGATGGATCGTAGAGAGGGACAATCTTCAGTGATCAGAAGGATAAACCTGAAAAACATGTCAAGGGGGGCAGGGCTTTAATTGTTCTCACAGTAAGAAGATTGTCCCCTGCGGTTATCTGTCTGGTCTAATAACCAGATTCCACATCTGAAAAGAGGTGGTTTACACTACATAAAAGGGGGCGGGAAGGTGATACTTTATCATTCAATTACTCTTGAACCACAACTCTGACAGTACTGATATAACAGTCTCCATGGCCCAAATACTATGAAGATTAATTGGAGCTGCTTTTATTGTGAAACATTACTATCCCTTTAATGGTCAGAAAGTGATTGAAAATGTTGAAACAGAAGGTTTACACAGTTTCAATAACATAGCCAGAAAACATGAAATATATTAAATAATTTATGCATACCCTGAGCCACTTCTCCATGCTGTGCGTTAAGCTGCCCTCTTCCACCCTGGTGACTGAATGCTCTGATGACGCTCATGAGCATTCAGTTATTTAAACAGTGTAAAACTTCTCTTTTAACTTTTTTAAATCACTTTGTGACCAATAAGCATGCAACATCAGAATGTCAACCTTTTGATGCAGACAACATTCTGATGCTGCCCTTTTGCTGGTTGCCAAACAGAGGGTGACATTTCAACAGTAAACCTTTTTTTGATCAAACTAGCTACACCTTAGGTGCCAAAATTGTCCAAAATGCCAAGTGATTTACATGATGTTTTAAATCCGCTTTAAATGTAATGACGTCTCCAACGCATTGAAGGAGTTAAAAGCTACATTAAATCGCTAGGAATCTTTAATTGTCCCATAGTTCATCATCCTCAACACATGTAAGGAATGTACCCACTATGCTTGGCTACCCACAGGCTGTAATGTGTTTCCCATTTTCTTTCACTCATGTCTGCAGCTGCCCGCAGCCTCTGGACGGCCCAAATCCTGCGAAGTTCCTGGCATTAAGTGAGTGATCAGAAGGTCTTGTCCTGACCTTATCATTGGGGTAGTTTTTTTTGGGGGGAGTAGCATTCTAGCCCTCATCTTGATCTAATTCAGGTGGGTGAGAGATTGTTCTTTGTATAGTTTGCAGTAAAGATGACCAATACATGTTACTGGTGCTATGCCATAACAGCACTCTAATGTGGTCACACAGACATTGAAGTGGTTAGACTAGTGTATGCACAGTGTGGGTGGGCACAAAGAATGGCAGATAAAGTGGGTACAGTAATTATTAGATGATGGAGGTGGGGATGCTAACTGGCGATGAAGGCAGTGTTTCTGGAAGGTACTTGGCAGGGGCGGGCACACAGACTGGTTCATGAGGTCTACATTTCTGACTGTTCACATTGATATTTTAGCATTTATCCCTCTGCGGACCAGCCTGCTAGTATCCCTACAGTGCCCTCTGTTCTCAATACTGGTGGGTCCCTGCCTGACCTCACCAACCTGCACTTCCCCTCCCCACTTCCCACCCCACTTGACCCGGAAGAGTCGGGATTCAACAGCCTGAGTGGGGGACACAGCACTGGGAATCTTACCAGCACAATGACCCATCTAGGCATCAGCAGGATCGGGCACCCACCAGCCTATGATGTTTCAGGTACGACTTTATCCTGGCCCTCTGTGTGAGCCGTCTCCCTCATTTTGACTGCGCCTTCACCCTGAACCCTCTTTTAGTGAGACTATACCATTTATATCGTCTCAGACACAGCCACCACCCTAATCCTTTCCTCTGTCTGAGTCTCCACCCTTTATTCTCTCGGAATGAGCCTCCACCATTTACATTCTCTGTGAATGAGCCTTCACCCTACATTCTTCCTCTGATTGAGCCTCACCATGCCTTCCCCGTGGACTTCATCTCTGATCTTCCACCTTGTCTTTTCTAAGTGAACTTTTATTACAGCCCCATTAAAGGGATAGTAATACTTCATTTTATCTTTATTTTATTTTGTAGGCATTAAAAAAACATGAAGAACGATATAAGTCTTATCTCTCAAACCTTTATAGTTTATGAGATATTCACAAGCAACGTCCCCCTCCCGCCCCTTTTACCTAGTGTAAGCCATCTCTTCTCAGATGTGGAATCCAGTCCATAGACCAGACAGATAACAGAAGGGGACAATCTTCTTCCTATGAGAACAATGAAAGCCCTGCCCCCCGTGACAAGTTCTTCAGGTTTTTCCCTTATCTTAATTGAAGATTGTCCCTCTCTGCAGTCTACCTGGGCACCTCCCTTCTGATCTGGCTGAACAGTGTTACATCAGTAAAAGGGGCGGGAGGGGGATACTTTATCATTCAATTACTCCTGAACTACAACTCTGACAGAAACTGAAATAACACTCTCCAAAGTCCAAATACTATGATAATTAATTAGAGCTGCTTTTATTATGAAACATTACTATCCCTTTAAGCCCTCTTGCTGCTCTGTCTTACTGAGCCTCCCCCTTACCATATCATGGACCCACCGTTACTTTTTAGTTTTAGAGTCGGCCCCTACTTTGCCTTTTCTCTGTCACCCCAACCCTCTTTCTCTGAGCCTTCACCGTGTCCTAATGGAGGTGACATCTCTGGTCATTAATGAAATACTCGGAATGTAAAATACGTGCATTCTACGTATTCCTTTACTATGTCACCTTCATCAGGACATGTTGGAGGTTCTGAGAAAGAGGGTTGCGTTGAGCGAAAAAAAGTAAAAATAAGGTCTGACTCTAAAAATAAAAAAAATAACAGTAGGTCAATGATACAGCAAGGGGGCGCTCAGTAAGACGGAGCAGAACGAGGGCTTAATACAAAATACCAGCCATTGTGGTGTAATTCAACTTGCAGTCACTTTCTTTCCCTCCACAGGTTTTCCCTCCTCGTCTGGCCACAACTCACTCAGCCGGCCTTCCCTCCAGTCATCGCTGAGCAACCCGAACCTCCAGGCCTCTCTGAGCAGCGGCTCCCTGCAGACGTCCTATAGTAACCCTTCCCTGCAGTCTTCCCTCAGCAGCCAATCCCTTCCCTCCTCCCTCAGCAACCAGTCGCTCTCTCCTTCCACTAGCAGCTACAGCACGCCCTCCTCCCCATCCTCTTCCACCACCTCATTCCCTCCCCTGGCACCCTCTGCTATGAACACCTCTCCCCGCCGAAGGGTTCCGCTGAGCCCCCTTACGCTCCCGATGGGGGGAGATGCCAGGAGACCACACCAGAAACAGTTCTCCCCTACGATGTCTCCAACACTTACCTCCATCACACAGGTAGGTAGTAGTAACATAGTAAATTAGACACAAGTCCATCAAGTTCAACCTTGTCCTCATACCCCAGTAACTGAGAATTTTATAGCTTTCCTGCTACCAATTAAATGAGACTTTATCAGACCTTCCTGATCTGCCTACTGATAAACAGTAAAATTCTGTATGTTCCCTTTTGAAAGAAATGTATATAAACTTCTCTTAAATGTATGCATTGTATCTGCCATAACCACCTCCCTGGGCAATGAATTCCACAATTTAACAGACCTTACTGTAAAAAAACCCCTTCCTCTGCTGAAGTTTAAACCTCCTTTCCTCTAATCTCAAGGGGTGTCCCCTGGTCACCTGATCAGGCCTTGGAATAAATAGCTCAGCGCAGAGATACTTGTATTGACCTCTCATATACTTGTACAATGTGATAAGGTCTCCTCTTAGTCGTCTTTTCTCTAGAGTAAATAAACCAAGTTTGTCTAGTCGTTCCTCATACGTCAAGTCCTCCATTCCCTTAATTAATTTTGTTGCTCTTCGCTGTACCCTCTCTACTTCTAGTATATCCTTTTTAAGAACCGGTGCCCAAAATTGCACTGCATACTCATAGGTATCAAATCCCCTTCCTGGTAATTTTTGGGGAGTTTGGCCTATGTAACTTGAGGCATGGGGGCGATACCACAGGAAACTTTGGGACAGATTCAAGAAGGTGAAGTGGAGCAAACCATCTGCACCATGGGGGGATGGGTCAAAATCCAACTTGTAGACCCCTGCCCCATTCAAGTTTACCTGCTGAGAAAAACAAGGTTAGCCCACTGATTGTAGGTATGTCATTTAATCTTGTATTTTTCAGGTGCCATACTGCCATAGGCTTCCCCTTTAGGGGGTTCAGAGAAAACTATTATCAGTGACAAAAAAACATTCATAGGGAGCAATAGCACCACGGTAAAATGAAAAATGGTAAAAGTAATAAACCCAAAAATACTGCAGTTTGGAGATGTAACAACTTTTGCATTAAGCATCCCCATGCAGTGGGAGTAGCTTTATTTTAGTTGTTGATTCATCCGCACACCTCAGTAAGTGATGCTTGTACTTTTACTCGGTGGCCACTCTAAGCCGCACTAATGTCGTACCATAAATGCACTGCACATCGGTCTGGTGTGAGGTAAATTCAGTAGTAACCTTGATTCATTCAGCAGGTAAATCCCTTCTATGTATGTATTTTCCATTGTATGCAATAACCTGGAGACTTCTCCACTGGATCATTCCTGTAGGTGAAGCTGTTCCTCTGATCTTGTACTGTTTGTCCTCTGGTATTGTGGGCTGTAATGTTGCAATAGGTGGAGGCCTGATGGATTTGATTTTACTTTTTTGCTGTAATTCACAGGGAGTTCCCTTGGATACCAGTAAACTTCCAGGAGATCAGAGGCTGCCACCCTATCACTTTAATCACCCCAGCCTTCTGCACCAGTCCCAGCAATCACAGCTTCCTTCTCTGCAGTCTCCCCACCAATCCCACCTTCCACCCCTTCAGTCTCAGCAGCCACTGCTTCAATCTTTGTACCAGTCCCAGCAACCTCTGCATCCATCTCTGCAGTCACCACACCAGTCCCTTCCTCATCTGCATCAGCCACAACAGCAACTGCACCAGCCGCAACAGCAACTGCACCAGCCGCAACTGCACCAGGCTCAGCAGCCCCAGAAGCACATGCACCAATCCCAGCAGTCCTCAAACCAATCTCAGCAACACTTGAACCAGTCCCAGCAGCCCATAAGCCAGTCCCAACAACATTTGCACCTATCCCAGCAGGCCATGAACCAGTCTCAACATGTACACCAATCCCAGCAGGCTATGAACCAGTCCCAACACGTGAACCAATCCCAGCAGGCCATGAACCAGTCCCAACACGTACACCAATCCCAGCAGGCCATGAACCAGTCCCAACACATGCACCAATCCCAGCAGGCCATGAACCAGCAGCAACATTTGCAGCAATCTAATCAGCACTTGAACCAGTCACAGCAACAGTTGCACAAATCTCAGCAGCCCATAAACCAATCCCAGCAGGATATGCACCAGACACAGCAGCCTATGAACCAGTCCCAGAAAGATTTGTTACAGTCCCAGCAGCATATGAACCAGTCCCAGCAATCAATGAACCAGCCCCAGCAGACTACGAACCAATCGCAGCAGCCTTTGCACCAGCAGCCTTTGCACCAATCACATCAGTCCCTTTACCAGACTCAGGAAGTTCTCCATCAGGATTCCCAGAAGCCTTTGCAAGAAGAGACTCAGAATTCTCACAAATCTTCATCCACAACGCAGCACTTTCCTGTGTCATGCCAGCAAAACTCTGGGGGGCAGCCATACCAACACCTTTTGGGGGATTACAGCCTGGGCAATGTAAGTACCAGTGAAGGAAAGTAAAATATAGCGAGACATGCTCTCCAGTTTTCTGATGTACGTGGGGTCCCAACTTGCTCCTGGTATCTTATTGGGCATGAAGTAAGGTGACCAAGGGAATCGCCACCTGCACCATAGCGGAGAAGTAAAATCCCCATTGTTTAAATGGTCCCTTTAAACCCCTGCATGTTAGGTTTCCAGTGCATGCACACCAATGTGTTGGAAGCTTCTCTAACACACAGGGGGTAAAATATCCAATTTAAATCAGTGGGATTTGAGGAACCTTTTTTACTCTATTGTGCAGTTTTATTTGCCCTACTATTTGTGCCTACGACCCTAAAGATTTCTTTAGTGCCTCATCAGCTTACTCAGACAGTCCTGTAGGAATTTCGTTGTCACACATAAGAGGTTATTCCAACAGACATATGCTGCTTGGCACAGTGTGTGATTGTGTCTTTAGATGGCAAAGCTTCAGCTTGTTCCGTGACTGTATGCTCTTCCCCTGCACAGTTCCTTTTGTGGCCCCCTTCCTAATCCCCATTAGCCTCAATCACCTCCACTGGGAGGCTATATTACGAGTCTTCTACCTTGCATAAAAGGGATAGTAATGTTTCACAAAAAAAGCAGCTCCCATCAATCTTCATAGTATCTGGGCCATGGAGAGTGTTATTTCAATACTGTCATAGTTGTAGTACAAGAGTAATTGAATGATAAAGTATCCCCCTCCAGCCCCTTTTACCTAGTGTAACACTGCTCACCTCAGATGTGGAATCTGGTCTCCTGACTGGACAGATCACAGGAAGGGACAATCTTCTTACTGTGATCATAAGGAAAACACTGCCCCCCTTGACAGGTTTTTCCTTACGATCACTGAAGATTGTCCCTCTCTGTGATCCATCCGGACAGTCTTGCTGCTCTGAGGTGAGCAGTGTTACATCAGTAAAAGGGGCGGGAGGGGGATACTTTATCATTCAATTACTCTTGTACTACAACTCTGACAGTATTAAAATAACACTCTCCAAAGTCCAAATACTATGAAGATTAATTGGAGCTGCTTTTATTGTGAAACATTACTCTCCCTTTAATGCTTTGCTTCCCATGTTACATGTGATCCTGTCATAATTGATCTTAAAGGGGTAATAACAGTTAATATATAAAAAAAAAAAAATATATATATATATATATATATATATATATATATATATTTTAGGGCTTATCCTCCTGAGTAAATCAAGGGTACTCCCAGTACTGAGAGGTTTTTTTTTATATAAAAGTTATTGCAGTACAGTCTCGAATATTTTTAGATGCAGTATATGTGGCCTGAAATTGTAGGGTGGCGCTGTTGCTACACCATCCTATGGAGATTTATGGTGACATGACCAGAGCTGTCTATAGGATGGTGTATCAACAGCTCCACTGTACAATTTATGGCGGTTGAGATACTGCACCTAATAAAAATGTAAGTTTGAGGTGGAATAATCCTATATAATAATTCTCTAGGATGTTTGTCAAAAGCCGTCATGTGCATTAGAGACTGCGCGCACTGCAGTCATGCGTAGTAGAGACTACCCGCGCTGCAGTCATGCGCAGTACAGACTGCCTGAATGCGTCCAGTGAGCAGAGAGGCTCAGGGAACCAGCCGAGGCTGCTGGGTGGCACTGTGGCCGTGTACACGGGCTTTTAAACTAGTGTTTGAATAAAAGACCTCTCAGCAGTGGGAGTGCCCTTGTTTTACTCAGGAGGACAAACAAATCAATATATATGTATTTACATATTAAATGAGCAGTAAACTTTTTTTTATGAAAACCTACATTATAGAGATTTTCCTGCTGAGTGAAACAAGTGAACTCCCACCACGGTCAGTTGCTTTATTCAAAACTTATAACACTTCAAATAACCAGGAAGTGAATTTACTGTGTGTTTACTTCCTGATAGTTCTAACTGACAGGAAGTGAGTTTACTGTGTTTACTTCCTGATAGTTCTAACTGACAGGAAGTGAATTTACTGTGTTTACTTCCTGATAGTTGTAACTGACAGGAAGGGAATTTACTGTGTTTACTTCCTGATAGTTCTAACTGACAGGAAGTGAATTTACTGCGTTTACTTCCTGATTGTTCTAACTGACAGGAAGTGACTCAGCAGTTTCTGTCACATTCTATGGAGAGCCGCATGTCACTGACTTTCCTCTCCATTAGAATATAACAGAATATGAATTGGAATTTGACCGCTAGAGGGCACTGCTAATGTAAAAAAAAACCCACAGGTTTAAAAGGTAGTAACTGAAAATATGCATCTCTCAGCAGTGGGAGTAACCTTATTTTACACAACAGGAAAAACCCTACAATATGAATTTTTTCATAAAAAAAAGTTTACTGTTCCTTTAAATTTTACTATCCCTTTATGTGGACATGGATCCTTGTAACAATTTAGGTGATATAGAAAGGGCTTTCATAATCACCTATATGTTGCTGTGTTCGCTATTTTTATTTATTTATTTTTAAAGGGGATGTATCACCTTAACATTTTTTTTACCATAGGTTTTTGTTATTAAAGTATTATTATGAAAGCTGTTTGTTTTTTCATAATGTAAGTACTTTTGCAGATATTCTGTTTTCTGTGCTGTGCACTTCCGCATAATGTGCACAGCACAGCTCGTCTTCTCCTCCCAGCTGCCCCAGGGAGCGCGTTCACGCTTGCCTTCAGTGTGCTGTGAATGGCTTCTATCGTTATATCAAGCTCCGGTTAGCATTATACTGATGTTGCAACCTCAGTATAATGCTAACCGGAGCTTGATGTAAAGATAGAAGACATTCACAGCACACCAAAGGTAAGCATGAACGCGCTCCCTGGGGCAGCTGGGAGGGAGGTGGGAGGAGAATTAGGCAGTCAGATAGAGCTGTGCCGAAGAATCAGCATGGTATATTATGCTGACCGGCACAGCTTAACCCCCTAAGAACCATTGCCGTACCAGGACCGTCACGGTGATCCGGCACTGAAGGACCACTGACGGTCCTGGTACGTCACGGAGTTCAGAGCTCCCGGCGCAGCTGCATACCGCTCCGGAAGCCCTGAACTGGAATCGGAAAAAAAAAAAAAAGCCCTGTGGTCCTCAAGTGCTGGACGTGCGTGCGTGCGCGTGCCGGTCAAAGGGGTTAAAAATAGATTATCTGCAAAAGTACTTACATTACAAAAAAAACCGCTTTCCTAATAATACTTTAGTAACAAAACATGTGATAAACATTTTTTATGGTGATACATCCCCTTTAAGCCCTTGGATCTTGAAATTGCCTCACCCTGTTACGGTGGCTGCAGTCGATAAGTAACGTAAGGGGTTGGGGATACTACTCTCCATGCTAACATGGCTATGGTCTCTATTTTGTGCTCCATCCATATTCACTAACACCTCCTAATAGTAACCCCTCACTTAATATGTGGAGAAAATCCTAATTGCCACTGTGAATCAATATCAATTCTGTATGGATTGGTTACCCCAAAACCCACGAGGCAGGCAGTTAAGGGCCATGGATCATTTTTTTTTTTTTTTTTCCCTAAAACCAGTTCTGGGGTGGGGTCGACCTCTGGATTCCATGACGTGGCAAGACCGTAGTGGGTCGTTAACATAAGTTTACCCATGATGGTCCTGGAACGTCATGGGTCTTTAAGGGATTAATTAGTACTGGATACGATATACACAGTCAAACATCAGTGATTGTGGCAGTACCCCAAACTCCTCCCACTCAAGACTCCTGGAGCCTGAAAACAAATGATGATGTCTCCTACGGAGTACATGTTATCTAGTACAAATGTAAGATTCATTTTACTGAACCAATCCGCAGATAATTAATTCATTAGACTTTTCTTCACAGATTAAGCTAAATGGGGGTTATTGTTAGGAAGGATTTGTATTCATTTTATTAATGATAAGGAACTGCGCCACTCTGCTGCCCTCGTATAGACCAGGGTTTGGCAAGGTAAAGCTCTTCAGCTGTTGGTGATAACAATTCCCATCCTTTGGTTGGGAGAGGATGATGGGAGTTGTAGTCTCCACTTCCTAGAGAGCCTAAGGCTGCCTAATCCTGGGAGAGGCCTGCTTTAGTGCTTGGGTGGTGGGGATGTGTTTGGATATCCCAACAGAGCCTTGATTCCGGCATCATAGAGTCCTCCTGGGCCTGTACTGCACACACGTACTGTGCTGCTCTGACGCTCTGTCCCCCGTCTCTTTGCTCTCTGCAGTCTCTGCTCAGCAGCCTTTTTGATGAATGTGACCAGCAGCTTTCTGCGCAGCGGGCCAGCGCTCTCTCCCAGCAGGTATGGTGTGCTGGCTTTGGCCGCTTCTCCCTGGCTTTTCTCTGGAATATAACTTGGGCCTTATGTGAAAAGGCAAGCCTACTACTGCACTATATTGGGCTAGTACTCATTCCCAATTATTTTAAATAGGGTTTTTAAAGCCTGAATGCTAGAGAGCTCTCCCATTGCATTGCAAAGCCTTAAAGGGATAGTATTGACAACTTTTGAGAAAAGCAAAACTAAATGGCCCCAGTACCATCTCTCAAACCTTTATGGTTTGAGAGATATTCTGCACTAAAGTCAACCCCCCCTTTCCCTGACATCAGCTCTGAAGGTGACTGCAGGGGAATCCGGTCCCGGGACCGGCGGAGGCTCTTCAGCCTGCGTTATTGAGAAAGAAATCCTTCACTGGAACGGTTTACAAAGTGTGCTTGTTTTGTTTTTTAAAAGTTGTCAATACTATCCTTTAAGCATTCATGGGTTTAAAATCTCCATTTAAATCAAAGGAACACACCTAAAATGATCTGGTATTATATACACTTAAATCCACTGTCAGGGCCGGATTTGCCATAAGGCAGAGTAGGCATCTGCCTACAGGCGCACCCCACAGAGGGGCGCCTATCGTTGGAATATATTTTTTATTTCTAAATTATTTTCATCCACAGCTCTCAGTAACGCTATCCGCCGCCCGCGCATGGTGAGGTCCTGCTGTTGCTCCCTCGTTGGCTCTTTAGCAATACAGAGCGCTGGGAGATGACATCATCTCCATGACACCATCTCCATGACATCATCTCCCAGTGCTCTGCATTCCGAAAGAGAAGACCTCGCAGGAGCAACAGCAGCTACAGGTCTGTGCAGAAGCAGGCACAGACCTCTCCTGCTGCTGGACCACCAGGGAGGTACGAAACGGTTACTGGGGGCAAAGTGGGTGCAATGTGGAGATGATGGGGGCAGTGTGGAGATGATGAGGGCAATGTGAAGGCAATTTGGAGCTGATGGGGGCAATATGGAGCTAATGGGGGCAGTGTGGAGATGATGGAGCCAATGTGAGGGCAAGTTGGAGCTGATGGGGGCAAGTTGGAGCTGATGGGGACAATGTGGAGACAATATGGATATGGGGGGTAATGTGGAGATTTGGAGCATTGTGGAGGTGTCCAGTGGAGATGGACAATGGGGGGTGGGGGTGCTTCAGATTTCTGTGCCTACAGGCTCCTGAGATGTAAATCCAGCCCTGTCCCCTGTGCTGCATGTGTAGCCTCCGTAACGACTGTCTTTGTTTTCTGAGGCCTAAAAAGCCTGTCCAATGCTCCGAGGGAGCAGACCTTCTTGCCTTTCTCGGGTCTTCCACGGATTGTCCAGGATTGTGTTTGATTGGGCTGAGATAACAACACAGTAGTAGTGGGCACTAATCCTAATCACCGTCCATTAACTGATTTCATATCTTCTCTGTCAATACAAATGGTACATTAACCATTTGAGTGCCAGAGTTGTATCCAACGCAATGAATTGGATTATCTTTGGAACTGAAAGGGTTAAATACTCTCTAAACAGGACAGTTTACACTTTGGTTAAAAAGTGACTTTAGGATGAAATATTTTACGGATGTAACGTGCATAGTTAATTTTTACATATGTTGTAAGTGATGTTTGCTATCATTTTTTTGGTGTCGGCATTCCTTTAATGAGAATGAATTGCCCCCAGTGATGCAGATGTTTTTTCCCAGAATTGCCCCTCTCTGTCGTTTTACATAAGTCTCTGTAGTGGGATCACTTCCTTTAGGGCTCTGTTTAATGTCCGTTCTGGGCTTTGCTTCATCTTTGAGCAAAACAGTAGGTAACATGGGTCTCTTAGGCTGTTTGCTACTCTCAGCCTCAATCTGCTTGTGGCTGATGAACTACAGCTGTCATCATCCAACAGCAGCTTGAAAGCCACATATTTCCCCTTGATATGCAGCCTGCTGTGAGGAATCGGCACTTATAGTAACTCACAACCGGGTGCATCAGCAGATAACATACAATAACCAAAGTGCAGCTTTTGGTCCTCTATTGACATAGGTCCCAACTGAGGACTGAAACATTGCACTTCATCCAATTTGTCAGTATAATGATGTGAAAAGAAAGAAGCCTGTGAGTGTGTACCTTTGCTCGGTAAAGGACAATCTAATCTGTCTCTAACTTATGGTGTTTGTGTTTAGTTTGAGCAGTTTAACATGGTGGAAAGTTCCAGTGGGCGCCTGGCTATGATTGGCAGCTCCTTCCCCGGAGAGTATCATCATACACACAGCGGGAGCATGAGCACCTCCCAGTCTTTGAACAAACAGAACCTCAACAACTGCAACCGGCACGACACCATCCCAAATATCATCCTCACAGGTCCGTTGTCTCCTAAACTCAGAATCTGTGCTCCCTTCATTCTCATATGTTTCTGCTTTTCCCCTGCCTAGGTCTGTACCTCCCCTTACCAGTCTCGTTAGCTCCTTTCCCAGTACTTTTCGCAATGCCTCATTAAGTGCATCTGTTCCTCTCTCTCCCTCTGACTGGAGGGACACTATTGTTACAATAATAGTTGATATATATGTGTTATTGCATTGCTCTAAGTGTACATCAGGTGAGGCCAACCCGTGGTTCTTCAGCTATTAAATGAGTGAGCTGCAGTTTGTCCATCCACAAAGAGCTTATGTTACCAATCTCAGATGCACACACTGACAGCTGTCCTCTTCTGTCTCCCCATACAGCGGTGGACTCCCCTCCTGGTTTCTCCAAGGAAATCACCTCCGCCTTGTCCTGTGTCCCTGGGTTTGAGGTGGATCCATCCCTGGGGCTGGAAGAAGACCTCAACATTGAACCACTCACTTTGGACGGACTCAACATGCTGAGTGACCCTTACGCTCTCCTAACAGACCCAATGGTGGAAGATTCCTTCCGTTCAGACCGGCTGCAGTAAAGGCAAGCAGCCTGTAGAGAAAACTGGCCGTCTTGGGTAAAACTTGACCCTACGGCAGGTAACGTGCCCCCGGCCACACAGGTTGTCACTAACATGAAGAGACAAACAACCAAAGATGAAGGGAGCGCTTTGCAGCATTCTCCAGAGTACAAGTATGGAACTGATTCAGGACTTGTCTTTTTTCAGCCTTGTTTACTATGTAACAATGTTTGTATTCAGGATCCTATAGAGGATCAATTCAGGGGCAGATCAACTGCACCACAGGGGACAAATGAAAATCCCCATTGATTTTAAACTGGGCTTTTGACTCGCTGAATGCAAGAGGGGTTTCAGATGCATTGCTAAGCAATGAATTGGATATCACGGGGGTTAAAAGCCTGCAGCGAAGTGCCTCTGCTGGAAGATTTTTCATTCAGAAGAGGTTACAGGTCAATTTTTTTCTTTAATTGAACTGCAGTTCTTTTTTGTGGTCACCAGGTGGTGCTGTACAAATCGCTTAAAGTAGAGAGCCATAGTCTAAGACTCAAGCTCCCTCATAGACTGCATTATAAAAATGTACACCAGTTGGCACTGTTGCTTCCCTTAATGACCAAGGTCCTGGGAAGCAATCGTCCCTTAAGGGGCACTTTAGTCTGTCGCGCCTGTACACGTGACCTGTGACGCATAACGGCGCTTTGCGCTAGGGACTGAGAGATACCTCTCCAGTCTTGGATCGGTCAGTTTCAGTCCCTGTTTTAACTTGCATCGCTCCTGGAGGAATGCTGTAAGTAAAATGTGCGTGACGTGATACCACCGTCAACTGTCCTTAAAGGAGCAGTAAACTTTTTTTTTATGAAAACACATATTTTATAGAACTTTTCCTGCTGAATAAAACAAGGTCACTCCCACCACTGTCAGATGTTTTATTCAAAATTTATAGCAGTTCAAATAATCAGGAAGTGAATTTACTGTGTTTACTTCCTGATAGTTCTAACTGACAGGAAGTGAATTTACTGTGTTTACTTCCTGATAGTTCTAACTGACAGGAAGTGAATTTACTGTGATTACTTCCTGATAGTTCTAACTGACAGGAAGTGAATTTACTGTGTTTACTTCCTGATAGTTCTAACTGACAGGAAGTGACTCAGCAGTTTCTATCACATTCTATGGAGAACTGTGTGTCTCTGGCTCTTCTGACTTTCCTCTCCATTAGAATCTAACAGGAAATCTAATTAGAATTTGACCACTAGAGGGCACTCCTACTGTAAAAAAGTATGGGTTTAAACTGTAATAACTCTGGAAATATAAATCTCTCGGCAGTGGGAGTACCCTTATTTTACTCAATAGGAAAATCCCTACAATATATATTTTTTCATAAAAAAAGTTTACTGCTCCTTTAAGGGAAAACCATGTGACGATCATGGCACAGCTGTAATAAAATCTCCCAACAGTGGGAGAACCAGACCCATTGTTTAAATAAATAAAATACACACACACACACACACACACACACACACACACACACACACACAAGGCTTTGCCTGTGAAGTGAAGCCTTTTTGGTTTTTAAGGTCAGACCTCGTGGTGGATCATCAGGATCCCTCCTGATGCCCCCTCTCTCCCTCAGCTGCCTTTCTCTCAGTCGATTTGGCTGAGAGATCAACAGAGGCGAAGCAGAGGGGCTAGGGATCTCCCATGCTTCCATTCTACCCGTTGTACTGGGTAGGAGTGGACGGGTCAGGAAACCCTTTCAATTCATTGAAGGAGACTTTGCCACATTGATATGAAAGGTTTATCCAATCCTGCCCATTCCTACCCAGATATCTGGGTAGAATGGAAGCAGGGAAGCTCTTGGTCCCCAGGTGTTGCCTCTATTGATCTCTCAGCAGAATCGGCAGGGGGAACAGTAGCTGGGGGGCATCAGGAGGGATTCTGATGCCCCACCACAAGGTCTGATTATTATTATTATTTTTTTTTTAATTTAAGTGGCTGGTTGAGGAGAAAGAGGGCTTCCTCCTTCTAAGCCAGATACAGTGCTACAGACTTGGTCATCTCCGTAGCTATTTTTTTTTTTTTATTAACAGAGTGGTTGATTGAGGCCTCCTCCTAAGCCTCTCCTCCTGATGCAAGTGGCTAGTTGAGGAGGTGGGGGGCTTTGCCAGTCAGCGTTCTATTGCCACGCCCCCTGATAGCAAACCAGAAACTTTTAGAATTTTTTTATATAAATAGATAATAAATTAGATTATTTATAGCTCCTTTTAGCTTAAAGAAGCAAAACCTCTTAATAATTATATTGCCCCCCACCACACACACACATACCTTACTATGGCCAGTAAATCATAACGGCCCCTATGAATTTTGCCCTTGTGTCTTTGTTCAAGAGATAAAATCTTCAATCCCTCTTGGATGTCGTATCAATGGAGGCGGACATGACAGTTTGTGTCAGGACCACAGGACACAAACTCCGCCCACTGCACATGATAAGCTTGACTAACCAAGGATGAATAGGGCTTAGAAATAAATTGTGCACCCCTCTGGTCTTTAAAGGGTTAAGTAGGCTCATACGATTTGCCTACTTCAGTTTTGGAGGGGGGATCTGGTGTAAAATGTCATGTCCTCCTCCATAGAACTGACAACCAGCATTGACTATAATCTCTAGAGAAAATGTACAAGGGTGAAATTCAAAGGGGCCATTAGCGGTTTCTGTTATATGCAGGGCTATTATCAGGAGGTATTATGTCTTATTTAACTCTTTGTGTGCTTCTGGAGCTCAGAGTTATTGGGAATTTTGGAAAAGGTTGTGTCCCCTGTGGTGCAGTAAGTTCACTGTAGAATTGTCCCTCTAGAACTCCCTTAATAAGGCCTCTGTGCGATGAAAGATCACCTTAGCATAGGCCGGGCCATGGGTAAAGGTTCCAGCCTAGGTCTCCTTTATCTCCCCCAGTGGTAGGAACAGGCATTGAACCACTTTTATCAAGGAGAAGACAGAGGTGATTTGATAATTCTGGTTCTGATCCATCTCCCTTGTCTGTAGACCTCCATGGCAGGTCAGAAGCTCGCCCGCTGTGAAATGGACTCATCCAGAGGCATCAACTGATCAGGGAATTCTCCTACCAGGTGTACCAATATTCTGTGTTAACCCTTAATGCAGAGGGGGCGAGTGTCGCATTGCTTTGCATTGGCAGTATGCACAAAGCCAAGTGCACAGCGATTTATAGGGTAAACCAACTGCAACACTGGAACCTGTTGGTTTAGCACCTTGAAAACGTAACCTTTTGAGTGCCACAGGGGGTATGCAACATATTGCAAAATCAATGCATTGTGATACCCCTCTGGTACTCAAGGGGTTAAGAGGCCTTGCAGAGTGATGGGAGATCTCTCTAGCATTCAAGGGATTAAAAGCCCACATTTACCCTTTGAGTGCCAAAGTGGTGTCCAACACACCGCAAAACAATGCGTTGAACACCCCCTTTGGCACTCAAAGGTTCCCAGTGATTTAACCCTTTATTTGTTGACTATGATGAAAATGATTTACTCCAGAACTTCTCCCTTGTGCACCTGTCCAAAAGGGTTAACCCTTTGAGTGACAGAGGGGTATTGCATACCCCTCTGGCAATCAAAGGGTTATGGGTTCCTTGCTGGTATCAAAGGAGTCAAACACAAATCTACTGAGACCCAGAAAGAAATGTAAAAATATACATTTTTTGTAGAAGAAAAAAAAACTTATTTGGAAGGATAATTTGTATGAATTTGTACTCTTTTATAATGAGTAGCAAAGACTGGGTGTCTGGGGGTATAAAGCACTTCATTAGAGAGCCAGAGGGAATGCTGGTCCCATCCCATGATCCTCTGGGCTACTTGTTTGGCACTTAAGTTAAACTCAGCAATTTCAGCGGTTCTCCAGCAGCACTTTGATCTGAAGCAATATTACTGTTACATAGGATAACAGGTCACCACTCGCACCTAACAAGAATTCCCCACTTGCAATATTCTGTTCCTAGTGGCCACTATGCATCAAATGTGTATAGATTGGTTCTCCAGAATTTGTCTTTAAAGGGGATGTATCACCCCTATACATGTTGGTCTAAATAGTTAGTTTATGTAGCAAATAGATGTTATAACATTTTCATTTTTTAATAAAATCATCAGTTTGCCAAACATAAACGAGTAAAGGTTGCCCTGTGCCCTACTTCCGGACAGACTGCGGTTACCAGCTCTTCCTCTGCTCCCCTCCCTGTATGCAGCATTGTCCAATGACGGAAGATTTCTGCTTGTAAGCTGGAGCGCTGTCATTGGCCAGAGACCATTCCAGATTACAGACAGAAATCCTCCGTCATTGGAGGAGGCTGGATAGAGGGAGGGGAGAAGCAGAAGAGTGACAGAGTGTGGTACAGAACTAGTAACCGCAGTCTGTCTGGAAGTAGGGCACAGGGCATTCATTACTCATTTATTTTTGGCAAACTAACGATTTTATTAAAATTTTAAAACATCATAACATATAGTCGCTATGTAAACTAACTAGTTAGACCAGCATGTATAGGGGTGATAGAGCCCCTTTAAAGCATCATGCCTCGCTCCATGGACAGGACAATCCGGTACTAATTAAAGATTAATGTTGGGGGGACCAGACCACACCATATTAATTCATAGAAAACCATTAGGATATTCTACCCGGATTAAGTTAAATGGGAGGTTATTAGTAGTTGTTAATGTCCTTTAAATGGAGCAAACAGGATTGTATCTTTTTCCAGTAAAGGTGGCAACCGTATGAGTGGCAAGGGTGAGAAGACTTTTATTATGCCCATAAAACTGGGGTATCTCCATGGCCTCTGCATCAAGACTGGTTGTTAAAGAAGCAGTAAACTTTTTTTTATGAAAACACACATTTTATAGACCATTTCCTGCTGAATAAAACAAGGTCACGCCCATCGCTGTCAGATGTTTTATTCAAAAATTATAGCAGTTTAAATAACCAGGAAGTGAATTTACTGTGTTTACTTACTGATAGATCTAACTGACAGGAAGTGATTTTACTGTGTTTACTTCCTGATAAGTCTAACTGACAGGAAGTGACTCAGCAGTTTCTATCACATTCTATGGAGAACTGTATGTCTCAGTCTTTCCTCTCCATTAAAATCTAACAGGAAATATAATTAGAATGTGACCACTAGAGGGCACTTCTAATGTAAAAAACATAGGTTTAAACTGTAATAACTCTGGAAATATAAATCTCTCGGCAGTGGGAGTACCCTTATTTTACTCAATAGGAAAATCCCTACAATATATATTTTTTTCATAAATAAAGTTTACTGCTCCTTTAAAGTACTTGTAATCCATACCAGTCACAGAAGCCATTTAGGCTTCTACATCCTACACCGTGCCCCTCCACTAATAAAATATTTCATGCATACAACTTGAGCTCTAATGTAGAGAAAAAAAACAACAACTTTAGAGGAAAAGAACCGTACCACAGACGGCAAATTCTTATGAAGTCGAATGGCTTTTTAAACTTTTTGAGGTCTATTGTGGTTTTATGATCAAGGGATTAAAAGCCCATTTAAAATCAATGCAAAATGTGGGAATTACTATTTGTTCCCTATGGCGTGGTGAGTTTACTCCATGACTTGGGAGACTTCACAGGTATTGATCAGGGTTAACCCTTTGTGTGCCAGAGGGGTATGCAACACATTGCAAAAAAAAAAAAAAAGAAACATTCAAATCAATGAGGATATATGTTTGTTGCGGTATACTCGTTTTGCTCCGATTTTGTCTTTGTACATTATATATCCCAATTTGTCACTTGCTTTATATGAAGATAAGGCCCCTCTTGCATGCCTCTTTCTCATTTTTGTCTGGGGCCTGTGTTAACCCTTAGATCAAAAGATAATCTTTGGACTTCCAGTGGTTGGAGACTACAACTCCATTCATCCCCAAACAACCATTGTCTGGTTGGGTATGATGGTATGTCTAGTCTCCATCGGCGAGAGGTTCAGCAATTGACCGCCCATGCTTTTCATGCTAGAGGTGTAAACAACACAGAACTTCACAAAATGCAAACCATTTCTTTGGCGACATCTCTGTTTCCAAGGGATTAATCATTAGTGTTGGATCGTTCTCCAAAACACCCCAGATTTACTCTTAAAATTATCTGCTCAGACTCGGTACAATCTCTTTTCCTTTAGCCAGTAAATTGTGTGTATACTTTTGCCTCAGTTTGGCAGTCAATACATAGACACAGACATTGGGTCATTTCTTAGTTCATGGCTTAAAATATGAAGTCCTTTGCTACTAGCCAGATCTGAAAAGTTACTCGCCACTGCAAGATAAAACATACCCAACAGGGCTGAATTTCTACTCGCCAGGGCTAAATTTTCACTCGCCATTGGCTAGCAGAGAGTGGAAATTTTGAGCCCTGTCTTAGTTCATACCAGGTGCACTGTAGAAGACAAATTAAACCCTCTGATCTAAGTGGGGCTTCTAAGCCCTTAAATGCTAGCAAGATCTCTTTTTTAGTTCAAGAGCGGTATCCAACGCATTGGTTTGGATAGCTCCCTGGCATTCCAAGGGATAAAGAAGACCTGCCCCCCCCCCAATATAAGTTTAGTACTACAGAAAAGTATAGACATTTGTTTTGTAATATAAGTCGTTTTTAAGAAATTGACCTTTATTTGTTGTTGACACAGTCTGGCACTTTATGCTAATTAGTTCCTGTGCTGGGCCAGTATCTCCACCCACTGTGCTATGAATGTATCTAGGCAGATTCCACACACAAAGGTGGGGGATAGTACAGCAAGTAAATAGTTTGACCTTGAAGATAATTAACATACTATACAGTTAAATGGCTTAAAGGGATAGTAATACTTAAAATGTAAAAAAAAAATATGTTGTAGGGGTTACCCCCCTGAGTAAAACAAGAGTACTCCCACTGCTGAAAGGTGTTTCATTCAAAAGTTATTAATTTTCAAAGTTGAATTTTTTAGGTGCAATATCACAGTGGCCTGAAATTGTACAGTGGCGCTGTTGCTACACCATCCTATGGACAGCTCTGGTCCCGGGACCATAAATCTCCATAGGATGGTGTAGCAACAACGCCACTGTACAATTTCAGGCCACTGTGATATTGCACCTAAAAAATTCTACTTTGAAAATTAATAACTTTTGAATGAAACACCTTTCAGCAGTGGGAGTACTCTTGTTTTACTCAGGGGGGTAACCCCTACAACATTTTTTTTTTTACATTTTAAGTATTACTGTCCCTTTAAAGGGATAGTAATACTTAATTATTACTAATCCTTATATTAAAGTCCTATTAAAAATAAATGTATTGCCCCCAGTGTCATCTCTCAAACCTTTATGATTTGAGAGATAATCGCTCCTAAAGTTGCTCTCTCCCTCCCCCTTCCCCGTAGTCATCGTTCTAGCTAACTGAAAGGAAATCCAGTCTTACGGTCATCAGGCGGCTCTGCAGCAGAGCCAAGATTGCGTAAATAAAAAATACAACTTTCACTGAAATGGTCTTCTGTGTGTGCTTGTTTTGCAAGCACACGTAGAAGACCGTTTTAGTGAAAGATCTTTTTTTTATTAACGCGATCGCTGCTCTGCTGCAGAGCCGCCTGATGATCATAAAACCTGGTTTCCCTTCAGTCAGCTAGAACGCTGACTTCGGGGAAGGGGGAGGGAGAGGGCAACTTTAGGAGCGATTATCTCTCAAACCATAAAGGTTTGAGAGATGACACTGGGGGCAATACATTTATTTTTAATATGACTTTAATATAGGGATTAGTAGTAATTAAGTATTACTATCCCTTTAACCTTATGACTGCCAAAGGGGTGCACAACGCATTGCTTTGCAATGCACTGCATAAGAGCCAAACTGTGCCACCAAAACAAAAGGGTAATTTTTCAATAACTATTATAAAGAAACAAATGCAGGTACACCATCTAGGTAAACTTTTATTTTCTGTAAAACCAGCTAAATTTGCCTTGAGGTGAAAGATTCACTTTAATTCCCCCTAGCGATGGGAATGTTTTTTTTTCTGCATGGTGCATTTGGTTTGCTTGCAAAATTGCACCACTTCAGTTAATTGAATGGAGCCTATTGTATGCCACTGTACCCTTATCTGGAAAAGTATTCAGTCCTCAATGCTGCAGTGAATTTAAACTCCGTATTAAGTGATGTCATCCATTGTAGAATAGCAGTTGGCTTCTTATTCCCCAGCAGCTGAACGGTTAACCCCACTCGTTTGTTCCCTACATTTTGATTTGTGATGTCCCCTTTACCCTGCAGCTGTCACTGGTCTGCCTGCAGCATGACAAAGCTGTCTCTTCATTTTGTTGGTGATTCCTTTTATTTTTTTATACATATATATATAAATATATAAATATAAATGCTGTAGAAATGTATATATTTGTATGGACGTTGTACTTTTTTTTATGATGCAAAAAAAAATAAAATCTCCAAACATATTGTACAAATGAGTTTCCATCTTTTATTTGTCTGTTACATTGTGTTATGACTCTGTGTATGGTTGTGTTTGTGTAACACACTGCGTATATGCATCACTGTGCATGTGTCTAATATAAGGGTACTCCTGCTAATTTTTTTTTTTATTCAAACATTATTACAACAAAATTTTAATTACACTGGAATTTCTGGTCACCAAGTGGAGTTGTTTATACTATTTAGTGTGGGGAGCAGCTGTCAATGACTCGAGCTTTACCCAGAAAGAGCCTAGTAAACACATAAAGTTTCCCTTTGGACATTAACTGATGCTATTTATTTTAAAAAAGGTTTGAGCTGTGTTGACTTTTAAATAATAAATCTCCCAACAGTGGTAGTCTCTGTTTTTTAATCAGCAGGGAAAACCCTGTAATATGTATCTTATTTTCCTAATGAACATTTGCTAATCCTTTAAAAATAAAAAAGGCTATAACCCCCCACATACAAAAAAAGGTTACTGTATCTATAAAATGGTAGAAGAGAGGGAAAGAGAGAAGCAAAATAATAGCAAGGAATGCATCAAAAACCGTTTTATGCAAAATTTTATTAAAAAAAAAATATTTAAAGGCATAGTAATGTTCCAAAATAAAAGCAGCTCTCATTAATCTTCATAGTATTTGGTCCATGGAGAGTGTTATTTCAATACTGTCAGAGTTGTAGTACAAGAGTAATTGAATGATAAAATATCACTTTCCCACTCCTTATACTGATGTAACACTTCTCACCTCAGAGCAGCAAGACTGTCCGGATGGATCGCAGAGTGGGACAATCTTCAGTGATCATAAGGAAAAACCTGTCAGTGGTAGCAGGGTTTCCTTATGATCACAGTAAGAAGATTGTCCCTTGCTGTGCTCTGTCCGGTCCCAGGACCAGATTCCACATCTGAGGGGAGGTGTCTTACACTAGGTAAAAGGGGCGGGAGGGGGATAATTTATCATTCAATTACTCTTGTACTACAACTCTGACAGTATTGAAATAACACTCTCCATGGGCCAAACACTATGAAGATTAACTGGAGCTGCTTTTATTGTGAAACATTACTATCCCTTTAACCCTGTGAGGACCAGAGAATAATGTGCACTGTATTGGTTTGCAATGTGCTGTGGACCTCTCTGGCCCTCAAGGCAGTGATATTCAATCTCAAGGCACCCCTAACACACAATCTGGAATTTTCAGGGCTCATCCAACCTTATTTATTTATTTATTTATTTTAGATCATTTCTCACAAGGACATAATACTTCAAGTGCCTCTTTGGAACTCAAAGGGTCAATGTACTGTACAGTACATAAATGTATAGTTATTGTTGAGTCCCGTGGCCAGAATGACATCAAAGAGCATATTGTCTGTATTCATTAACTTAAAGTGGAACTACCATGTCACAAAATGTTTAGCTTAACGAAGTCCCCTTCTGATGGCCAGCTGCTTAGTAGCGCTAGTCACCAGAATTATTACCTGATTTATTAGATATATGCTTTATTCCATAGCTGTCAGTGTCACAGAGCGCGGACATCTTGCCAGCATGACATCCGCGCGCCTGCGCTGTCAGTTCCAGCTGGGTCTAGGAGGCGTTGCTAGGACCCAGCTGGGACTGACAGCACAGCCGCATGGACGTCATTCTGGCAAGACGTCCGCACTCCGTGCTGCTGACAGCTGGGGAATAAAGCATATATCTATTAAATCAGGTAATAATTCTGGTGACTAGCGCTACTAAGCAGTTAGTCGCCAGAAGGGGACTTAGTTAAGCTAAACATTTTGTGCCATGGTAGTTCCTCTATAAAATACATTATAAAATACATTTTAGCATTTTTGTTAAAGTCTCCATAGAAATAGTGGAGCATTCTGAGTAGGTACTAACAGCATATCAAAATGTGCCTGCACCCTGGCATACCTCCCAAGTGTCCCTGTTTGGCCATTTGAAATGTTGGGAGGTATGCCCAGGTTGAGAAGCACTGGGTTAACCCCTTCGCGTCGGATGACGTACCCGGACCGTCACGCTGGTCCAGCACTTAAGGACCAGTGACGTTCCTGGTACGTCACGTGGTTTTGCGCTGTGAGTAATACCGAAGACTGAAGTTGATCGCTCCAAGACCGGAGCAATCTCTTTCAGTCCCTTGTTCAGCGTGCCGGCACACATGATCAGTCACTTGGGGCGGCACTTAGAACTTCCCTATCTGGTCCTTAAAGGACCACACACCCCGGGCCGCTGGTCCTTAAGGGGTTAAAGGGATGATATTTGCAACCTCTATTAATCTGTTAGTAAGAAGATTGTCCCTTGCTGTGAGCTGCGGACCAGATTCCACATCTGAGGTGAGCAGTGTTACACTAGGTAAAAGGGGTGGGAGGGGGATACTTTATCATTCAATTACTCTTGAACTACAACTCTGACAATATTGAAATAACACTCTCTATGGCCCAAATACTATGAAGATTAATTGGAGTTGCTTTTATTGTGAAACATTACTATCCTTCTAAACCTGCACTGCCACTTTACCTACTATGGGTAGAAAATCGTAATGGCCCCTATGAATTTTGCCCTTGTTAAAGGGATAGTAATACTTAAGTATTACTAATCCCTACATTAAAGACCTATTAAAAATAAATGCATTGCCCTCAGTGTCATCTCTCAAACCTTTATGGTTTGAGAGATGATCGCTCCTAAAGTTGCCCTCTCTCTCCTCTGTAGTCAGCGTTCTAGCTGACTGCAGGGAAGCAAGTCGTATGACTTTCAGGCGGCTCTCCAGCACAGCCGCGATTGCATTACTGAAAAAGAAAACTTTCACTGAAATGGTCTTCTACATGTGCTTGGTTTGCAAGCACACATAGAAGACCGTTTTAGTGAAAGATTTTTTTTTAATTAATGCGATCGAGGCTCTTCTGCAGAGCCGCCTGATGATCTATGACCAGATTTCCCTTCAGTCAGCTAGAACGCTGACCTCGGGGAAGGGGGAGGGAACTTTAGGAGCGATTATCTCTCAAACCATAAAGGTTTGAGAGATGACACTGGGGGCAATACATTTATTTTTAGTAGGCCTTTACTATAGGGATTAGTAATACTTAAGTATTGCTATCCCTTTAAAAAGAGAACCTCTTCAATAAGTCTAGACTGCCATGACTATTGAAGATGTGATCTTTTGAAGCAAGGCACAATGGAAAACTTCCAAAGGGCCATTAGAATTTTGTGATAATAGAAAGGCAGGGGTGTGTCTTATTAGTAGGAGGTGTTGCTGTTCCTTTAAGTGGTGCTTTGAACTATATTAACGTTAGTGAGTGCACTAAAAAGACCTGTGTAGATAAGGACTGCTAAGTGAACATATATCCCTTATATAAATTCTATTTTACAGGACTGCACAGGAATCCGTGTCCTTGATATAAAGGATTATGTGGTCTCCTTAGGCTAAAGCCTCGTTTAATTCGGGGGTTTGAATAGTTTGTTCCAGATCCCCCAAATGTCCCTCTTTTAGACCCAAATCCCTCTGTCCCTCTTTCCCACCCTGTTGTTCCTCTTTTTAGGAGAGCATAATTTGTGTTGTGTATATAAGCATACTTGGAAACTCTCCGGTTTTGCCCCGGAGACTCCGGATTTCAAACTGAATTACCGGGTTTCCGGGGCAGTGTGTGAATCTCCGAGTGGGCAGAGTTTAAGTAGAAACTCTGCCCACTTGTGCTCCATCTCGCCCGGTTCCTCCCACTCCCCGCCCTCTTACCCTCCATTCCCAGGTATATTGCAGTTGTTTTTTTTGTCCCGCCCCCCCTCTGGACTAAGCCCTGCCCCTTTTATGATGCAATTCGCGTCATTTTCCTTCCCGGTCATTTTCCTCCTTGTGTAACCTATTACATAACTTCCAACAAGGCCAAATTATTTTATTTACCCAGACTAATTTATAAGCACATATACTTACATTTAAGCAAACATTAATGTGAGTTTTATTGCTGTAGAGTAATGTGGTACACTTATATATACACACCACACAGTCTGATCTCCTAAACACAGGGACAACAGGGTGATACACTTCTATACACACCACACAGTCTGATCTCCTAAACACAGGGACACCAGGGTGATACACTTCTATACACACCACACAGTCTGATCTCCTAAACACAGGGACACCAGGGTGATGAAGTTATATACACACCACACAGTCTGATCTCCTAAACACAGGGACACCGGGGCGATACACTTCTATACACACCACACAGTCTGATCTCCTAAACACAGGGACACCAGGGTGATACACTTATATACACACCACATAGTGTGATCTCCTAAACACAGGGACACCAGGGTGATACACTTCTAAACACACCACACAGTGTGATCTCCTAAACACAGGGACACCAGGGTGATACACTTCTATACACACCACACAGTCTGATCTCCTAAACACAGGGACACCAGGGTGATACACTTCTATACACACCACACAGTCTGATCTCCTAAACACAGGGACACCAGGGTGATACACTTATATACACACCACACACAGTCTGATCTCCTAAACACAGGGACACCAGGGTGATACACTTATATACACACACCACACAGTCTGATCTCCTAAACACAGGGACACCAGGGTGATACACTTCTATACACACCACACAGTCTGATCTCCTAAACACAGGGACACCAGGGTGATGAAGTTATATACACACCACACAGTCTGATCTCCTAAACACAGGGACACCGGGGCGATACACTTCTATACACACCACACAGTCTGATCTCCTAAACACAGGGACACCAGGGTGATACACTTATATACACACCACATAGTGTGATCTCCTAAACACAGGGACACCAGGGTGATACACTTCTAAACACACCACACAGTGTGATCTCCTAAACACAGGGACACCAGGGTGATACACTTCTATACACACCACACAGTGTGATCTCCTAAACACAGGGACACCAGGGTGATACACTTCTATACACACCACACAGTGTGATCTCCTAAACACAGGGACACCAGGGTGATACACTTCTATACACACCACACAGTCTGATCTCCTAAACACAGGGACACCAGGGTGATACACTTATATACACACACCACACAGTCTGATCTCCTAAACACAGGGACACCAGGGTGATACACTTATATACCCACCACACAGTCTGATCTCCTAAACACAGGGACACCAGGGTGATACACTTCTATACACACCACACAGTCTGATCTCCTAAACACAGGGACACCAGGGTGATACACTTCTATACACACCACGCAGTCTGATCTCCTAAACACAGGGACACCAGGGTGATACACTTATATACACACCACGCAGTCTGATCTCCTAAACACAGGGACACTAGGGTGATACACTTATATAAACATCACACAGTCTGATCTCCTAAACACAGGGACACTAGGGTGATACACTTATATACACATCACACAGTCTGATCTCCTAAACACAGGGACACCAGGGTGATACACTTATATACACACCACACAGTCTGATCTCCTAAACACAGGGACACTAGGGTGATACACTTATATAAACATCACACAGTCTGATCTCCTAAACACAGGGACACCAGGGTGATGCACATATACACACCACGCAGTCTGATCTCCTAAACACAGGGACACCAGGGTGATACACTTATATACACACCACACAGTCTGATCTCCTAAACACAGGGACACCAGGGTGATACACTTATATACACACCACACAGTCTGATCTCCTAAACACAGGGACACCAGGGTGATACACTTATATACACACACCACACAGTCTGATCTCCTAAACACAGGGACACCAGGGTGATACACTTATATACACACCACACAGTCTGATCTCATAAACACAGGGACACCAGGGTGATACACTTCTATACACACCACACAGTCTGATCTCCTAAAAAGTGGGATACTAGGGTGGGAAAGTGGGATTGGGGTCTAAAATAGGAACACTTGGGAGGTATGGTAAACCATCTAAAATAAGTGTCCCTCTTTGGGCTTTCGAAATGCTGGGAGGTATGCACGCCAGTTCCACTATGTTTAAACTGGTGTCCAATGTACCGCGAAAACCTGAAGTCCTCCCAATTTGTATAAGGAATCGACATGTAAAAGACTCTCTATCCGTGAACACGTAGTCTCTCTGGTTTTTCCTTATACGTCTATCATAGTACCGTGTCTCTCTATTCTCTTCTAGTCTTTATGGTTGTTTGTAGGGGGTCTTGTCTCTTGATTCAGTCTCTATGGTAACTTGAAGTCCCTCTACACTACCCTACTCGTCTCTATGGTGAAGTTAGAGTGACAGCATCAAGCACCTGGAGCTGTCACCGGGGAGAGAGACCGGAAATGTGAGAGAGGAGACGGGCAGGTATGGATGGGCTGGCTGGCTGACCCGGGGGGCTGATGGGAAAGGTACGGGCTGACTGACCGACCCGGGGGAATGGGGCAGGTGTAGACTGAGTGACCCGGGGAGTGTGGGCACTTATTGACTGACTGAGCCTGGGGGAGTGGGGTACGTATGAACTGACTGACCCGGGGACGAAGGTGTGGGCTGAGAGAGTCTGGGGGAGAGCTGGGCAGGTGTGGACTGACAGATCCTGGGGGAGAAGGTATGGGCTGACAGAACCTGGGGGAGAAGGTATGGACTGACAGATCCTGGAGGAGAGCGGGGCAGGGGTGGACTGACAGATCCTGGAGGAGAGCGGGGCAGGTGTGGACTGACAGATCCTGGGGGAGAAGGTATGGGCTGACAGAACCTGGGGGAGAAGGTATGGACTGACAGATCCTGGGGGAGAAGGTATGGACTGACAGATCCTGGAGGAGAGCGGGGCAGGTGTGGACTGACAGATCCTGGAGGAGAGCGGGGCAGGTGTGGACTGACAGATCGTGGAGGAGAGCAGGGCAGGTGTGGACTGACAGATCCTGGAGGAGAGCGGGGCAGGTGTGGACTGACAGATCGTGGAGGAGAGCAGGGCAGGTGTAGACTGACAGATCCTGGGGGAGAGCGGGGCAGGTATGGACTGACAGATCCTGGAGGAGAGCGGGGCAGGTGTGGACTGACAGATCCTGGAGGAGAGCGGGGCAGGTGTGGACTGACAGATCCTGGGGGAGAGCGGGGCAGGTATGGACTGAGAGATCATGGGGGAGAGCGGGGCAGGTATGGACTGACAGATCCTGGGGGAGAGCGGGGCAGGTATAGACTGACAGATCCTGAGGGAGAGCGGGGCAGGTGTGGACTGATAGATCCTGGGGGAGAGCGGGGCAGGTATGGACTGACAGATCCTGGAGGAGAGCGGGGCAGGTGTGGACTGACAGATCCTGGAGGAGAGCGGGGCAGGTGTGGACTGACAGATCCTGAGGGAGAGCGGGGCAGGTGTGGACTGATAGATCCTGTGGGAGAGCGGGGCAGGGGTGGACTGACAGATCCTGGAGGAGAGCGGGGCAGGTATGGACTGACAGATCCTGGAGGAGAGCGGGGCAGGTGTGGAATGACAGATCCTGGGGGAGAGCGGGGCAGGTGTGGACTGATAGATCCTGAGGGAGAGTGGGGCAGGTGTGGACTGATAGATTCTGAGGGAGAGCGGGGCAGGTATGGACTCATAGATCCTGAGGGAGAGCGGGGCAGGTGTGGACTGACAGATCCTGGGGGAGAGCGGGGCAGGTGTGGACTGACAGATCCTGGAGGAGAGCGGGGCAGGTGTGGACTGACAGATCCTGGGGGAGAGCGGGGCAGGTGTAGCCTGACAGATCCTGGAGGAGAGCGGGGCAGGTGTGGACTGACAGATCCTGGGGGAGAGCGGGGCAGGTGTGGACTGACAGATCCTGGGGGAGAGCGGGGCAGGTGTGGACTGATAGATCCTGAGGGAGAGTGGGGCAGGTGTGGACTGACAGATCCTGGAGGAGAGCGGGGCAGGTGTGGACTGACAGATCCTGGGGGAGAGCGGGGCAGGTGTGGACTGACAGATCCTGGGGGAGAGCGGGGCAGGTGTGGACTGACAGATCCTGGGGGAGAGCGGGGCAGGTGTGGACTGATAGATCCTGAGGGAGAGTGGGGCAGGTGTGGACTGACAGATCCTGGAGGAGAGCGGGGCAGGTGTGGACTGATAGATCCTGAGGGAGAGCGGGGCAGGTATGGACTCATAGATCCTGAGGGAGAGCGGGGCAGGTGTGGACTCATAGATCCTGAGGGAGAGCGGGGCAGGTGTGGACTGACAGATCCTGGAGGAGAGCGGGACAGGTGTGGACTGACAGATCCTGGAGGAGAGCTGGGCAGGTGTGGACTGACAGATCCTGGGGGAGAGCGGGGCAGGTGTGGACTGACAGATCCTGGGGGAGAGCGGGACAGGTGTGGACTGACAGATCCTGAGGGAGAGCAGGGCAGGTGTGGACTGACAGATCCTGGAGGAGAGCGGGACAGGTGTGGACTGACAGATCCTGGAGGAGAGCTGGGCAGGTGTGGACTGACAGATCCTGGGGGAAAGCGGGGCAGGTGTGGACTGACAGATCCTGGGGGAGAGCGGGACAGGTGTGGACTGACAGATCCTGGAGGAGAGCGGGGCAGGTGTGGACTGACAGATCCTGAGGGAGAGCGGGGCAGGTATGGACTGACAGGTCCTGGAGGAGAGTGGGGCAGGTATGGACTGACAGATCCTGGAGGAGAGCGGGGCAGGTATGGACTGACAGATCCTGAGGGAGAGGGGGGCAGGTGTGGACTGATAGATCCTGGGGGAGAGTGGGGCAGGTGTGGACTGACAGATCCTGAGGGAGAGGGGGGCAGGTGTGGACTGATAGATCCTGAGGGAGAGCGGGGCAGGTGTGGACTGACAGATCCTGAGGGAGAGCGGGGCAGGTATGGACTGACAGATCCTGGAGGAGAGCGGGGCAGGTGTGGACTGACAGATCCTGAGGGAGAGCGGGGCAGGTGTGGACTGACAGATCCTGGGGGAGAGCGGGGCAGGTGTGGACTGATAGATCCTGGGGGAGAGCGGGGCAGGTATGGACTGATAGATCCTGAGGGAGAGTGGGGCAGGTGTGGACTGAGAGATCATGGGGGAGAGCGGGACAGGTGTGGACTGACAGATCCTGGGGGAGAGCGGGACAGGTGTGGACTGATAGATCCTGAGGGAGAGCGGGGCAGGTGTGGACTGACAGATCATGGGGGAGAGCGGGGCAGGTGTGGACTGACAGATCCTGAGGGAGAGCGGGGCAGGTGTGGACTGATAGATCCTGGAGGTGAGCAGGGCAGGTGTGGACTGACAGACCTTGGGGGGGCAGGGCTGGTGTGGACTGACAGATCTTGGGGGGACAGGGCAGGTGTGGACTGATGGGGAGCGAGGCAGGTGTATATTGATGGATCCTGGGGGGGGCAGGGCAGGTGTGGACTGATGGGGGGAGCGAGGCAGGTGTAGACTGAGAGATCCTGGGATGGAGCCGGGCAGGTGTACATTAATGGATCCTGGGGGGAGACCTTGGCAGGTGTAGACTGGTGGATCTTTGGGGGGTGGGGTTGTGAGGTAGGTGTAGAGTGATTGATTGGAGTGGAAGGACTGGGCAGGTGTAGACTGACAGATTCTTTGGGTGGGTAGGTGTGGACTGATGGATCCTTTGGAGGCGGGGACAGGTGTAGACAGATGCATCCTTGGGGGGGGGACAGGTGTAGACTGACGGATCTTATGAGGGAGCGAGGCAGGTGTAGACTGAGAGATCCTGGGGTAGGACTTGGCAGGTGTAGACTGGTGGATGTTTGTGGGGGAGTGAGGCAGGTGTAGAGTGATTGATCAGTGGGGGAGGACTGGGCAGGTGTAGATGGACAGATTCTTTGGGGGTGGGTAGGTGTAGACAGACACATCCTTTGGGGGGGCAGGTGTAGACAGACACATCCTTTGGGGGGGCAGGTGTAGACTGACAGATCCTTTGGGGGGGCAGGTGTAGACTGAGGGTTCCCTTGTGGGGGGGCAGTTGTAGACTGACAGGATGCTGGGTGGGGAACGGGACAGGTGTAGACTGACAAATTTGAGGGGTAAACTGAGCAGGTGTAGACTGATGGATCGGGGGGGGGGGGCACTGGGCAGGTGTAGACTGACTGATCCTTGGGGGGGGGGGGGTAAGGTGTAGACTGACAGGATCATAAGGGAGAGAACGGGGCAGGTGTGGACTGATGGATTCTGGAAGTGCAGGTGTGATCTGATGGATTCGAGGGCGCAGGACAGGTGTACATTGACAGATCCTGGCGGGAGCTGAGTAAGTGTAGACTGATGGATCCTAGAGGAGTGGGGCAGCTGTGGACTGACAGATTGTGTGTGGGGGGGGCTAGGAGTTAACTGACAAATCTGGGGGGGACTGATCAGGTGTAGCCAATGAATTCTGGGGGGGACAAGGCAAGTGTAGACTGACAGATCCTGGGGGGAGCAGAAGAAGTGTAGACTGATGAATCCTTTTGGGTTGTGGCAGGTGTGGACTAAAGAATCTTTTGGGGGGGAAGGTGTGGTCTGATGGATTTGGGGGGGGGGGTGTAGGGCAGGTGTAGACTGAGCCATCCTGGGGTAATAGAGCAGCTGTGAACTGACAAATCCTGGGAGAGTGGGGAAGCTGTGGACTGATGGATCTTGGGGGGGGGAGTGAGACAGCTATGGACTGATGGATCCTGGGGGGGGCAGGTGTGGACTGACTGAGTCTTGGAATGTGGGAGGGACATGATAGTGACAATGTAATATGTGATGCCAGTGATGTACAGGGAGGATGTAGTATGTGACTGGCCAGTGATGTACAGGGAGGATGTAGTATGTGACTGGTCAGTGATGTACAGGGAGGATGTAGTATGTGACTGGTCAGTGATGTACAGGGAGGATGTAGTATGTGACTGGCCAATGATGTACAATTAGGATGTAGTATGTGATTGGCCAGTAATGTACAGGGAGGATGTAGTATGTGATTGGCCAGTGATGTACAGGGAGGATGTAGTATGTGGGCTACTTCAGTTGAAGAGTTAGGATGCAGTGTGTGTGTGGTGGGTTATGAAGTGATTTGAGGATGCAGAGTTTTGTGCTTCACTATATATAGCTCATTCTTCTGTCATAAAAGGATTAGCAGGAGACTGGTGGAGAATTATACCTTTATTGGCTGAGTGGCTCTATAATAAACAATTGCAATACACTAGGGGGAGGTGCACTAAGAGGTGATAAAGTGAAGATGACTTCTCCAGAGATATCCAGTTCTCAGGTTATACACTAAGATCTCTTCAGCTTTGGACATCTTGGTGCATTGGATCTATAGAATAACATAGGAACTGGACAAGTGATACCACTGGAGAAGTCATCTCCACTTTATCACACCTTAGTGCATAACACCGTGGTCTCTTTTGTTTTTTAGGCATAATAAGAATGAAGACTGAATACACAATACAGAACAGGTTACACACTCATGTAAAGTTCTTATCAGTATGTCTATGTAATTCATTCTGTAGGCACCACTTCAGTCTCTCTGTAGTTGGCTAAGTGGTAAAGATTAATTTCCTTTTTTGATGCTCCAATGAATTTCAGTCTTTAGCCAAAGATGGCTAAGTCTACAGAATGTATGGCTTAAAGGGGAACTCTCACCCCTATACAAGTTCAGCTTATTTTAACCCCTTAAGGACCCATGACGGTCCTGGACCGTCATGGAATTCCGGGCTCCCTGCGTGGCTGCACACCATTTGGGGAGTCCGGAATCTGATCCAGCAAAAAAAAGTGCTCCATGGTCCTTAAGTGACCGGCAAGTGCGTGCGCAGCCGGTCCTTAAGGGGTTTATGCTTATGTAGCGATAAGCTTAAATCATTTTGTTATTTTTGTTTCGCTGGGGCGAAATCTACATTATTAAAAACAAGCCTGTGCCTTACATCCGGACAGACTGCGGTTTCTTCTGTTCCTCCCCAAATATGGTCGCGTTCCAACCAGCTTACGTGGGGAACTCCTACCTCTTCGGAGGAGGTTGGAACCTGACCGTATTTGGGGAGGGACAAGAAACCGCAATCTGTCTGGAAGTAAGGCACAGGCTTGTTTTTAATAATGTAGATTTCGCCACAGCATGGTTTTTGTAAAGGGACACTAATGTCTCATAAAAATGTTTTTTTTGTTTTCTAGATTAAAGAAAAAATAAAATTCTGTGCTGCAAATCCCACCTCTCAAACCTTTACGGTTTGAGAGATATTCGCTCCTAAAGTTCCCTTCTCCCTCCCCTTCTCTTGATGTCGGCTGTAAAGCTGACAGCAGGAGATCCGTGTCGGCTGACTCGAGGAGGCTCTTCAGCAGAGCCGCAATAGCACGATTTAAAAAGAAATACTTCTTTGGAACGGTCTACAAAATCTGCCTAGTTTGCAACTACACTTTGTAGACCATTCCAGTTAAGTAGTTCTTTTTAAATAACGTGATTTTGGCTCTGCTGAAGAGCCTCCTCGAGTCGTCCGACTCGAATCTCCTGCTGTCAGCTTTACAGCAGAGAACAGGAGAAGGGGAACTTTCAATGCCAATATCTCTCCAACCAGAAAGGTTTGAGAAATGGGATTTGCAGCAGAGAATTTATTTTTCTTTAATCTACAAAACAAAAAGATATAGTTCTATGGGACATTACTGTCCCTTTAAAGGGTCAGTAATGCCCCCCCCAAAAAAAAATGTTTAGATTTAGGTAGATATTGAAAAAATAAACTATTTGCAACAAACCCTATCTCTCAAACCGCTACGGTGTGAGAGATATAGGGATTCAAAGTTCCCCCCCCCCCCTTCTCCCAACGTCACCGTCTAGCTGACAGCAGGAGATGCCGGTCCGGGGACCAGCTGGAGGCTCTGCAGCATTGTATGTGTGTAAAGAGCAGAAGGGAATAGCGTGAAAGTGCACACTGTTGTATGTGGTGCATTGTCTGTGTGTAAAGAGCAGAGGGAATAGCGTGAAAGTGCACACTGTTGTATGTGGTGCATTGTATGTGTGTAAAGAGCAGAGGGAATAGCGTGAAAGTGCACACTGTTGTATGTGGTGCATTGTATGTGTGTAAAGAGCAGAGGTAATAGCGTGAAAGTGCACACTGTTGTATGTGGTGCATTGTATGTGTGTAAAGAGCAGAGGGAATAGCGTGAAAGTGCACACTGTTGTATGTGGTGCATTGTATGTGTGTAAAGAGCAGAGGGAATAGCGTGAAAGTGCACACTGTTGTATGTGGTGCATTGTATGTGTGTAAAGAGCAGAGGGAATAGCGTGAAAGTGCACACTGTTGTATGTGGTGCATAGTATGTGTGTAAAGAGCAGAGGGAATAGCGTGAAAGTGCACACTGTTGTATGTGGTGCATTGTATGTGTGTAAAGAGCAGAGGGAATAGCGTGAAAGTGCACACTGTTGTATGTGGTGCATTGTATGTGTGTAAAGAGCAGAGGGAATAGCGTGAAAGTGCACACTGTTGTATGTGGTGCATTGTATGTGTGTAAAGAGCAGACGGAATAGCGTGAAAGTGCACACTGTTGTATATGGTGCATTGTATGTGTGTAAAGAGCAGAAGGGAACAGTGTGAAAGTGCACACTGTTGTATGTGGTGCATTGTATGTGTGTAAAGAGCAGAAGGGAACAGTGTGAAAGTGCACACTGTTGTATGTGGTGCATTGTATGTGTGTAAAGAGCAGAAGGGAACAGTGTGAAAGTGCACACTGTTGTATGTGGTGCATTGTATGTGTGTAAAGAGCAGAAGGGAATAGTGTGGAACTGCACACTGATGTGGTGCAGTAAATGACAAGCTCTAGTAGAGGCCTTGGGGCTGCCGTCTGTGTGTACTGTGCTGTGAGGATACTTAGGATGATGTACTATGGATAACTGGAGTAATCATGAGGCAAACTAACTCTGTCCTAGTGTGAAATGTTCATTTTCCCCTGTTGTAAATGTTGCTTATAAACCCTAGAATGCTAGAGATGTCTGCAGTGTGTTGCTTTTCTAAGTCTCATTTAAAGGGATAGTAATGTTTCACAAAAAAGCAGCTCCATTTAATCATCATAGTATTTGGACCATGGAGAGTGTTATATCAATACTGTCAGAGTTGTAGTACAAGAGTAATTGAATGATAAAGTATCCTCCTCCCGCCCCTTTTACCTAGTGTAACACTGCTCACCTCAGATGTGGAATCTGGTCTTCTGACCGGACAAATCACAACAAGGGACAATCTTCTTACTGTGATCATAAGGAAAACACTGTCCCCTTGATAGATTTTTCAGGTTTTTCCTTATGATCACTGAAGATTGTCCCTCTCTGTGATTCATCTGGACAGTCTTGCTGCTCTGAGGTGAGCAGTGTTACATCAGTAAAAGGGGCGGGAGAGGGATACTTTATCATTCAATTAGTTTTGAACTACAACTCTGACATTACTGAAATAACACTCTACAAATAATGTGATGATTAATCATAGCTTTTTTTTTTTGTGAAACATTACTATGCCTTTAAATCAAAAAACATTTTGAGAATATTTTTTTTCCCTTTTGTCACAGTATTGCCCAATCATGTGGCATGTTTTTGATAAATGGGTGTTTTGAGGATGAACAGAAGGGTTATTTAGTAATAATAATCATTGCATAGGTGATACAGGCCACTCAGTGAGGTGAGGTTAGGGTAGGATAGGGGCAGTGATGAGCAGAAGCAGTTCCCGTACATGTCCACTTGTTACAGGGGTAACCTGTGCACGATAAACCTGCACTTGTGTCTGAAGGACACGCATGGCACCAAGGAAAGAAATTTCAGTTGAAAGCTGCTCTTCCATTGTTGCTTTACTTCAATCAGGCATCACAAAATCAAGAAATTGCAAAGCATTTGAAGGTATCTATCAGGAGGCATAGTGAAACTGGAAGTCAGAGACTGCCCACGGCCTAATCCGCAGTAAGAAACCAAAGAACATGAGGATAAGCATATTACAGTTACTACCAAACAGAATCCGTTCAAAACAGCATCGGGATCAGAAGACCAATCTGTATTTGTTGCCTATACATTTGCATCAGTCTGTATTCGATGCCTATACATTTGCTGTGTGGATGAAACCATATTGAAGGGGCATTTTGCTTCAATAGCTGAGGGAGGTGAACAAGTACAGATTAACTTGGGCCAAGGAAAACGAACACTAGACTGTGAGCTGTGGAAAACAATCAAGCCCAGATTTGAGTTGTTTGACTCGATGTTCACTTGCCGAGGAATCTCATAAATGTACAGTGCTTTCAAGAATAGTCCTGGTTTTGACACCGTTTAGCACCTATGGGATCTCCTGCACCAGTGTGTGTGAAAAGTGTGAATAATACAAATCAGCTTTGGCAGGCTCTCCATGATCAGTAAAGAAAAGTGGAGCTGAAACCCTTAACCCTTTGAGCGACAGAGAGTAAAAATTCTGATGGAAACAATATGACCAGAATGTGTCCATCAATCATCAAGGCTTCTGGTGGCTACCTTGAAGAAAGGAAACGTTAATTTTTTTTTCCCCATTGCCGACAGATGAGGAACACATTTATTTGCGTTATTAAATGCGTACGTGCAGAATCTGCGGATATCGTTCTTTGTTTGCTCCTTAAGCCACAAGTTTGATATATATTGAAAAATCAGTGAGCGGTAATGCAAGTATAACTAAGCAAAAAAAAAACCCACCTCAGGTGTTATGTTGCCCATCCATTTAGAAGAACCTTTTTGTCAAGTGATACATAAATGAGTTGTGTTAACTCTTTGATTGCCAGAGGACTGTTCAAAGCAGTGCATGGACTACTTCTGTGGCACTAAAAGTGTTAAGTTGTGGCGTGATGTGCACTGCATTGCTTTTCTATGTGCTGCTTTCCACTCTGGTCCTTAGAAAGTTAAATGCAGGAGCAGAACAGGGCTGGCCTGGGGGGCAGATAGGCAACTGCCCCCAGGCTGGTCAAAAGTCTGGGCAAGCAGGTCACTGCCTCACTCAATTTCCATTTCTGTAAGTAGGTTACAAATATAGTTTTTGATACCTTTTATTGGCTAACTAAGCAGATTTAAATGCAAGCTTGAAAGCTTGCATTTAAATCTGCTTAGTTAGCCAATAAAAGGTATCAAAAACTATATTTGCCTCCTGTATTTATACGGCTAATACGGGACCAACTTTCATCTGTAAGTAGGTTACACAGAGTTTACACAGCTACACTATTAGTGTAGCTCCATTTCAATTGTAAGCTCTGTGGTGTCACCTGTGTAGCTCTGTTTCAGTTGTAATCTCTGTGGTATCTCTAGTGTAGCTCCATTTCGATTGTAAGCTCTGTGATATCACTAATGTGATCTCTCTAATATGCCACCATTAGTCTGGACCGATAGAAACAGGCCATTTGACTGTATTCCCCCCGCCTCGCCCCGAACAAATGTTTCTTGCCCTCCCCTGTGCATGAATCTGTGTATATAAAAATTAAAACCTAATCGTTCCCTGCCAAAATATCTGTCCTGGCTACTGCTGTGGTAACTGTACAAGGTGTAGATCGGAGGTGAGGAGGAAGAGGGGTTATCTGATCGAATCCTTTGTATATCAGAGATTCCTGATGTAAAGTTATAATATTAGAGATTCATAGGTAATGTGCGGAATTACCTCTTTATAGATTCATGGAATAGCCTTCCATCAGAAGTGTGAAGGCCTAATACAGTAAGGTAGACATAAGAACGCTTGGTTTAGATGTGAGGCTATTGTAAGGACTATGTAAGATTTGGCTAAGTACATCAGAGGGTGAGTCAATGGATAGACCAGTAGGTCTTATCTTTTGCTACCTTCAAATTATTTTCCAAATTCGAGTGGTAATCCAAGAAACCGAATCTCTTCGGGCCTTATGTTTAAACGTAAACTAATGTTTCATTGCAGTGATTTTAAATGGGGCTTTTAACCTCATGTATGCTAGAGAGTTCTGCAAAGTTAGACTACTGTAGCGTTCAAGGTGTTAAAAGGCCAGTTTAAATCAATGGGAGGTTTGGAAACTCTTTTATTTTTTCTATCCCCTATGCGGTACAATTGATTCACTCCAGAATTGTGGCACTCTTTCCTAGGTCGTCAGCCTCTCTGTGTATAAATAATGTACTTGGTGCTGGGAGTATGAAGGGAGAGGTATAACGTGCACTAGTGCAATCCTCCTATTAATAACTCTGTGCTCTGTGTCCGACCCTTTTCTCCTGTTTCATGTCTCTGGCCCCCTGGGGATGAGCAGTCCTTTCAGTGACAGGATAGTGTCAGTAATCGTGACATGATGACAATGACTGGCCCATTATACAGAGGGCCCCTGGGCCCTCTTCATTCTGAATTAGATTCCCATAAATCCATGGGACTGAATACTGCCTCGGCTCAGTAGATTGACTGTCTGTACTGCGTGCTCACTAATATAAACAGGCTATGTTGGCTATTTTCAGGCCTATGGGTACAGGCATGGGATACTTATAATGTCTGAGCTATTTTAAGAACTCTGTTACTAGAAGTTCGTCTCAGGGCCTAACAGGTGCTAGTAAACATGCACCACATTCATTCAAATACGATCATCCCCCACCCCCCATCCTTAGCGCATACCTCCCAAGTGTCCCTCTTTAGGAGGGACAGTCCCTCTTTGAGACCCAAATCCCCCTGTCCCTCTTTTCTACCCTGGTGTCCCTCTTTTTAGGACATCAGAATGAGTGGTGTATATATTAGTCTATCAAATTGCTCCACAGCAATGAAATTCACATAAATGTTTAGTTAATCTTCAGTATATGTGTTTGTAAATGAATCTGTGTAAATAAAATACTTTGGTCTTGCTCTAAATCCTTTATTCAGTTACACAAAGAACTGTCAATAGGTCACAAAGTAACCTAAAAATTCCCCGCCCACCAGCCATGACCCCAGAAACACCACCTAAAACACAAGTGTCCCTCTTTGTCCATTGGAAATGTTGGGAGCTATGTTCGCGCCAAATGTACAACTGGGAGACACATCTGCCTGATAACATACCCCACTGTTACATGTCCAGCAGATAATAGTTACAGAGAATATAATGCTTTATTTTATATTCATATTTTAGCAGTGTATGTTCATTGTACCTCTGGCTTTCACTTCACTTGCATCCAGTATTTGTGTGTCTCTTACTTCTACTTTCAGTGATGTGCGCGCCCTCTAGTGGAATTGTGTAAAAACAGTCTGCAACTCAGATCTGTCTGTAGAGGTTCACAGGAAGAGTGTTTGTTTGTGTGTATATGTATGTATGAGGTAAATATGATTCTGCTCTAAATCAGGAGCTGGAATTGATTTTTGAGCCCTTCTTCATATTTACTTAGCTACTTCAATCAAAATTTTCCCATAAGACCACTTTCTGGTTTTGTATATGTATTTGATGATCTCATTTGTCATGTCTGATATCATCAGCAAATAGAGTTGCCACCCAGTCGGTATTTTACCGGCAGGCCGGTAAAAAATTGGCTTCTGTTCAATGTTAAGTCTATGGAGGGAATGCCATGGCCGGTATTTTTTTGAAGAAAAGGTGGCAACCCTATCAGCAAAGCACATGGTAATGTGGAGTTGGCAGAACCTAACCTGTATTTCCCAGCTTTTCTGCATTTGAGTGACAACTTAACTGTGACCTTAAGATAGGTTTATTGCTTATCAAATGCCTTTTTTAATCAAATTGTTAATAACTACATCAAGTGGTGTCTAAAGGACATTTTTATATTGCTCTTTATGGAAAAAGTTTAAAGGGATAGTAATACTTCGTTTTATCTTTATTTTATTTTGTAGGCATTAAAAAAACATGAAGAATGATATAAGTCTTATCTCTCAAACCTTTATGGTTTATGAGATATTCACAAGCAAAGTTTCCCCTCCCGCCCCTTTTACCTAGTGTAAGCCATCTCTTCTCAGATGTGGAATCCAGTCCATAGACCAGACAGATAACAGCAGGGGACAATCTTCTTCCTATGAGAACAATGAAAGCCCTGTCCCACTTGACAAGTTTTTCAGGTTTTTCCCTTATCTTAACTGAAGATTGTCCTTCTCTGCAGTCTACCTGGACACCTCCCTTCTGATCTGGCTGAACAGTGTTACATCAGTAAAAGGGGCGGGAGGGGGATACTTTGTCATTGAATTACTCTTGACCTACAACTCTGACAGAATTGAAATAACACTCTCCATGGGCCAAATACTATGATGATTAATTAGAGCTGCTTTTATTATGTAACATTACTATCCCTTTAAGCCCTAGACTACAGCTCTACACAGAGTGCCATAACCACAATGCCACCTGGTGACAGCAATAGAAATCTGCGGTTTATTAATGTTCATTTTCTGAATATTAATAAACTGCAGTTTTCCATCGCCGTCACCAGTTGGCATAGAGAGCAATATAAAAATGTCCTTTAGACATCACTTGATGCTGTTATTAACAATTTGATTAAAAAAGGCATGTGATAAGAAATAAGTTTAAAATAAAGCATCTCCATGAGGTAGGCGTACCCTTGAATTACTCAACAGGAAAAGGGCTACAATATGTTTTTCATAAAGAAACGTTGCTGCACTTAGCAACTACCGTGAACTGAGCTTTGGAAAGGAATGTAGATTAAACACCACCTAACATTAACCCCTTAACGACCAATGGCGTGCCAGGACCGACACCGGTGGATCTGCGTTAAGGATTAGTGACAGTCCTGGCACGTCATAGAATTCTGGGATAGCAGTGCGGTTGCACGCAGCTCTGCTCATCCCAGAATATACTGTGCAAAAAAGTGCCGTGATCCTATAGGGCTGCACATCCCCGATCTGGTCGTTAACCCTTTGAGTGCCAGAGGGGTACGCAACGCATTGCTTTGCAATGCGTTGCGTACCCCTCTGGCACTCAAAGGGTTAAGGGGTTAAAGGGATCTATCACCTCATACAAATTTGTCTTAATAGGTTTTATAGCGAATATGTGTCATATTGTATTAATTCCTTTTTTTAAATCTCTATTTGGCCGAAATCTAAGGAATAACTACTGCCCTGCACCTACTTCCGGATAGACGGAGGTTACCAGCACTGTACCACAGTCTATCACTCTGTCTCTACTGCCCTCCCTCTATCCGGTCTCCTCCAATGACGGAGGATTTCTGTCTGTAATCAGGAGAGATCTCATTGGCCAGAGACTGCTCCAGCTTACAGGCAGAAATCCTCCATCATTGGAAGAGGCTGGATAGTGGGAGGGGAGTAGAGACAGAGTGATGAACTGCTCTACAGAGCTGGTAACCTCCGTATATCCGGAAGTAGGTGCAGGGCAGTATTTACTGGTTAAATTTGATTAAGTAGCTATTTAAAAAAGAAATTAACACAATATTGCACATATTTGCTATTTAACCTACTGATTAAGACAAACTTGTGTAGGGGTGATAGATCCCCCTTTAACCCTACACATAATTTATAAAGGCCCAAAAATCCTATGGATTTTTTTTTCATGGTTCAAGAAATAACATTTTCAATGAGTCCTCAGTGTCCTGTCCATGCTACATGCACTTCAGACTCCATGTGCTTGGTAATCTTAACTCTTACATGGCCAGAGGGAGTGTACATCACATTGCTTTGCAATGCCTTGCTCACTGCTCTGATGCTTAACCCTCTGGGAGCCAGAGAGGTATCCAACACATCGCAATGCAATGCTTTGGATACCTTCCTGGCACGCAAAGGGTTAAAGTGTTTAGTAAGCTCTTGCGCTCTTCCTGCTTCAGAAAAAAAAAAAAAAAAACACATCCAGCAAGTGTCATGTCTGCGTCCGCGGATACAATATCCAGAACTGATTGAAGATGTTCTCAACCTGAACCAAGGTACAAGTCCAAAATTCATGGGAGCCATTTGGATTTTGTTGCCATAGTAGGTAGTTTTAAAGGGGAACTACCAACCCGCAATAAGTTCAATTGGCTCCAAAAGGGACTGACAGCGCACGGACGTCACTATGACGAGATGTCCGTGCTTCCTGCTACTGTGAGCCTACGAAAAAGTGGAATATCTTGTAAACAGCGTAATATTTCTGGCGACTAGCACTACTAAGCAGCTAGTCGCCAGTTGAAGAATTGAATAAAGTGAACTTATAGCGGGGTGGTAGTTCCTCTTTAAAACACAGAGAGAGAGAGAGAGAGAGCAACACAGAGAGAGAGAGAGCGACACACCGAGAGAGAGAGAGAGAGAGACATCGAGAGAGAGCGGCACCGAGAGAGCGGCACACAAAGAGAGAGAGAGAGACACACAGACACACAGAGACAGAGTGAGAGAAACATACACACATGCAGAGACACTGAGAGCGACACACACACATACACACACACACACACACACACACACACACACACACACACACACACACACACACACACACACACACACACACACACACACACACACACACACACACACACACACACACACACACACGTCTTGTGTTTGCCACTCCCGGTTACACTTGATTATTCCTACTCATTCATTCCTATCATTTACTGAACTGGTTCTAAAAGAAGTTCCTCTTCTTACTGTCAGATTTGTCCATGGAACTTAAAGGAACATATACATCTTCTATTAATATCCCTACCCGCTCCCCTGTTACTTTAATCTGGGCAGAAAATCCCCATGATTACAATGAATGAATTCAGTGTGCACCAGTTCCTAAGAATTAATCTTTACTTTTTACTGCATATCATATCCATGGAGGAAGACTGTTGCAGGTCTCCAGGACCCCAAACACCTCCCGGTATAAGCTTCCTAGGAGGTCTTCAGTGCAAGGAGTTGGGGGCCTGTAGCCTGGCAACAAGGAATTATGTCTACCTTTCCTGTAAATGATATCCACTACTAATTAAATATTAACCAATCCATAACCAACAAATTTGTAGTGGCCAATATGATTTTCTATGGGGGTTATTGTCAGGAAGTGTTGGTGTTCCTATAAAGCGAGAATTTAATACTAATTACATTTTCCCAGCGTATATTGCTAACCTAGCGATATGCAAAGTTATACTGTCCTTAAAAGCACATCTTCTGTAGGAATCAGGCAGCACAGAGCTTACAAGAGAAGTTGTGTGCGCCTGCGCGGTCAGTCCCTTCCGGTGCCTTAAGGTACCAAGGAATGTCACCACCAATGCCGACAGTGTGACATTCCGCTCGCCCTGTGTCTTACCCTGGGCGTTTTTGCGGCTCCGGGTTGCCTTCCCTGTCCCCGCGCTGCTCCTTTGATCTACGCCGCTTCGGAGGTGGCGCGCATGCGCATGTCGGCGGACCATAGTGGGGATTTGGTAGAAGGTCCGCCGACATTCTAGCCACCCTCTCCAGGCTCCTTCCGGTTGGGGATCGTTATCTTCTGCCTCCAGCTCTGTTTAGACGTGTTTGTATAGCATCTATCAGAGCTTCCAGTACTTGGGTTCTTACTTCTGTATGACCTGGACCAAGCCTCTGCCTGAGCCTGCTGTGCCTCTGTGTATGACCTGGACCTGCCTTAACCAAGCCTCTGCCTGATCCTGCTGTGCCTCTGTGTATGACCTGGACCTGCCTTGACCAAGCCTCTGCCTGATCCTGCTGTGCCTCTGTGTATGACCTGGACCTGCCTTGACCAAGCCTCAGTCTGACCCTCTTCCTAGGAGACCGGAGTGAGTATCTTCTTCTTTTGGAGATTTTATTCCTCCCTGGGGACCTCTGAGTATAGTTTGTCTAGGTTAGGGTTATCCGGGGTTACCCAGCGGCTCCTCTGCTGGGGGCCACAACATCTGGCTTCGCGGCCAGCACCTATAGGCGGCTCAGCCGCAGCACAACCCTGGCCTAGGCAACCTACGCTCCTTAACATTCCCTAGCATCGCCCCCTAGCATCTTGCTCAGCGGCTTTTTGTTGGAGGAGCGTCCGTTTCCTGCTCCCAGGTACTCCAGTTCCTTCCTGTCCTCACCTCTGGTCGTGACAGGCAGTGAAAAGCATAGACAGAGCAGACTCAGAGGTACATTTCCACTAAGATGTCTGCGCTGTCTGTCCTCTGGTTCCTGCTGAAGATGTTTTGTCTTCAGTACCACTGACTTATTCAGCTTAAAGACAGTATAACTTTGCTTACCGACCGTGGTTAGTGTTAGGGTTTTCAGACACTCAGACTCGGATGGTTTAGTAAAACACAGTTTTATTAAACAAGAAATAAGTACGGTAGTACAGGCAATACAGTAATACTGGTACGGCAATACATGAAACAGATACAGGAATGCAATGTAGGCAAGCAGGTACTCCTGTGAACCCAGGATCTGGAATAGTGCAGCGGAAGATAAATTAAGGTTCAGGAACAGCAGATCCCACTGTTGGTAGGAGCGACAGGAGGAGGCCCAGACTGAGCTACAACAGAATCCCTAGTGCGCTGGGGAAGTCAGTAGGAATGACCGGCACGAAGGCAACAGATCACCTGACAACCAGGTGAGGAGTGTAGCTGACAGAAAGGTATGGCAACACAACCGAACTCCTAGAACGCTAGGAGGTGTAACTGTACGGACTGCAGCAGGGTATGGCAACTGAGCTCCTAGTACGCTAGGAGGAGCAGTAGTACTGGCAGCAATAGGCAAGGCAACTGGACCCCTAGTGCGCTAGGTGGTATGGCAGTACTGGTAGTGGCAAGGCAAGGCAACCGGACCCCTAGTACGCTAGATGGTATGGCAGTACTGGTAGTGACAGGCAAGGTAACCGGACACCTTGTACGCCAGATGGTATAGCAGTACTGGCAGCAGCAAGACAAGGCAACCAAACCAACCTGGGAACTAAGGCACCATCTAGTGACTGAGTCACTAAACCACTCACCAGCCCGCAGTTGGGCGAAGGACGCACTAGACTTATGACAGATCGAACAGCCGCACAGAGTGAGACTAACGAGGTGCAATGTGAGCGACAGCCAACTTCGTAGCTACGGGGCGACAAGCTGTGCCGGGCCAATTGCGCTAGGTGCGGGCATCTCAGAACATGGAATACACTGTGCCGGACAGGCACTGACGGAGCAGGACAGGCAACGGGCCGAGTAAGCACTCGGACCGTAGAGGTAGCCAAATGGTTCGGTACACAGAACAGGATAATCAGCCAAGCCGGGTCGTTACACAGAGCAGGATCGTCAGCCAAGCTGGGTCGGTACACGGAGCAGGATAGTTAGCCAAGCTGGGTTGGTACACAGAGCAGGATCGTCAGCCAAGCCGAGTCGATACATGGAGCAGGATAGTCAGCCAAGCTGGGTCGGTACACGGAGCAGGATAGTTAGCCAAGCCGGGTCGGTACACTGAGCAGGATAGTCAGCCAAGCTGGGTCGGTACACAGAGCAGGAACGTCAGCCAAGCCGGGTCGGTACACAGAGCAGGAACGTCAGCCAAGCCGGGTCGGTACACGGAGCAGGATAGTCAGCCAAGCCGGGTCGGTACACGGAGCAGGATAGTCAGCCAAGCCGGGTCGGTACACGGAGCAGGATAGTCAGCCAAGCCGGGTCGGTACACGGAGCAGGATAGTCAGCCAAGCCGGGTCGGTACACGGAGCAGGATAGTCAGCCAAGCCGGGTCGGTACACGGAGCAGGATAGTCAGCCAAGCCGGGTCGGTACACGGAGCAGGATAGTCAGCCAAGCCGGGTCGGTACACGGAGCAGGATAGTCAGCCAAGCCGGGTCTGTACACGGAGCAGGATAGTCAGCCAAGCCGGGTCGGTACACGGAGCAGAATAGTCAGCCAAGCCGGGTCTGTACACAGAGCAGGATAGTCAGCCAAGCCGGGTCGCAACTGAAGATAGGAACAAGAGATCACTCAGGAACGTAGTCAGTCGAGCCGGGTCATACACAGGATACCAGGAACCAATGCTAGATACTGTAACACCACGAAAGGGCGCCTCCATAGTGACAGCGCTAGAATATAAAGGTAGCCAGTAGGAGGAGTAATTACTGATCACCAATAAGAATGCTAGATGGAAATGAGCAGGAAGTAGCAATGTCGCAAATGCAGGATTCACGGGCACCATGATAGTTAGAAATATATTCTGGGGCAATGTAATTAACATAAAAGTTCTGCTTTAAAGAAACATTAACACCTAACTATGAACTGGGGTTATATGCACTTAAATCCCATGTACTTCATTCAGCACGTGGAACCATAGTCTGTTTTCTGAAGCCTCAGATCTAGTCCTACACTTGCTTTGATGGAGCAGCCATTCCTGCCTTATCCAGGGTTCACACTCATTTAGTAGGTTTATAATTATATTTCAGTTATATACACAAGACTGGTTTTATTTAAGTTAGCTGTATGTATGTATGTAATCTTCACAGTTATATCAACCTATTTCACTTTTATTTTTGGAGTTAGTGCTCCTTTAACCCGTTGAGTGCCAGAGGGGTACACAATGCATTGCTTTGCAGTGCGTTGCGTACCCTTCTGGCACTCACAGGGATAATTCATGAATTATCTTGTGCTGCCGCCATGCCATCAATGGGTGCCCTTGTGTTTAATTAACCCCTTGGATGCTAGCAAGGTCTCCAAGTTATTGAGAATCAATTATGTGACTACCTCCTGTAGCATCCAGGAGGTTAATCTAGCAATTAAGGGCCTTTAGTTTCATAAAGAAACTGTTGTACTTAAAAGAACAATGGACTGAGGACTAAAGAGAAGTTGTGTTTTATGGCTCTGTGCTGGCAGTGGTAGGTGAGTGACAGTGGGCAGCTGTGCCAGGAGCTTGTCTCATCCTGGCCAGCGACTACACACAGGCTGCTCTGTTTTGGGTAAGAGACCCAACTTCTCTGTGCGCTGAATTAACCCTTGCCTGCATGGTAACTGCCTTTGGGTCACATCCTGTGGTTTACCCTGGACATGTCAGCAATATGCAGAGTGGAAAGAAAGCTCAGATGGTGGGGTGTAAGGCTGTCAGCGCTACCCTACAGGGGAGTGGTTCTGGGGTTTCCAGTCCTCTGTGGTTGTATGACAGTCCCTGAGGTAGAGGAAAGGAAGGGGTCAGCCTGTGACACATTACAGGAAGTGAATGTGCTTTTAGCTCAGGCAGAGAGCTCTCTTGTGCTTCCTGTTTTTCTTTCCTCTATTCAACACAGATTTCACTCTCTCTTTTCACAGGTGGGTGAGGTGGTCCCGTCGTTCGACTGCGCCCCAACATCTCAGGCAAGCAGCTGTCTTTTCTTTTCACGTCTGCGACACTGTGTTCCGTTCACATCTTTGTCCCTTTCATTACACCAAGAGACGTAATTCAGGACTGTGTACGAACCACTGTAGGGCTAGACCAGAGGATGGCAACATTTGGTTCTCCAGCTAGGACTGCATCTCCCATCTGTGAGTGTCCCTCCTTCTGTTGCTGGAATACATTTCCCATTGGGAGTTGTAATCTAACAACACAGGTTGCCTCTGTAGTCTTGCAGTAGTTCCTGTATATCTCTGCATTATGGCTCTTTAATAAAAGGCTGATGTTTAAGGGACAAGGTGTACCCTTTTAGGGTGCCAGCGCTGACACTATTTAAGGGACAAGGTGTACCCTTTTAGGGTGCCAGCGCTGACACTATTTAAGGGACAAGGTGTACCCTTTTAGGGTGCCAGCGCTGACACTTTTTCTCGCTGTCTTTCTCTGTTTCTCTCAGTCTGTTTGTCTGTCTGTCCCCTGTTCCCTTGCCTACTGTCTTGCCTTTTTTGACCTGTGACTCTCTCCTTCTCTCCATTCTCTGTACTGTTCCTAATAAGAAGCATTTGGTGTATCACTGTCCTCTGTCAGTTTAGTGCTGGGAATCCCCCACTAATTAAGTCTTTCTGTCTGTGCAGATCACCGTCCCTCCTCCTATGGCATGAAGTCCCTCTGTACAGTGCGCTGGTGGGAGGATCTGAGCACACCACAAGGTTCCACATGACTTCCAGTTCACTTGTATTCGGTGAGTGTTGAACTACAGAACCCGCTCGCTGCCTGGAGGCCACTCGGTGACACACGGTAATAAAAAACATTGATTAAGAAGAACTGGATCAATTCGGGGGCAAGCCAGGTCCAGTCTAGGGTACAAATAATCATTTCTACCGATTTTTAACATCTCCGATGCCTTGCGGAACAGTGATTTGGAGTCATCCTGTAGCAGTTCAAGAAGATAAAATCCTGATTTAAATTAGCTGAAATTAGTATATCTTTGCTCCTCTTTATATGTATGTAAGGCTGAGTGTTTGTACACGCCTCTAACACACCAGATGGTATTTCCTTTTTAGTAAAATGTCTGCTCATATCCCCCTTTCCTTGTCTCTATCCCCCCCTTTCCTTGTCCCTATCCCCCCTTTCATTGTCCCTATCCCCCCTTTCCTTGTCCCCACCTTTCCTTGTTCCTATCCCCTTTTCCTTGCCCCTCCCTTTCCTTGTCCCTATCCCCCCTTTTCCTTGTCCCTATCACCTCCCCTTTCCCTTGTCCCTATCCCCCCCTTTTCCTTGTCTTTATCCCCCCCTTTCCTCCTTGTCCCTATCCCCCCCTTTCCTCCTTGTCCCTATCCCCCCCTTTTCCTTCCCTGTCCCCCCCTTTCCCTTGTCCCTATCCCTCTCTTTCTCAGGGTGGGTAAGCAGGCGCTGTCATTATGGACGAGGGCCCCCCCAAGCTTGTGGATTACTTTGTAGTGGCGGGACTTACCCAGACATCCCGCCCGCTGGAAGAAGAGAACCGTCAGCGCTCCACACGGCCAGCAGAACCAATCACTGATGTGGCGGTCATTGTGCGGGCTCAGTCTGAGGAGGTGCCTCATGGATTCACCTGCATAGAGAACACCCCTGGAGGCCACTCAGCGGACCTGAACTCCGGCCTCCTCACCAACCAACAGATGTACCTGTGCTACCGCAGGGGGAGAGACAAACCCCCTATCACTGAGCTGGGGTGAGGAGCTGAGAGTCTGATGTGTGGAGGTCTCTTATAGAGTTTTCTTGTTTTAATGTTTCTTCCTCCTCCCCTGCTGCTTCTCACACACGCTCCTCACTATTCTCTTCACTCTCTCTCTCCTCACTCCCTTCTCTCTCTCCCTTCTCTCTCTCCCTTCTCTCTCTCCCTTCTCTCTCTCCCTTCTCTCTCTCCCTTCTCTCTCTCCCTTCTCTCTCTCCCTTCTCTCTCTCCCTTCTCTCTCTTCTCTCTCTCTCTATCTCTCTCTCTCCCCACTCCCTTCTCTCTCTCTCTCTCTCTCTGCCCACTCCCTTCTCTCTCTCTCTCCCCCCTCCCTTCTCTCTCTCTCTCACCCCTCCCTTCTCTCTCTCTCTCACCCCTCCCTTCTCTCTCTCTCTCTCTCTCTCTCTCTCCCCCCTCCCTTCTCTCTCTCTCTCCTCCTCCCTTCTCTCTCTCTCTCCCCCCTCCCTTCTCTCTCTCTCTCTCTCCCCCCTCCCTTCTCTCTCTCTCTCTCCTCCTCCCTTCTCTCTCTCTCTCTCCCCCTCCCTTCTCTCTCTCTCTCCCCCTCCCTTTTCTCTCTCTCCCCCCCTCCCTTGTCTCTCTCCCTCCCCCTCCCTTCTCCCTCTCCCCCCTTCTCTCTCGCTCTCTCTCTCTCACCTTCTCCTCCTATATTCCCCTACCTCTGTACCAGTCCCTTTTTCCCTTCTGTCTCCCCATCCCCCTTCTCTCTGTCCCCCCCTTCATTCACTGTTCCTTTTCCCTGCCCCTTGTCTCCCTCTCTCCTCTACCCCCCCTCTCTCTCTCTCCTCTTCTCCCTCGCTGTGTGTGTGTTTCTTCTTCTCTCTCCCCCTCCCCTCTTCTATCCTTTTTCTCTCTCACTGTCTCTCACTGTCTCTCCTCTCTCTCTCACAGGGTGCACTATGAGGGGAAGGAGCCTCTTCGGCCTGGCTTTCACCTGATTGACACCACACCATACAGTCACTCTGCCAACCTCAGCTCCGGTGCTCCTGGGCACCAGAAAACCTTCCTGACTTACAAACGTGCGCCCGAGTCCCTCGTTCTGAATACCCTAGGGGTGATGGATATCTGTATCATAAACCCCAGCAAGGGGGAGAGCACTCCCCACACCTTCTGTCGGGTGGACCGGAACCTTAATACCAGCATGGTGAGTGCTTTCTAACAGGACTTGCTCTTTTCTACTATTTCCGGTGGGACTGGTCTTCCCTATGATCCCCAGAGGGACTGCGCCTTTCCCTGGGGTCCCCAGTGGGACTGCACCTTTCTCTGGCATCCCCTGCGGGACCTCACCTTTCCCTGGGGTCGCCAGAGGGACCGCGCCTTTCCCTGGGGTCGCCAGCGGAACCGCGCCTTTCCCTCGGGTCGCCAGCGGGACTTCCACCACAGACAGGACTGTAGAACTGTTACTATCACTAGTAATATTCCTTCTGTCTCTTTCTGTCACTAACTGTCCCTTGATGACATTATCATTATTTCCTCCTTTGCTTCCTCTGACTTCAGCAGTCGGACTGTCCAGCCCTTTCCCTCACCATCCTTAACTAGGGTGACTACCTCTTGACCTTTATGGATTATTGAGGTATAATGCATTTCTTTGCAATGTGTTTCCCAAACCTCTGGTCATTAAAGGCTTAATATTATATAATATGAATTACTACAGTACTGCTCATGAGGAATCATGGCAGGACTAGGGCAGGGGTAGGCAATCTTGCTGCCTCCATCTGTTGTTGAACTACAGCTCTCATCAGCTAGAAATGTCCATTCAAGCATCAGCCGTCTGTAGTGATTTTCATTGCCTGGCTGAGGATGAATGTTGTAGTTCAGTGTCACTTTGAGAGCCAAAGATTGCCCATGCTTGCACCAGTTTCTTAATGGTTCCTGTACAACCCTGCAGTACAAGTGGCCTCTATTAAATCAGTGAGGCTGACACTCTATCTGTTTACGGTATTTTAAAGACTGTGGGGAACTAGACTTCCACCTTGTTTCAGTGATGCCTCTTCCCAGAACATTGTCCCAGTTCGGGGTGACAGTCTCCCACAATAACTCCAGCTCTGTTTAAGTGGTCACCCATGGAATAGGACTGACCTCTGTGTTCTTGACTGCCTGCTCTGGGGAGGGGCTGACCTCTGTTTCTGTCTCTGCTCTGGGGAGGGGCTGACCTCTGTTTCTGTCTCTGCTCTGGGGAGGGGCTGACCTCTGTTTCTGTCTCTGCTCTGGGGAGGGGCTGACCTCTGTTTCTGTCTCTGCTCTGGGGAGGGACTGACCTCTGTTTCTGTCTCTGCTCTGGGGAGGGGCTGACCTCTGTTTCTGTCTCTGCTCTGGGGAGGGACTGACCTCTGTTTCTGTCTCTGCTTTGGTGAGGGACTGACCTCTGTCTCTGCTCTGGGGAGAGACTGACCTCTCTTTCTGTATCTGCTCTGGGGAGGGACTGACCTCTGTCTCTGCTTTGGTGAGGGACTGACCTCTGTCTCTGCTTTGGTGAGGGACTGACCTCTGTCTCTGCTTTGGGGAGGGGCTGACTTCTGTTTCTGCCTCTGCTTTGGGGAGGGGCTGACCTCTGTTTCTGTCTCTGCTCTGGGGAGGGACTGACCTCTGTTTCTGTCTCTGCTTTGGGGAGGGACTGACCTCTGTGTTCTTGACTGCCTGCTCTGGGGAGGGACTGACCTCTGTTTCTGTCTCTGCTCTGGGGAGGGACTGACCTCTGTTTCTGTCTCTGCTCTGGGGAGGGACTGACCTCTGTTTCTGTCTCTGCTCTGGGGAGGGACTGACCTCTGTGTTCTTGACTGCCTGCTCTGGGGAGGGGCTGACCTCTGTTTCTCTCTCTGCTCTGGGGAGGGGCTGACCTCTGTTTCTGTCTCTGCTCTGGGGAGGGACTGACCTCTGTTTCTGTCTCTGCTCTGGGGAGGGGCTGACCTCTGTTTCTGTCTCTGCTCTGGGGAGGGACTGACCTCTGTTTCTGTCTCTGCTTTGGTGAGGGACTGACCTCTGTCTCTGCTTTGGTGAGGGACTGACCTCTGTCTCTGCTTTGGGGAGGGGCTGACTTCTGTTTCTGCCTCTGCTTTGGGGAGGGGCTGACCTCTGTTTCTGTCTCTGCTCTGGGGAGGGACTGACCTCTGTTTCTGTCTCTGCTTTGGGGAGGGGCTGACCTCTGTTTCTGTCTCTGCTCTGGGGAGGGACTGACCTCTGTTTCTGTCTCTGCTCTGGGGAGGGACTGACCTCTGTTTCTGTCTCTGCTCTGGGGAGGGACTGACCTCTGTCTCTGCTTTGGTGAGGGGCTGACCTCTGTCTCTGCTTTGGGGAGGGGCTGACCTCTGTTTCTGTCTCTGCTTTGGGGAGGGGCTGACCTCTGTTTCTGTCTCTGCTTTGGGGAGGGACTGACCTCTGTTTCTGCTCTGGGGAGGGACTGACCTCTGTTTCTGTCTCTGCTCTGGGGAGGGACTGACCTCTGTTTCTGTCTCTGCTCTGGGGAGGGACTGACCTCTGTCTCTTGTCTGGGAGGGGCTGAACTCTGTTTCTGTCTCTGCTCTGGGGAGGGACTGACCTCTGTTTCTGTCTCTGCTTTGGGGAGGGGCTGACCTCTGTTTCTGTCTCTGCTCTGGGGAGGGACTGACCTCTGTTTCTGTCTCTGCTCTGGGGAGGGACTGACCTCTGTTTCTGTCTCTGCTCTGGGGAGGGACTGACCTCTGTTTCTGTCTCTGCTCTGGGGAGGGACTGACCTCTGTTTCTGTCTCTGCTCTGGGGAGGGGCTGACTTCTGTTTCTGTCTCTGGTCTGGGGAGGGACTGACTTCTGTTTCTGTCTCTGCTTTGGGGAGGGACTGACCTCTGTTTCTGTCTCTGCTTTGGGGAGGGGCTGACTTCTGTTTCTGTCTCTGCTTTGGGGAGGGGCTGACCACTGTTTCTTTCTCTGCTTTGGGGAGGGACTGACCTCTGTTTCTGCTCTGGGGAGGGACTGACCTCCGTTTCTGTCTCTGCTCTGGGGAGGGACTGACCTCTGTTTCTTTCTCTGCTCTGGGGAGGGACTGACCTCTGTCTCTGCTCTGGGAGGGGCTGAACTCTGTTTCTGTCTCTGCTCTGGGGAGGGACTGACCTCTGTTTCTGTCTCTGCTTTGGGGAGGGGCTGACCTCTGTTTCTGTCTCTGCTCTGGGGAGGGACTGACCTCTGTTTCTGTCTCTGCTCTGGGGAGGGACTGACCTCTGTTTCTGTCTCTGCTCTGGGGAGGGACTGACCTCTGTTTCTGTCTCTGCTCTGGGGAGGGACTGACCTCTGTTTCTGTCTCTGCTCTGGGGAGGGACTGACCTCTGTTTCTGTCTCTGCTCTGGGGAGGGGCTGACTTCTGTTTCTGTCTCTGGTCTGGGGAGGGACTGACTTCTGTTTCTGTCTCTGCTTTGGGGAGGGACTGACCTCTGTTTCTGTCTCTGCTTTGGGGAGGGGCTGACTTCTGTTTCTGTCTCTGCTTTGGGGAGGGGCTGACCACTGTTTCTGTCTCTGCTTTGGGGAGGGACTGACCTCTGTTTCTGCTCTGGGGAGGGACTGACCTCTGTTTCTGTCTCTGCTCTGGGGAGGGACTGACCTCTGTTTCTTTCTCTGCTCTGGGGAGGGACTGACCTCTGTCTCTGCTCTGGGAGGGGCTGAACTCTGTTTCTGTCTCTGCTCTGGGGAGGGACTGACCTCTGTTTCTGTCTCTGCTTTGGGGAGGGGCTGACCTCTGTTTCTGTCTCTGCTCTGGGGAGGGACTGACCTCTGTTTCTGTCTCTGCTCTGGGGAGGGACTGACCTCTGTTTCTGTCTCTGCTCTGGGGAGGGACTGACCTCTGTTTCTGTCTCTGCTCTGGGGAGGGACTGACCTCTGTTTCTGTCTCTGCTCTGGGGAGGGGCTGACTTCTGTTTCTGTCTCTGGTCTGGGGAGGGACTGACTTCTGTTTCTGTCTCTGCTTTGGGGAGGGACTGACCTCTGTTTCTGTCTCTGCTTTGGGGAGGGGCTGACTTCTGTTTCTGTCTCTGCTTTGGGGAGGGGCTGACTTCTGTTTCTGTCTCTGCTTTGGGGAGGGACTGACCTCTGTTTCTGTCTCTGCTTTGGGGAGGGACTGACCTCTGTTTCTGTCTCTGCTCTGGGGAGGGACTGACCTCTTTTTCTGTGTCTGCTCTGGGGAGGGGCTGACTTCTGTTTCTGTGTCTGCTCTGGGGAGGGGCTGACCTCTGTTTCTAGCTCTGTGGATGGTTTGATCTCTCTGGGGTGGGGATGACCTGGGGAGCCTTTTTCTGGATCTGTGCTTTGGAGAGGGGCTGATTTGTGTTTCCTAACCCATGACTATGTAATTGCAGTTTGGACCTGCCCTTTTCCTCTGTTACAAGAAGGCCATGGCAAAGACACACAGCCTTGTGTACGAGGCAGGTGAGTCACTGTCTGTCCATTTCTTTTTTGGCCTTCTGGGTCCCTGTATGTTAACCTGATCCTGGGGTGTTTTTCCTATGATGGGCATCATTGTAAGGATCTTGATACTAAATTCCTGCATTTCTGCTTATATTTAAAACTCTATTTTAAGCCATTGCAAGCATCATTTATTAGAGAAGCAATAATGTTTTAAAGCGGAACTTTCACTTTGTATGAAGTCGCCCTCCAATAATTAAACATATGGTGACTAGCTTCATAATACTTCTATTACCCCTCAGAAGTGCCAGATTCTAAAGTTATTCTTAATCTTCAGAGACCGGAATCCAGGCATCAGCGCAGACATCTTGTCTTAGAGACGGCTGCGCTGTCAGTCTGGTGTCCTCTAGGAGGCAGTGCACTGTGTCATAAGGCACCGGAAGGGACTGACGGCACTGGCATGCAGATGGCTCTAACCTGGCTGTCAGTCTCCTTAGATTAAGGATTACTTCAGAATCGGGTACTTCTGAGAGGTAATAGAAGTATTATGAAGCTAGTTGCCATATACATAATTATTTGAGGGTGATTTTATAGAAGGTGAAAGTTACGCTTTAATGATTACATTTTTCTTGCTAAGTAAAATAAGAGTATTATCCCTGCTGTCACATGTTTGATTCCAAAGTTCTTATAGTGCAAACATTTCTTTGTTTTTTATTTTTTTCCTCTCCTTTTATTTCTTTTTTTTTTAATCTGGTAAAATCTGTAAAGAAAAGGTAGGGAAGGTATAACATAGTAACATAGTAATTTAGGTTGAAAAAAGACTTGCGTCCATCTAGTTCAACCCTTTTCCTATTCCTGTTTACCATCGTTGATCCAAAAGAAGGCAAATGAAAAAGAGATTCCAAGTACCCCCCTAAAATCATGAGCTTATTAAATTAAGGCACACACATTTATTCCAAAAGAATATAAAAACAGACTTTATTACAAAAATATCAAGGAATTATATGCACAACAGACAGCTAAAAACACTTAAAGGGATAGTAATACTTTGTTTTATCTTTATTTTATTTTGTAGGCATTAAAAAAACATGAAGAACGATATAAGTCTTCTCTCTCAAACCTTTATGGTTTAGGAGATATTCACAAGCAAAGTACCCCCCCCCCTGTTCAGCCAGATCAGAAGGGAGGTGCCCAGGGGTAGACTGCAGAGAGGGACAATCTTCAATTAAGATAATGGAAAAACCTGAAAAGCTTGTCAAGGGGGGCAGGGCTTTCATTGTTCTCATAGGAAGAAGATTGTCCCCTTCTGTTATCTGTCTGGTCTATGGACTGGATTCCACATCTGAGAAGAGATGGCTTACACTAGGTAAAAAGGGGCGGGAGGGGAAACTTTGCTTGTGAATATCTCTCAAACCATAAAGGTTTGAGAGATAAGACTTATATCGTTCCTCATGTTTTTTTAATGCCTACAAAATAAAATAAAGATAAACAAAGTATTACTATCCCTTTAAAATGAAGTGGTACAGACAGGTATACGATACGATATCATGCTCTTCCCTGTGAAATAACAAAAATATCAAGGAATTACATGCACAACAGACAGCTAAAAACACTTAAAATGAAGTGGTACAGACAGGTACAATATACGTTATCACGCTCTTCCCCATGAAATAACAAAAATATCTGACAATGTATACCAAACAAAGTGCAAGGTGTGTATAGGCTCTAAAAAGAATAATGGAGCCAATTTAAAATGTAACAAAATCTGGTCACCCGTGGCACCGGTTCTCTAGTTATAAAGCAATGGTTTGTTACCAAAAGATCTCCATAGAGAACATTAGAAAAATACACGCTTTACAACTTTGACACCTGTTGACCAAACTGCAAGGTCTGACTTAAAGGGATAGTAATGTTTCACAAAAACAGCAGCAATTAATCTTCATAGTATTTGGGCCATGGAGAGTGTTATATCAATACTGTCAGAGTTGTAGTTCAAGAGTAATTCAATGATAAAGTATCTCCCTCCTGTCCCTTTTACCTAGTGTAAGCCCCTCCCCTCAGATGTGGAATCTGGTCCACAAACCAGACCGCTCACAGCAAGGGACAATCTTCTTACTGTGAGAACAGTGAAAGCCCTGCCCAATTGACAGGTTTCTTCAGGTTTTTCCCTTATCTTAATTGAAGATTGTCCCTCTCTGCAATTCACTTTCACACCACCCTGCTGTTCTGAGCTGAGTAGTGACATCAGTAAAAGGGGCAGGAGGGGGGATACTTTATCATTCAATTACTCTTGTACTACAACTCTGACAGTATTGATATAACACTCTCCATGGCCCAAATACTATGATGATTAATTACAGCTGCTTTTTATTGCGAAACATCACTATCCCTTTAATGCAGAACTTTCAGCTATTAATAAGTCGCCATGTATTAATTAAGCATATGACGACTAGCTTTGAAATACATGTCTTAACTATAAAAAGTGGCAAATCCTAAAGAAATTTTTACTGTTTGGAGTCCGGAACCCAGGTAACAGCGCAGACAACTTGCCTGCGCCGTCAGTCTTGGTGTCCTGTGAAGCATTGCAGTGTGCCACATGGTAACCGGGATTTCTTTAGGATCTGCCAATTTTTATAGGTAATACATGTATTTCCAAGATAGTCTCCATATGCTTAATGAAATCATCGGGAATTAACAGCTGAAGGTTCCGCTTTAAAAAAAGCTGCAATACCATTAAATAATCTCCCAGTAGGGGGAGCTCTATCTTACGTCTGTTTCCCTAATCATTACTGCACCTTCTATAATCCTGTCCCTGTTTGATAGGTTTAATCAGCCGGTTTCCTGACACAGACAGTGATATGTTTCCTCTGCCGGAGCTAGTGCCCATCTTCTGTCTGCCAATGGGAGCCACCATCGAGAGCTGGCCCCTGAACACCAAGTACCACCTGCCTGTCTTTTCCACATTCGTGCTGACTGGGTCTTCTGGAGAAAAGGTGCTCACACGCTGGGTCATATTTAGGAAGCCAAAGTGGAGAAATGTTGTAGTATGTCAGCTGCACCATTGGGACAAACAATATTAACATTGATTAAATTGGGCTTTTAACCCCTTGAATCCTTGACAGTGCCAGTGGAGTAACCATGCGTTGTAATGCGATGCAATGGATACACCTCTGACGCTCAAAGCGTTAAAAGGTGCGATAAAGCTGTGTTTTGTTTTGTTTTTTAAATGAAAGACATATTATAGAGCTTTTCCTGCTGAGTAATCTTTCATCTATGACTGGAGCTTTCCCATAGAAGTGCATTATAAACTAAAATACGCCTTTAGGACTCTAGAGGGGAGGTTACTAACCCTTGTTTACATCAGCGGGAAGACACAGGTATACGCACGTGCAGATCAGCAGACAGACAGAGTGGCGCACAAAAGAGAGAGAGTAGGACACAGAGAGAAAGTGAGGGAGACACACGGGAGAGAGGCGCAGAGAGACAGACATGTAGATAAAGACAGACATACAGAGAGAGATGTCCACAGAGAGAGGCAAAGACAGGCAGTTAGTCAGAGAGACACAGACACTGGAAGGCAGAGGGAGAGACAGAGAGGGAGGCAGAGACACAGAGTGAGATACATACATACAGAATAGAGAGAGAGAGACACACAGTGAGAGAGAGATAAAGAGAGGGAGAGACACAGAGATATACAGAGAGGGAGAGGCAGAGGGATGGAGAGACACATATAATTATATATACACACACGCACACACACAGGTAGGAAGAGAGACACACAGAGAGACACAGAGAGAGAGACACACACACACAGGGACACACACAGACACAGAGGGGCACACATACACAGACAGAGTGAGAGAGAGACTCAGAGGGAGACACACAGAGAGAGGGAGACACACACACAGACACAAAGTGAGAGAGAGACTCAGAGGGAGACAAACACAGAGAGAGAGACACACACAGAGACACAGAGAGAGAGACACACACACAGAGACAGGTTTGAGAGAGAGACTCAGAGGGAGACACACACACACACAGAGAGGGAGACACACACACAGAGAGGGAGGCACCACACAGAGAGCGGGAGACACACACAGAGAGAGACGCGCAGAGAGAGAGACACAGAGAGACAGAGATGCACACAGAGATGCACAGAGAGAGAGGCACAGAGAGAGAGAGGCAGGCGCACACACACACACACACACACACACACACACACACACACACACACACACACACACAAAGAAAGAGATGCACACACACAGAGAAAGAGGCACACACACACACAGAAAGAAAGAGGCACGCACGCAGAGAAAGAGGCACGCACGCAGAGAAAGAGGCGCACACACACACACAGAGAAAGAGGCACACACACACACAGAAAGAAAGAGGCACGCACGCAGAGAAAGAGGCACGCACGCAGAGAAAGAGGCGCACACACACACACAGAGAAAGAGGCACACACGCAGAAAGAGGCACACACACACACACAGAGAAAGAGGCACACACGCAGAAAGAGGCACACACATGCAGAGAAAGAGGCACACACACACACACACACAGAGACACAGAGAGAGAGAGAGACACACACACACACACAGAGGCACACACACAGAGATAGAGAGAGACACACACACACAGAGAGAGACACACCGAGAGAGAGACACACACACACACAGATACACAGAGAGAGAGAGAGAGAGAAGTGTATAATGCATTGCTTCACCATTTATTGTAAACCTCTTCCTCGTTTAAGGGGTTAAACCCATGTTTAACACAATGGCGGCTATTTGTTCTCTATTGTGCAACTAGTTTTAATCAGAATGGCTCAATGTTTTGCATTTACAAGTTTACCCCAAGGTGTATTTTTGTGTGGCTAGTAGAGATAACATTTTGGGGATTGCATGGCTGGTAGCTAAAGGTCTGTCTGATGCCTTTCATATGCAACCAGTGTTTTGTCTTCAGACATCAAAGGGTTTATTTTACTTCTCAGGTGCTGAGAGGATCCTCTCTTCTTTCCTAATGGGGAAGCAGAGAGAGGATGTTCTCAGACTTGTGGGTTGTCTCCTGCTGGTGATGTGTATGGGACGACATCCCTTCCACATCCATTATACATCCCTTCCACATCTCCAGCAGTCTGACAACCTTCCATGCTTGTGATTGACTGAAGGCTGTTACTGCATAGGAAGCTACAGGGAGATCCCAACATCGCCAGCCTCAGGCAGGCAATGTTGTGACTGAACTCTGACAGCAGAGACTGCTGATATTGGGGTTTAGTGTATGTGGCGATTTGCTACATAACATATAAACACACCCACATGAAATTGAGCCATTGTCTGTGTTAAGTGCAAAATCGTAAACCTGTCTTAGGCATGGCGGATGAAAATGAGGGAGGATTGGTGATGGATTGAAGGGGATATGATGGTGAGGACATGTTCGTGCATATTGGTGATGTTATGTCGAAGGAACATCTACATCCTGAGTAGGGATGGGCGAAACTTGTCACCATGTTCCTGCGGGAAATTTCGTGAAAACCACATTGTGCTGCCACTAGTGTTTTACCTGCTGCTAGTGCTGAACGTGCTGCCACCAATACTTTGTCTGCTGCTAGTGTTTCTTGTAGTACTCAGTGGGGGAAGGAGAAAATTGTGCCAAGTGTGACATTAGGGGACCCTCTGTCACATTGCTTGTCACCTCCTCCAAGCAGCAGTGAGATGTCTGGAACAGAGCAGCAGCACGTAGGGACTAGTGGTGGTGTTGGACTATCTGGGGTGGAAGAGTCATTGATGGCCTTTTAATCAAAAAGTGAGAAGGAAATGGGAAACAGGGATGAGGATGGGCATCACCACCACCACTAGCAGTCAGCTTTTGGAATTTGCAGAAATTGCAACTGCTCTAACTTCTGCTGCTGCTGAGATGAAAGGGCAGCAGGGTGCTGAGGAGCAGGCTAGTGTGCCGCAAACCAACGTGGACACAGTGGGAATGGGGTCAACAAGTAATATGGAACTAGGACAGGTTCCACTTGCCAACAGTAGCAATACTCTTCCTGATCCTAGTTGCAGTGCTAAATCTGAGGCAGTAGCAGCAACATTATCCACTGCCACAAAAAGTGAAGGGGAATGTGGAGGACAAGAAGAAAGAGGCCATTCTTCTCCACCTGTTCCCTAAGTCATGGGTGTGGGACTATTATTCTGTTCCAGCAGGCACAGTGAAGTCATCACCAACAATAGTACAGTGCAAAATTTGTGACAAGTTAGTGAGAAGGGGAAAGGAGGGAACATATCTTGGCACAAGTTCCCTCATATCACACATGAAACACAGATACCATGACATTTACTCCAAACATGTTAAAGCCAAATACCCGTTACAGAAATCTAGCACCGCTGTTATGTACCCCCTGACTCTCCAGAAAGGTGGATATCAAAGAGGAGGAAGAATAAAGAAACCAGACAGACACTGGAAGTTCCATGATGAGCGAAACAACTAGCTCACCATCAACATCACCTTCTTCCTCTAGGGTAACAAGTACATCTCCTGCCAATCCACCTCATTCATCGTTACTTCCCCCAGCAAATGATACACACTCTGTTAATGTTAGGATGTGGCAGTTCGTCGCTACCTATTGCACACTGTGGGGTGCACTGACCACACATGCCAGTGTGGTGCAGGAGAATCAATACCAGGTCATCAGGTGGCATCTGAGGTGATTCCATCCCACAGAATATGCTAGGATTCTGGCAGGGAGGGTTCATCATTACTATTAAACTGTCAGCAAGTTGTCATGTGTCCTTAGAGGGGTCTGGACAAGGGGTACAGTGACAGAGGCAATACTTGGTTTCAGGTGTCATGGTGTTTGGATACAGTTGTGCCCCCAGATGTTATTTACCACACACACGCGTGCACGCGCACACACACACACACACACACACACTGCACATTGCAGTTGCTGATGGAAGCCACGGTTCCTGTTGTCAAGGGAAAAATATATATTCTAATAACAACACACCCATGATGATTTTGGAGGAGGGGCAGGTGGAGAAGATTTAATGGCCAACTTGTTCTTTTCTCCACAAATACTGGGGGCTACTTATTCTTCTGCTACTGCCTCAGGCTCATCACTGGAGCCAGTCATGGCAAGTGGAACCTTCATCATCCATCTTCCATGTTACTGCTATTGTTGGTCCCATTACCTTTCAGCTGCCTATTCATCCTGCTGCTTAAACAACTCAGCAGCAGCAGTACGAACAGCAGTTGCAACGCTGGACTCAGGAGGACATTTGACAGTGGCCACTGGCCAACATGACATGCTGGCATTGGGACAGTATGGCATTTTATTCTTTTTTCTCAGGGCTTGTGTTTTGGAAAAAAATAAAATAAACAAAAAAAAAACAAACAAAAAACTAGTCCTACAAAAAAATAAACTATTTTTGGGGGTCTTGTTTCTATTTAACAATCCTTAGGGCTTGTGCCAAACAAACTTAAGTCCTACAAATCTATGTTTCTTCAGGGCTTCTAATTTAAGTCTAACTCCTACAAAGGCCTCTAACCAGGGGCGGATTGTAGGGGAATTCCAGCCCGGGAATTTTTTTTTTTTTTTTTTTTTTAAAGCAGCCCACTAGCTGCACTGACGTCCCTATCGACGCCCCCTAGTGGTCCCTGTGCGGCATGGGAGAGCAGGTACCAGGATATTATGTCATATCCTGGAGCTCTGCATTAACCCTTTGAGTGCCAGAGGGGTACGCAACGCATTGCAAAGAAATGCGTTGCAAACCCCTCTGGCACTCAAAGGGTTAACAAACGAATGTTGTCACAGAGTGTGCCTGTGGCAACACAGACCTCTCCTTCAAAATATCGTGGGATAGTGAGGTGAGTTCCTCTGATCTCCCACACCGGTCCATGATCTAGCGGCCCACCGGGGGATGCCCGATCCCTGGATAGGACAGACCTCCCATGTCTCTAACAACAAATCAAACAAATCATCCTGTACGAAATACTCTATCAAGTCAAGTATCAGTCCACCCAGTGGCAGCTTATGTCAGGGGGTTCCTGTCTCAGTCACTTTACATAAACATGTCTTATTTTATTTTATTGATTTATTTTTTTATTAACTGTCCCCCCAATAGCAGTCAAGAAATCCCCTAAAACAAATTACTTGTTCAAATGATTCATTTATTCACCAACACAGGCACCCTCCTCAGACTCCTTTATACCATGTCTTATGGTTTTATTTTATTTTATTTAGGATTTCTTTTTTATGAACTGCCCCCCAATCCCAGTAAACAACCCCCCCAAAAATCATCCCCTGTTCAACTGATTCTTTCCCCACACCCCACCAACACAGGCACCGTCATGCCCCTTTTATACTATGCCTTTGGGAAATTAAATAATATTTATTTTATGTTGTGTGTAACGTCAATGTTCCCATTGATTTCAATGGAATGAGCTAGTCAGAAAAAGCGGGAGGAAAAGTGGAAAATTGGCACTTCTAGCGGGAAATTTTTCACCAAGAGGAAAGTGCCTTTTTTCGCTGATTTCATTTTGAGGCGGAAATTTTCACCCATCCCTAATCCTGAGCCCTTCTCAAACTTTAGTGCCTCTTAGCCCTGGTCAGGTGTTTTTTTTTTTGTTTTGTTTTTTTTTGTGGGGGGGGGGTGGGATAATAAATATATACATACATTAGCAAGAGTGGCACGGGTTTGCCCATTTGGAAGCAACAAAAAAAAAACCCCACTCTATTCATTGTCCTCTGTTTTTACTTGCACGTTTCCTTGTCCATTATGTTGCTGCTCTGGAAGGGAGGGAGTTGAGAAAGGGATGCGGCAAACAGGACTGTAACTGGAAGTGGTGCCCCATGTAGCGCTCTAGGAAACAGAATACAATATATTATAATATATATAAATACGATTTGTGTGTGTTTTTGTATTAAAAAAACGGTATTTATACTTTAAAACAATTGAGGTTTTTGTACATTCCACTTTATTGCAGTTTTTCTCTAAAACTTCTGCACATAAAGGGATAGTAATACTTAAAATGTAAAAAAAAATATGTTGTAGGGTTTATCCCCCTGAGTAAAACAAGAGAACTCCCACTGCTGAAAGGTGTTTTATTCAAAAGTTATTCATTTTCAAAGTTGAATTTTTTAGGTGCAATATCACAGTGGCCTGAAATTGTACAGTGGCGCTGTTGCTACACCATCCTATGGAGATTTATGGTCCCGGGACCAGAGCTGTCCATAGGATGGTGTAGCAACAGTGCCACTATGCAATTTCAGGCCACTGTGATATTGCACCTAAAAAAATTCAACTTTGAAAATTAATAACTTTTGAATGAAACACCTTTCAGCAGTGGGAGTACTCTTGTTTTACTCAGGGGGATAAACCCTACAACATATTTTTTTTACATTTTAAGTATTACTATCCCTTTAAGTTTACTATATTTGTTCCTCTGTGTGTCTGAAGTCTCTCATGGTTCCTTTCCCCACAGGTATATGGAGCTGCCATCCAGTTTTACGAGCAGTATCCGCGGGAGCAATTGAGTGAGAAGCAGTGCCAGCGACTGGGACTCCTCAGTGTGGTGGACAAACGCCCAGTCACCAGCAAGTCCGTCCAGACTAAGAAAAGTATCTGTGTCCTGTCACACTGGCCTTTCTTCGACGTCTTCCAGAAGTTTCTCACCTTCATCTATCGCTACTCCATCTCAGGCCCACACATACTGCCAATAGAAAGGTAAGGGTGGCGTTAGGCCACGGGGCATAGTGTGTGTCCTGTGCATGGGAATGGGACTTTACTGTAAGGGAATCCATCTTGTGGCCCTCCTGACCCCAGGGTGTGGCCCTCCTGATTGGCTAATTAACTAGCACTCATATACTAATAGGCCAGTAAGACTTAATCCCCTGTCTACCAGTACTGTACAGTTCAAGAATACATGTCTGTTATACATCACTATTGTTACTGACTTGATCAATCAATAAATCCATATTTTTGAATAGCTGACAGACCATAATTCACCATTTTTATCATTAAAGAAATAACACGGACCTCATGATTATGGCTTTCCATCAGGTGGCCCACAACTGAGAAAACTTAGACGCCCCTGCTTTACTGAAAGAGTAAAGGAGACGTGGATCATGCTGTCAGCAGAGATGGCAGGGGATGTGGGTGTGAGGAATGAGAGGGCTTGGCAGCGAATGGACTGTGCTTCCCTTATCTGTGTGTGGTTCTAGAACTGTATTTCATGGAACCACAGTAATTCGACTGTTCCATGAAACAGATCTCACTAATGGCAGACAGTGCAATACGTCCAGATTGGCAGAGTAGTTGTATGTGGTTCTGTGACTAATAGAGCTGAATGTACAGAAGGAAAATGGAGGAATTCTTGGGCAAACGGACTGCACAGTGGGGGATAAAAAAACTCTCCTATTGATTTAAAGCGGAACTACCACCCCTGTTAAAATTTGGCCCAAATAAATACCCATCTAGCGCCTATCTGCTCATTAGTGCTAGTTACCAGAATTATTACCTGGTTATTGAGAATTAAACGTTGTTCCCGGGCTTACAGGCAGGAAACAGTGCAGACATCTTTCCATAGTGATGTCTGTGCAGCTGTGATGTCAGTCCCAGTCTGCTCTAGGAGGCGTTGCTAGGAGCCGTTCGGCTCCAGAAGGGACTGACGTCTCAGACGCACAGACGCCACTATGGAAAGATGTCTGCGCTGTTTCCTGCCTGTCAGTCCGGGAGCCGTGTTTAATTCTCAATAACCAGGTAATAATTGTGGCAACTAGCGTTATTGAGCAGCTAATCGCCAAATGGGTATTTATTTGGCCACGTTTTAACAGGGTTGGTAGTTCCGCTTTAAAAAAGGGTATTCTAACCTCATGAGAGAGGTCTCCAATGCATTGTGCATAAGAAATTAAGTCAGACGTTACTTATTTACATAATAAATGACATGAACAGGATCACCTGGTGAGAATAATACAACTTTACTTTCCAATGCCCTAAATAAAACAGTTTGAGGTAGAACAACTTTAGAATGACAGCTCTCCCAGCACTGGATGTATGCTTGTTTTACTGTATGACATATATAAGTTTGGCTGCTCCCTTAAAGGAGTATTAAGCCTTTTTTTTTCTGGGGCATAGCGTTTGTAGTAGAAAGCTCACTTCTGGGAGATGGGTCATACTAAAGTTATTGTCGTTCAAATGTTATACAGTGGTGTAGCTGCTTCCAGAGGAGTTGATGTGCTCAGGCCAGGGCCAGGTTTATGCATTATTATGCAGTATTATTAGTATGGAGGTTAGCACCATTGCATTCCCTCAACCTGGCAAGAAGACCCATAGCTTTCATCACGAGACCTGGTGCTTTATCTCCCTCAATTAGCATCCAACGATACCCTAGGATGTACATCAGATGTCCACGTTTGTAATAATCCTGTATAATAATTCGCTAAGATGTTTGTCAGAAGCCATCATGCTCAGTAGAGACTGCCTGAACACACGGAATGCTGGGAGCATGGAATGCTGGGAGTTCTGTGCTGGGAGCATTCTGTGCTTTCAGCCAATCTGTACAGTGCATGACTGTGTCTGCGGCAGGACGCAGAGTAGGACCGGCCTCTTAACCCTTTGAGTGCCAGAGGGGTACACAACGCATTGCAAAGCAATGCGTTGTGTACCCCTCGGGCACTCAAAGGGTTAACATCACCCAACCCTTAGCCTGTGTACATGGGCTTTTACACTAGTTTAATATAAAACTGTTCAACCACCACAAAAAGTTTGAGTGTATCTGTTTTCTGTATCTTCTTCTATCTCCTTAGCTGAGATTCTCCTCCAGGGATCCACAACTCTTTAATACCGGAACCTGAAATCTCTCTTATCTTGTTTTTTAGACATATCTCCAACTTCATGTACAATGTTCCCTTCCCCTCCCCGCAGAGGCCACGAATCCTGGTGCAGGTAAATGTGTAGGATTGCGAACAAGTTGGTACCACACACTGCTTGTGTATTTACTATTCATAAGTGGGGTTGCTACTCTCAAAAAATATCTGTGGATTGGACCCTTCTATGTCATTATTATCGTACATAGAAATGCATATTTTGAGAGAAAGAAAAGAGCCATCTGGCCCATCCGTTCTGCATGTTCCTTATTTCTTGTCATTTAACCCCTTAAGGAGCCTTGACGGTCCTGGTACGTTATAGCTGGATTTGCTTTAAGGACCAATGACATACCAGGAGTCCAGAATCGGATTCAATAAAAAATGACTGCCATGTGCATGCGTGGCCGGTCCTTAAGGGGTTAAGAGCGACTGATCTCTGTATGTTATTTTGGCAGTTATTTAAAGGTTTATACTCCTTTTTTTTTTTTTTTTCCCTCCCCCTTTAAGCAATATGAAACCCTTCACCCTTGAAAGCGCTAACCTGGTATACTGATTGTCTGAGCATGGGTTGGTATTGCAACCCTACCCAGCAATCTTCCAGCTAAGACCATTTCTTATGAGAGTGCTGTAAAATAGAGCACAATATTATACCAGTGTTTCTCAGCCTTCTCAGTGACAAGTACCTGTACGTTTCTATGGCAGTCATTTGAATTATATAGAACCCCCTCATATCTATGGAAAAAGGCCATTCACTGATAATAAAGAACACAACACACACACACAGTCTCTGTCTCTCTCATGCACAGTCTAACTCTCTTGCTCCCACGTACACACACACACACACACACACCCAGATTTACAAATAGAAATACTTGGTTATCTACACACACACAAGCACACACACACAGTCAGACATACACTTGGTCTCACAAATTCATACGGTCTCACAAAACCTCACAGCAACACTCCCTATAGTCCAGATTTGACTGTATCTGCTTCCCACTGTGGTGTTTAGACTTTTCCCAGAGAACTGTTTTAGATGGCCGCTGCGTAGTCGCTGCTTCTATCTCACATTGTGTATTTGCAGATGACCAAAGGTGGCAGTGGTAACTTTTCAGACTTTGGGCTTAAATGAACAGTAAACTACGGTAACCTAACCTAACCGAACTAAAAGATTGGCCATGTGACCCTGACTACAACTAACATGCTCTGTAGGTCAGGGATTAATACTTAGAATTGCATATCTAATCCCATAGTGATCCCTTAAGTGTATGGATCCTGAATCTCCACTTACAGTCACTGAGCAGCAGGGGGCACCATGCGAGCTGGTGTTAATGTTTCCTGTGTGATTTTGGCTCTGCACAAGCACACTGGCTCTATGGTGCTTGAGACATTGTATTGTATATTTTTATTTATATAGCGCCAACCGGTGTACTTGGCACTTTACAGTTTACATTTGATATAGAAGGTGCACAATAAGTGCGGTGATTAAGTGCTTATAAAGACAATCATAAGGGGAACAACAGGTGAGTATACATTAGGATAAGAGGTCCCTGCCCCGTAGAACTTACATACAGAGGCTCCATCTGTAGTTTTAAGGGAGCTCTGTGTGATAGGCCATGTGATTCAGTATTAACACCTGATCATGTTAGTAATATTCAGAGACACATGGCCAATCTTTCATTTTAGGCTTTTCTGTAATATAAATGTCCTGGGCTGACCTTCAGACCCATTTTAAGTGCAGCCACTGTTACAGCATTCATAATCGTGCTAGGGGACTGCAGGTACCTCCACATTAGACAGCTCCTCTTTGTTACAAGTATCCCCTGTCTATGTGCCGAGAACCACAGGATGAGGAACTAGATCTGTTCACAGCCCTTACACACAAGACAACTGCTCACTCAGAAGATGGGTAACATTACCATGGCAACCCTGGCAACAGTAATCTATCTTCTGGGCCAGCCCCATCAGAGGAAAAGGTTCTGACATGGGGAAATAAAAGAGGAATTAAACATTTCAATAACTGCCAAAATATAGCATTTTAAAGAGAGCGACTGCTATTAGTCGTACTTTTAAATGACAAGAAGTAGAATTAACCCATCTTAAACATAAGCATTTCTGTCTCTTTAAGCATGAGACCTGGGCTTTAAAGGGATACTAATGATTCACAATAAAATCAGCTCCAGTTAATCTTCATAGTATTTGGGCCATGGAGAGTGTTATTTCAATACTGTCAGAGTTGTAGTACAAGAGTAATTGAATGATAAAGTATCCCCCTTCTGCCCCCTTTTACTGATGTAACACTGTTCACCTCAGAGCAGCAAGACTGTCCGGATGGAGCACAGAGAGGGACAATCTTCAGTGATCATAAGGAAAAACCTGTCAAGGGGGCAGGGTTTTCCTTATGTGAACGCTGTGTAAAGCATATTGTATACCACTTAAATAAATTTGGGGTCTCTGTTGCATAGTTTGGCCAAAGTATGTTTAAGCCCGCCTGCCACCCTCCCGCCCCTTTTACCTAGTTTAAGCCATCTCTTCTCAGATGTGGAATCCAGTCCACAGACCAGACAGATAACAGCAGGGGACAATCTTCTTCCTATGAGAACAATGAAAGCCCTGCCCCCCTTGACAAGTTTTTCAGGTTTTTCCTTTATCTTAATTGAAGATTGTCCCTCTCTGCAGTCTACCTGGGCACCTCCCTTCTGATCTGGCTGAGCAGTGTCATCAGTAAAAGGGGCGGGAGGGGGATACTTTGTCATTGAATTACTCTTGAACTACAACTCTGACACAATTGAAATAACACTCCCCAAAGTCCAAATACTATGATGATTAATTAGAGTGGCTTTTATTATGAAACATTACTATCCCTTTAATCATAGACCCAGTTCAACAGCCCATTACTCAGACAACTTCAGGATCCACAAGTCACCTCCCACAATAATTAACCAATCATGGCAACTCGTGTATTCAAACACTAAATCCAATGAGAAATTAATTCCAAAAGAGACAATTGGAATACAGACTAAATCAAGTGACAATGGAAACTATGTTCATGTCCCAAAAATTTCAAAATATGGGTTGAATGAACACAAAACCCAAACTAGTAAAACAAACATATAGGTTTGTCTAGGAATGAACTTCTCAGTATGTCATCCCAAAAAAACTAAGGACTTGGTAGATCAAGTTATTTTTAGCACTTCATATAGTCGTGAATAATTACGAAAACATCTACCAGTTCTTATGGCACATAGGGGATTGCAAACTTTGTTACAAAACTGATGTAGATTTGTTTCAAGGAAAGCCCCGACATTACCTAATTGTCTCCTAGTATATTTTTTGGGGACAAACACAATGAATCTAAAATTCAGATTAAAGGGATAGAAATGTTTGCAATAAAGTAGATCGCAGAGTCTTCTTTATTGTAAAATCTAACACACTGTGCTATGTTTAACAACGTATTTTGATGTTAGATTTACAATAAAGAAGACTCTGCAATCTATTTTATTGCAAGCATTACTATCACTTTAATACAGTGGGGGTGTATAGATGTGGCAATAATAAATTATTCGAGTTGGTACCGTGTTAGGCGTAGAAATACAGGAGGCGAATTGTCACGGTCTGTAAGAACTCTCAGACAATTTGGTAAAGTAAAATCAGCTTTATTAAGAATAATAAAGAACAAAAGGTCCCCTTCACAGGTCCAGACTCGAACAGTACCGTGGCACTTCCCAAATCTGACACAGGTCAGGGCACAGAAATAAGCAAACAGGCAATACAATATTGTCAGGAACAGACGACCGGAACCAGCAACAGAACCTCAGTGTCACCACTTGCCTGGCCTCCGCATCTCGGCCGCGTCTCGCTCCGGTGGCGGTGCTTCCGGGTTTCATCTTAGTCGGGTTGCGCATGCGCAGTTCCCTGCTGCCTTCTCCCTGGCAGCCGCACATGCGCCTGGTCCGGTGTGCTATTTGTCAGTCTGCTCCTATCCTGTTCGGCTCCCAGACGAGCCTCTCTCTCACTGCCCTGTCCATTGGCTGCTGCTACTATTTAAACGGGCTACACCAGACATAGGGTGCCTGTTCCACGAGCTCCTTAGTGCTAGTTTACTTGCTTCACTGTTTCCTAACTTGACCCTTGGCTCTGATCTTGACCTCCGGCTTGTCTCCAGTCCCTGGCTTGACCCTTGGCTCTGATCTTGACCTCCGGCTTGTCTCCAGTCCCTGGCTTGACCCTTGGCTCTGATCTTGACCTCCGGCTTGTCTCCAGTCCCTGGCTTGACCCTTGGCTCTGATCCTGACCTTCGGCTTGTTTCCGGTTTGACATCTGGCTCTGTGTACTATTACGTTGGTACCTCCCGTCCGGATTCCAGCTCATCTCGTCGGCCTGGTTCTTAACACTACCCAGGGCACTCCCATCCTGGTTGCACCCCGGCTCAACTGGGGTGGAACAATCTGGTTTCAGGACCAGCACCTTTACTCAGCTTCGGCAACAGCAAGGGAGTACCTGGCACACCGCCTCCGATCTCAAGCATCGCTCCCCAGCATCTCTCCCCAGCTACCGAATCAGTGCAGGCACCACTTGGGTCCCTACCCCCCCGCATGGTGACACTCAGCAGTACCACAAAGGAAGTGGCCCAAGATCTAGGAGGTAGGTGACTGCAGGGCAGAATCCTCAGGAACTGCTGAAGTAATGTCAGGGAACCGGGACACTGAAGAGTGACACGATCCTGGGAACCTGAGACAACACTAACAGACAATAGCCTGCATTATGCCTTAGAGCCTAGGGAGACCGGAGGTAGAACTGACACGCTCGGCAGGGAGAAACCCTGGAGACTGGTAATCGGAGGCAACACAGGCAAGCACAGGGACAGAACCAGCCACAGAGGACTGAAGAACCACAGGCAATACTGACAGGCTCAGACTCAGGTCAGGAGATAGAGGTAACCGAAGACAACACTGACCTGCACAGGCTAAAGTTCAGAAGGTAGAGGTAACCGAAGACAACACTGACATGCACAGGCTAAAGTTCAGAAGGTAGAGGTAACCGAAGGCCACACTGACATGCACAGGCTCAAGCTCAGGAGATAGTCAGTCAGTCACAGCCTGGATCGGTACACAAAGAGCGGTAGTCAGACACAGCCTGGATCAGTACACAGAGAATGGTAATCAGCCACGGCCTGGATCGGTACACAGAGAGCAGTAGTCAGCCACGGCCTGGATCGGTACACGGAGATCAATCATACACAGCCAGGGTCGGTGACAAAGCGTAGTCAGTCACAGCCAGGGTTGGTACACAGATTGAATCAGCACAGCCGGAATCTGAACCCAGATAGTGGAAGTTAGGCAGTCCCGGTCGGCAACTGGAACAAGGCAACGGTGACAGGAGCAAGGTCAGGCAAAACTGGATCATACATGGAACAGGAAACACAGCAACTAACGCCAGATACAGGAACACCACGAAAGGGCGCCAAAGGAATGACAGGACTGAGTTTAAGAAGGCTCGCGCTGGGCGGAGCAGAACCCAGTGGGCAAGAAGAGTCCAGCAGGAAAGAGTAAGCAGGAAGTAGTAATGTTGACAGAACGGGAATCACGGGCACCGTGATAGCAAATATAGTCAAGTCGATACCTTTATTGACTAACTAAACAGATTTAGGATGCAAGATTTCAAGACCTCTGAGGTATCTTCCTCAGGCATGTTATACAGATAAATATGAAAACATTTCTTATATACAAGTACACACTGCATTGTTTAGCATGGAAATCAGATAAGATTGGCTTTTTGATCAGTAATATTATCTAATCAATAATAAATGTGACTGTTGTCAGTGAGTCACTACCACTAAAAGTTTTAAATCTCTGGCCACTGGGATACAATATTATATGTGTGTGAAACAGTATGTATGTTGTGCAATTAAAGTATTTTGTTTGTCATACTTGTACTATCCGCAAAAATCCAGTATGTTAATAAAACAAATAGATCCCAGAGTGAACGTATAAGGGAGCATAACAGTAACATCAATTTCAGGGATTAAAAAACAGGTGCGGCACAACCATTGTTTGAACTGGGTCTGTGATTAATCCCCACAAGTGCGAAATGCGTAGGACCGTTACTATGTGTTCCGTTCGTTTCTACTGAATAAAATAAAGCTGCTTTTATACAATCTCGAGTTGCTACATGAGTGCAGCCTTCTTTCTTTACTTGTATGTGGATTGGAACGTCCAGGACCTGCACCCTGGTGGGACATGAGTGTTGGTACCGTGTTAGCCGTAGAAATACAGGAGTCCGTTATAGTCAAGTTGATACCTTTATTAGGCAACTAAGATCAAATAACCTGAGTCTTTCTTGTACGATTTCTATTCTAAACAATGCAATGTGTACTTGTACATAAGAGAGATGTTTTCATATTTATTTGTTTAACATGCCTGAGCAAGAGATCTAAGAGGTGTTGAAAGCTTGCATCATAAATCTGCTTAGTTAGCCAATAAAGGTATCAACTTGACTATATTTGCCTCCTGCTTTCTTCAAGCACTGGCCTGGATTCATTGTGCATTTATGGTGTATAGCCTACCTTATAATGCCGCTGTGCATTTATGGTGTATAGCCTACCTTATAATGCCGCTGGCTTTCCTCTGTTCTGTTGCCTCCATTACTGTCACATCCAGGACTGATTGAAGATGTGTCTCTTGCACAAAGGCACAAGGCAGGCCTGGATTTACACCTCGGGAGCCTGTAGGCACAGAAATCTGAAGCGCCCCCCCCCATTGGCCATCTCCACTTGACACCTCCAGAATGCTCCAAATCTCCACATTACCCCCCATATCCATATTGCCCTCACATTGCCCCCATCAGCTCCAACTTGCCCCCATAAGCTCCATACTACCTCCACATTGCCCCCATCAGCTCCATACTGCCTCCACATTGCCCCCATCAGCTCCAACTTGTCCCCATCAGCTCCAACTTGCCTTCACATTGCCCCCATCATCTTCACATTGCCCCCCATCATCTCCATATTGCCAGAATCAGCTCCAGCTTGCCCTCACATTGCCTCCATCAGCTCCAACTTGCCTTCACATTGCCCCCATCACCTTCACATTGCCCCCACTTTGCCCCCAGTATCCGTTTCGTACCTCCCTGGTGGTCCAGCGGCAGGAGATGTCTGAGCCTCCTTCTGCACAGACCTGTAGCTGCTGTTGCTCCTGCGAGGTCTTCTCTTTCGGAATGCAGAGCACTGGGAGATGGTGTCATGGAGATGGTGTCATGGAGACGATGTCATCTCCCAGCGCTCTGTATTGCTAAAGAACCGACGAGGGAGCAACAGTAGGACCTCACCATGCTCGGGCGGCGGGTAGGGTTACTGAGCGATGTGGATGAAAATAATTAAAAAAAAAAAAAAAAAAATGTATTCCAATGATAGGCGCCCCTCTGTGGGGTGCGCCTGTAGGCAGATGCCTACTCTGCCTTATGGCAAATCTGGCCCTGACACAAGGGCAAAATTTGTAGAGGCCATTAGTATTTTCTGTGTAAAGTAAGGTAAATAGAGAGTTATTATTAGGATGTATTACTTCTCATTTAAAAAATTCTTTTCACTGTTTATTTAATTGAAGAGGCAGTCAATGCCGCTATCCTGACTCACGCCCTCTGTTGTTACAGATGTCACCCTATGATAATGTCCTATTGTGCCAGCCTGTGTCCTCCCCTCTGCCTCTCAGGTGAGTTCCCTCCAGGCTCTGCTCTGTAATACAGACTGATTTGCTGTTCTGGGACTTAAAGGAGCAGTAAATATTTTTATGAAGAAACATAACATGTGGATAACATTATTTTGCCATTGTACAAATCATTGGTAAGACCTCACCTTGAGTATGCAGTGCAATTTTGGGCAACGGTTCTGAAAAAGGATATAGTAGAACTAGAGAGGGTACAGCGGAGAGCAACAAAATTAATTAAGGGAATGGAGGACTTGACTTATGAGGAGCGACTAGACAAACTTGGTTTATTTACTCTAGAGAAAAGATGACTAAGAGGAGACCTTATCACATTGTACAAGTATATGAGAGGTCAATACAAGGATCTCTGCGGTGAGCTATTTATTCCAAGGCCTGATCAGGTGACCAGGGGACACCCCTTGAGATTAGAGGAAAGGAGGTTTAGACTTCAGCAAAGGAAGGGGTTTTTATACAGTAAGGTCTATTAAATTGTGGAATTCATTAACCAAGGAGGTGGTTATGGCAGATACAATGGATACATTTAAGAGAAGATTAGACACATTTATTTCAAAAGGCAACATACAGAGTTATACTGTTTATCAGTAGGCAGATCAGGAAGGTCTGATAAAGACTCATTTAATTCGTAACAGGAAAGCTATAAAATTCTCAGTTACTGGAGTATGAGGAGAAGGTTGAACTTGATAGACTTGTGTCTTTATTCAACCTAATTTACTATGTTACTGTATGTTGTAAAGCGTTTTGTGGTGAGTAAAGCAAGGGTAATCCTATTGCTTGGGAGGTTGTTCTTTCCAAAATTATTACAACTCAAACTTCTTTGCAATAGATTAACTCATGTTATTAAGCTGCATTGTTTAGGAGATATGAGCCACTGACCACACTTCTCTGTAGACTGTGATTGTAATGGCTCTACATTTTAAACTGTAACAACTTTTGAATGCAGCACTTTCTAGAGTAATAATTTTACTCAGCACATAAGGTCCTGTAATATTTATTTTCCCTTAAAGGGATAGTAATACTTAAAATGTAAAAAAAAATATGTTGTAGGGTTTATCCCCCTGAGTAAAACAAGAGTACTCCCACTGCTGAGAGGTCTTTCATTCAAAAGTTATTAATTTTCAAAGTTGAATTTTTTAGGTGCAATATCACAGTGGCCTGAAATTGTACAGTGGCGCTGTTGCTACACGATCCTATGGACAACTCTGGTCAGTTGACCATAAATCTCCATAGGATGGTGTAGCAACAGCGCCACTGTACAATTTCAGGCCACTGTGATATTGCACCTAAAAAATTCAACTTTGAAAATTAATAACTTTTGAATGAAAGACCTCTCAGCAGTGGGAGTACTCTTGTTTTACTCAGGGGGATAAACCCTACAACATATTTTTTTTTACATTTTAAGTATTACTATCCCTTTAATTAGCTGTAACAATACTTTTATACTTTGCCATACTTAAATATTTTGAATAACTCAAATCTGCATTTATCAACATTAGAAAATTGCTGCTAGTAAACCAGTCTCTAATATCCCATGTAATGTACGTGTGTGGCAATAATTTACAAATTTAAAGGAGCAGTAAACGTTTTTTATGAAAAAATATATATTGTAGGGATTTTCCTATTGAGTAAAATAAGGGTACTCCCACTGCCGAGAGATTTATATTTCCAGAGTTATTACAGTTTAAACCCATGTTTTTTTTACATTAGCCGTGGCCTCTAGTGGTCAGGTTCTAATTAGATTTCCTGTTAGATTCTAATGGAGAGGAAAGTCAGAAAAGTCAGAGACATACAGTTCTCCATAGAATGTGATAGAAAGGGCCTGTCACTTCCTGTCAGTTAGAACTATCAGGAAGTAAACACAGTAAATTCAGTTCCTGTCAGTTAGAACTTCCAGGAAGTAAACACAGTAAATTCACTTCCTGTCAGTTAGAACTATCAGGAAGTAAACACAGTAAATTCACTTCCTGTCAGTTAGAACTATCAGGACGTAAACACAGTAAATTCACTTCCTGTCAGTTAGAACTATCAGGAAGTAAACACAGTAAATTCACTTCCTGTCAGTTAGAACTATCAGGAAGTAAACACAGTAAATTCACTTCCTGATTATTTAAACTGCTATACATTTTTGAATAAAACATCTGACAGCGATGGGAGTGACCTTGTTTTATTCAGCAGGAAAACCTCTATAAAATATGTGTTTTCATAAAAAAAAGTTTACTGCTCCTTTAAGGGGTTAAAAGTCCTGTTTAAATCAACAGGAATATTTACGGCCCCTGCGGTGCAGTTAATTTGCCCCAAATTATACCTGTAGATCCTAATGTATTGGCCACCATGTTCAGTGTTTGGATACGCAAACACGTGCATTTTGTGATAGCACCACCTCTTGATCACAAGCATTTTTTTTTATTTGAAATAATAGAATGAGACATTTAGGTTAGAAGTCCCATTTAAGTAAATTGAAATTATTATTGGTCCCCTAGGGTACAGCTGTTTTTCTTAGTACATCAGATACACAGACACACACTTCTTCGTGTGTCAGGCTAACAGTGCTTTGCTTCCCTGCAGCGGAGCCAGTTATATGACCCTCCTGCAGAACCTGGGGCCGGAGAATGCAGTGACCCTGCTCCTTGCCATGCTGACTGAACACAAGCTGCTAGTTCACTCCCAGAGGCCTGATGTGCTGACCAGCGTGGGGGAGGCCCTGGTGTCTGTGAGTGTCTCGTTCCAATGCATCTTTAATCCACTGACCAGGCAGCAATGTCTGCACTGAATGGGGATTGGAAGGACCTTGTGGGTTGTGTGCTTGTTTGGAGGATATGGAAGGTACCATCTAGAGCAGGGTTCTTGAACAAGTAGCTTGCTAGCTAATGGTATCTCTCCTCCTGCTATCAGTGAGTAGCTCTCTCCAGTCCAATCAGTTAGCAAGCTATCTGGCCTATCAGAGGCAAGTCCAGTGTTTAAATCTACAACACAATTGGCTGCAGACAGTCTGGGCACAGCTTTCATCTGCGATAGCCAACAGTAGCCATTCAGAGAGCTGAGAGTAATGTAGATGGAGGTGGGTTTCCTTTCCACTGCCATAATACAGGTTATTAAAGATTATTCAGTAGGATTTGTAAATATAATTATATAGTAAGTATTGCAGGACACGTGACATCTCGTGTGATCCCATATTCACTCACCCGTTGTATCAGAAGGTGTTGGCTTTCTGTTATATTCATTAAGTGGTTTAACTCTTTGAGTGCCAGAGGGGTACGGTAATAACCCACTCTAATAACTTGAAAGGGGATCTATCACCACAGTATACGTGTGTGATAAGCATTAGATTATCCAGCGATTAGGTGGAGTTCTTGAATAATTTATCTTTTTAATTCGATTTTGCTGAAAATTAATGTTTAAAGACTGCGGGTACAGCTCTATACCCGCAGTCTGTAACTCTGCCTCCGCTCCCCCCCCGCTATCCAGTCTCCTCTGATGATGGAGGCTGTCTGTAGGCTGGAGCGGTCTCATTGGCTAGATATTGATCTCTGTCAATGAGACTTGCAGCCTACAGACAGAAGCCTCCGTCATTGGAGGAGACTGGATAGAGGGGCGGGTGCGGAGGCAGAGTGACAGACTGCGGGTATAGAGCTGTACCCACAGTTTATCTGGAAGTGCAGTATTTAAAAGGATAGTAATACTTCGTTTTATCTTTATTTTACTTTGTGGGCATTAAAAAACATGAAGAACGATATAAGTCTTATCTCTCAAACCTTTATGGTTTGAGAGATATTCACAAGCAAAGTTTCCCCTCCCGCCCCTTTTACCTAGTGTAAGCCATCTCTTCTCAGATGTGGAATCCAGTCCATAGACCAGACAGATAACAGCAGGGGACAATCTTCTTCCTATGAGAACAATGAAAGCCCTGCCCCCCTTGACAAGTTCTTCAGGTTTTTCCCTTATCTTAATTAAAGATTGTCCCTCTCTGCAGTCTACTGGGCACCTCCCTTCTGATCTGGCTGAGCAGTGTTACATCAGTAAAAGGGACGGGAGGGGGTACTTTATCATTCAGTTACTCTTGTACTACAACTCTGACAGAATTGAAATAACACTCTCCAAAGTCCAAATACTATGATGATTAATTAGAGCTGCTTTTATTATGAAACATTACTATCCTTTTAAACCTTAAAGGGATAGTAATGTTTCAAAAAACCAGCAGATCCTATTAATCTCCATAGTACTTGGGCCATAGAGAGTGTTATTTCAATACTGTCAGAGATGTAGTACAAGAGTAATTGAATGATAAATTATCCCTCTCCCTCCCCTTTTACCTAGTGTAAGTCGCCTCACCTCAGATGTGGAATCTGGTCCATAGACCAGGCAACTCACAGCAAGGGACAATCTTCTTACTGTGAGAACAATGGAAACCCTGACCCCCTTGACAGATCTTTCAGATTTTTCCCTTATCTTAATTGAAGATTGTCCCTCTCTGCAGTCTACCTGGGCACCTCCCTTCTGCTCTGGCTGAGCAGTGTTACATCAGTAAAAGGGGCAGGAGGGGGACACTTTGTCATTGAATTACTCTTGAACTACAACTCTGACAGAATTGAAATAACACTCTCCAAAGTCCAAATACTATCCCTTTAATTTTCAGCAAAATAGGATTAAAAAAAAATTACTCAAGAAATCCACCTAATCACTAGACAATCTTTCATTTAAAACACATTTGTACTGGGGTGATAGATCCCCTTTAAACGTGCATAGTAATATGGGAAAGTGTCCTGATGGGTGGGGAGGCACTAACAATCAGAAAATCTGGAAATCACTGGAGAGACACGGATTATTTCTATAATGAATGTGAATGACTTCTTCTAAAACTATACATCAGGTAACGTAACTTAATGAATGAATATGTTTATTTATATAACACCTCAAGCACTTTACGACGTAATAGTCTGGGCTATACAGTGTGACAAGTAAAGTAACAGATGAGAGTTGGTACCGTGTTAGCTGTAGAAATACAGGAGGCAAATATAGTTGTTGATACCTTTTATTGACTAATTAAGCAGATTTAAATGCAAGTTTTCAAGACCTTAGGTCTCTTCCTCAGGCATGTTATACAGATAAATATGAAAACATCTCTTTTATATACAAGTACACATTGCATTGTTTAGAATGGAAATCAGATAAGAGCTTGTATCTTTGATTTCCTGTTGTAGCAGATACCAGTAAGGTTGTTGCGTAGCCTCTGGGAAGTCCTGGTACATAGTTGCTGTGGACTTCCCGGAGGCTACAAAACAACCTTATTGGTATCTGCTACAACAGGAAATCAAAGATACAAGCTCTTATCTGATTTCCACTCTAAACAATGCAATGTGTACTTGTATTTAAGAGAGATGTTTTCATATTTATCTGTATAACGTGCCTGAGGAAGAGACCTAAGGTCTTGAAAGCTTGCATTTAAATCTGCTTAGTTAGTCAATAAAGGTATCAACAACTATATTTGCCACAAGTAAAGTAAAACATTGGAAGATGTGTCCCTGTTTCAAAGCTTACAATCTAAAGTGGTAAAGGGGGAGACTTACAGAGAACATAAAGTTTGAGCTATGATGGAAGCCACTTGTTTGCTGTGCAACACATGTATTTTAGAGTAGTTAACTACGGTTTCATTTATTAAAAGCAGCTCACATTAAAGCGGAACTATCACCTAAAACCAAAGTTTAACCATGCGTTTTAATGTTTAACCCGACATTAGTGCTGTGTGTGTGTTCTTCAAGTCGCCTGGTAGTGGAGATATTTGTCCTGCAAAATCGGGCACTTCCGCGTTCTGCGGGACTCCGTTTACAATTCTACTGAGGTTGTATATAGTTGTATTACAGGTTGCAACCTCAGTAGCACTGTAAACGGAGTTTGCTGTAATGCTACATCACAGAAATCCAGCTTCGAAGGGGAGCGTGAACGCACTCACTGGGGCAGCTGGGTAGTCCTGAGACAGTACAGGGTACCGCAGAACGCAGAAGTGCAGGGCAAATATCTCCACTACCAGGCGACTTGAAGAACACACACACATAGCACTAATGTCGGGTTAAACATTAAAACGCATGGTAAAACTTTGGTTTTAGGTGATAGTTCCGCTTTAAAGAAAACAATGCGACTCCTGTGATGTTAGGTCTGTGGACATTATAAAGTTTCCTCAGAACTGAGGGTGAATCCGAATGGAACATGGCACTTGGAAAGCCCCATTTAAATCAATGAGAATTTGCCCATAAATTTGTCTAGTTACTTTGTGAATATGGCCGCAGTTTACAGTCCCTGAATATCTACTGGCCAGCGTGAGTGAGGAGAAAATGTCACCCCACAATTCAGTGCTGACAACTGCGGTAGTAGATAGCAGTGATAATGAAACAGGGCAGAAAATAGCAGTGTTGTGATAGCAGTGGTACTGATGATTGAGGTATTAAAGGGATAGCAATGCCTTAATGTTATAAAAAGTAATATTGTAGTGCAGAAAATAAGAAATCGATCGGTGCTGTTCCTGTCTCTCAAACCTTTATGGTCTGAGAGATAGAGCGTTCTACGGTTTCCCCCTCCCTGATATCAGCTATAAAGCTGACAGACGGAGATACAAGTCAGCTGACTGGAGGAGGCTCTTCAGCAGAGCAGCAATAGCGAGAATGAAAAAGAAATACTACTTTGGAACAGTCTTAAAGGGATAGTAATACTTAAAATGTAAAAAAAAAAATATGTTGTAGGGTTTATCCCCCTGAGTAAAACAAGAGTATTCCCACTGCTGAAAGGTGTTTCATTCAAAAGTTATTAATTTTCAAAGTTGAATTTTTTTAGGTGCAATATCACAGTGGCCTGAAATTGTACAGTGGCGCTGTTGCTACACCATCTTATGGAGATTTATGGTCCCGGGACCAGAGCTGTCCATAGGATCATGTAGCAACAGTGCCACTGGACAATTTCAGGCCACTGTGATATTGCACCTAAAAAAATTCAACTTTGAAAATTAATAACTTTTGAATGAAACACCTTTCAGCAGTGGGAATACTCTTGTTTTACTCAGGGGGATAAACCCTACAACATATTTTTTTTACATTTTAAGTATTTCTATCCCTTTAAAAGTGTGCTTGCAAACCAAGCACGCTTTGTAGACCGTTCCAGTGAAACATATCTTTTTCATTCTCTCTATTTTGGCTCTGCTGAAGAGCCGCCTGTCGGTCCCCCAGACCTGGATCTCCTGCTGTCTGCTGACATCAGGAGAAGGGACGGGAGGAACTTTAGAGTGCTCTGAGGAATAGCGCCGATGGATTTCTTATTTTCTGAACTACAGTATTAGTCTTTATAACATTAAGACATTACTAACACTTTAACCCTGTGAGTGCCAGAGAAATGTCCAGCTCATTGCAGTGCAATGTGTTGGGATTCCTCTCTGGCACTCAAAGGGTTAACTAGGCACGGTACTGACTCTTGGGTCCATCCTAACCCTTACATTTAATGGATACTTTCACATTTTCTTCTTATGTCCATCTGACTCTGACTGACATCCAGTAATATACTGTATGTGCCATTTTACCTTTTGCAGATCATCTTTCCACTACGATGGCAGTGCCCTTACATCCCGCTGTGCCCCCTCACCCTGTCAGATGTACTGTGCGCCCCTGTCCCATTCATTGTGGGCATCCACTCCAGTTACTTTGACCTGCACGACCCTCCACAGGATGTTTTGTGTGTGGATCTGGACACCAACACACTGTTCCAGTAGGTGTGATCTCTGTACTTTGTTGAATAGGCCATTACTTTGTTTAGTGTGTATGATCTAGAACCCACTTACCTCAGACAGACTGCGATGTCCCTGCCTGCTGAAAAACCTTATGTGGAAAAGCACACTTATCGCCGTAGATGATAAAGACATCTCTTTAGCATTGCAAAGGGTGCAATGTGTTAATGGAAGACTAACACATCAAGTATTTCCACATGGTATCTGTTAAATATGTGTTATTTTACGTTTGATTTTAAATTTCCCAGCTGAACGTTAAATTGTATGTAGATTGGGTTTTGGCAGACAGATTTGCAGAAAACACAATTTTCTGTGTGTTTCAGGAGTGAAGAGAAAAAGATCCCATCCTCCAGGACTTTACCGCGCAAACCCTGCAAAGTGCTGCTGAGTTGTCTGACCGACCTGCACAGACAGCTGGATGAGAGTGAGAAATACACACACCTCGCATGCAAACAGCACCACTGTGACCGAACAGGGGGCCCGACACCTTTATATGTCCCACACTATCTCAGGGCTGAGCTTAATCCTTGCAAAGACTGCCAACACCGAACACACTTTGGTCCACTCACCACAAACGTTATGTCATTAACTCAGGAAAGGGGGAGACAGAAGGGCTGTAGTGGGGAGCATTATTGATTGGTAGACGATGGTTAAGCACATGGAATACGATTATCCAGCCAACAAAAAGATGATAATGTGCATTTATTAGAAGGGTCACGGCACACAAACATAGGACAACTACTACATGCCAATAAACTGGTAAAATTTAAAGCCTACACACTTCTATTCTCTCGGTACACTAGTGTGGTTGTACAGAGTGTCAGGGGGTTCCACTTAATACTCACAGTCCATTTTAGGTTTACTCCAGCGCTTGAACACAGTTCCTGTAGAGCAGTGGTTCTCAATCTGTTTCTGTTTTGCCGTTTTTCCGAGGCTCACAGTAGCAGGAAGCACAGACCTCTCATCACAGTGACGTCCGTGCGCCTGCGCTGTCAGTCCCTTTTGGAGCCAACCTTTCTGTCCCTCTGAGTGCGGAACCGTTCCATCAATACAGTTAACTTAAAATCCTTGACACTATGCCCATTTTGACAAAAATGTTCTCAGACTGGTGTCTCTGTCTTTTTGTTATTAACACTGGATCTGTGGGAATTAAATCTCCTATGTAGTGCTTGTCCAGTTTCTCCCACATACAGAGCTGTTGGGCATCCACAAAAGAGATGTGAAACCTGTGCACACATTTACACCACGGACAACATACCAATTCCAAACACCCAGTTACACCATAAGATCAATGGTACCTTCACCTTCAAATCATCCAATGTAATATACCTTATCATGTGCGCAAAATGCTATATTTGCCTCCTGTATATCTATTGATCTGTGTCACGTTACAGACCTGGATCGCTTCCATGCAAAAGTCCTTTTACTCACATCTGTTGTACAGTGTGACCTAGGCCTGATCAGTTAACAGGAACCCATTGTGCCCTTCTCTTCTCAGTGTATAATACCCCCATGGAGGAAGCCTCTCTGGAGTTCCTACTGAAGGACTATGACCTTATCTATGGGCGCAGGACACAGCTGGAGCTGGAGGTGCGTGCAGCCTTTCTCCGTTTCATGGCCTGGCTACTGAAGGGATACCGCTCCTACCTGCTGCCAATTACACAAGCGCCCTCCGAGCGGACACGGGACTCCAGCAATCTGTTTAACTTGGAAGGTACAAAGAAGTAAAATAGGGGAGCCAAAACGATTTAAGGGGTACGGTCACTGACTCGCTGCTCTCTCATTTCAGGTTTCCGTAAGTCACGTGATCGCGCAAACCAGAAGTTCTATTCCCAGCTGGTGAAGACACAGATGTTTACACAGTTCATCGAAGACTGCTCTTTTGTCAGCGACAGACAGGCCTCGCTGGAGTTCTTCGATAACTGCATGGAGAAGGTATCTGCTGCCCTCTAGTGAAAACAAAGGGGTATTATGTTTAAAGGCAAGCAACCAGAAATATTGGGGCACACCACCAAATAAACATTCCTGATGACATTCAAATGGGGATTTTAAATCCTTAAAGTGGAACTTTCAGAACATTCATTAAGCGCATGGCGACTAGCTTGGGAATCCACGTCTTTATTTTAAAAAATAGCAGATTCTAAAGAAATCTTTGCTGTTTGGAGTCCAGAACCCAGGCTACAGCGCAGACATTTTGTCTGTGCGTCTGCACTGTCAATCCCTTTCTCCATTGAGTAGCACTGCAGTTTGCTGCAAGGTATCCGGAAGAGATTGATGGCACAGTCTGCACTAACCTGCCTGTCAGTCTCCAAACTACAAAAATATCATTAGAATCTGCGATTTTTTTTTTTTTTTTTAAGGCAAAACGTGGATTTCCAAGCCAGTCGCCATGCGCTTAATGAATGCATGTCGACCTAGTAATAGCTGTAAGTTCCACTTTAAATGCAAAACAATTCTCTGAAGACCTTTCTAGCAATCAGGAAGTTAAAGAACCAGTAAACCTTATGAAAAAATATATACATATGTTGTTGAACTTTTGCTGTGGTGTAAAATAAGGGTTTGCCCATTGTGATACATTTTTCAATCAAAGCTAACCCCTTAAGGACCAGTGACATGCCAGGACGTCACGGCCATCGTGCTCTTAAGGACCAGTGATGGTCATGGCACGTCATGAAATTCCGGGCTCCCCATGCAGCTGCACCCCCTTCGGGGAGCCCTGAATCCATTAGTTAAAAAAAATGCCTCATGTTCCTTAACTGCCGGCTGCACGGCCAGTCCTTAAAGGGTTAATTACAGTTTATTTTTTTCTTTAAACTTAGTATTTGGTTTTGGTCACCAGGTGGCGCTGTTCCTAATACTTAGTATAGAGTGTAGCATTCAGTACTCAGTGCCACAAAGTATGTTGTAAAAAATAAATAAATAAATGGCCACTGATACAAACAGAATAAAAATGAATCTGCAATTACTTTTGACTGAGCAGTCTCCCTACAGTGAGGTCTCCTAAACATTATGCTTTGCCATCTGCTTGGTGGTTGCTCCAGAATGACTCCACTTTGGGTTTGTTAATATGGGCCAGATGGTATTGAGATCTCTTCATCCTCGTTTCATATACAAACCAGCTTTCCATGTCTTTGCTTAGGTGCAAGTAGACGGGGAAAAGATGGAGGATTTCCACCTGGTGGAGCTGGACGAGTCGCACCGCAGCGAGCACACAGTCTTCATCATGCCTGCCGAGGAACCACAGGAACCCAGTGGGACAGAACTGCCCGCTCGATACAAGTGAGAGGCTGCTCTGTCCTTTGTCTGTCCTACCACATAACTGCTGCCTGCATTGCAATATAGCTCCCCTCTTGCACCATAAGGTCTGCAGCCATCTGTGTCCTCTGTTACTGCCACGTGTTCTTTCTAATACTTCTCTAAAATGGACACAGTGTCAGGGACATTAAAGGGGCTCTGTCACCCCTATACAAGTTTGTCTTATTAGATTATTTAGTGAATATATTTAAAACTGTATTCTTTTGTTATTTAAAAATGCTATTTGGGCAAAAATTAATGTTTAAAGAGTGTACTGCACCTACTTGTGGACAGACTACGGTTACCTGCTCTGTACCCGCAGCCTGTCACTCTGCCTCTGCTCTCCTCACTCTATCCAGCCTCCTCCAATGACGGAGGATTTCTGTCTGTAAGCTGGAGCTGTCTCATTGGCAGAGAACAATATCTAGCCAATGAGTGAAAGACTGCGGATACAAAGCTGTACCCGCAGTCTATCTGGAAGTAGGGTGCAGGGCACTCTTTAAACATTAATTTTCACCCAGATAGCATTTTAAAAAACAAATGAATACATTTTTAAACATATTCGCTAGATAATTCTAACTAATAAGACAAACTTGTATAATTTAAATTCACTGTACTGATGCTACTGTTACACACAGAGGGACAGAAAAATATGAGAGGTTAAATTAATGCTGCAGTTTAATGTTTTAAATAATGGTCTGAACAGAGACAGAGAATTCCTGTCACATTTTCACATTGTGGATTAACCTTTACAATAGTCCCACTGGGATCGTAAATACCTTTGACTCCTCAGAGGAAGACTGCAACTTACAACAGACTCCTGTACCATTGTCTGATCAAAGAACCTGGGTCTGCAATTCCCATTCTAAACAATGCAGTGTGTACTTGTACATAGGAGAGATGTTTTTATATTTATCTGTATAACATGCCTGAGGAAGAGATCTAAGAGGTGTTGAAAGCTTGCATCTTTAATCTGCTTAGTTAGCCAGTAAAGGTATCAACTTGACTATATTTGCCTCCTATTTTTCTACGGCTAACACGGTACCAACTCTCTTCTGGTTCAGGTATGACACTTTCCCCATCCTTCAGAGAGATTTGTTTGACCTACCTCAAGATCTGCTGATGGTTCCTCCCAACCAATCAAAGACCAGTGCTCCCAGCAGCCCCGCCCCACGGCGGACCAAGCAGGTGAGAAGGAAATAAAACCATATGGAGTTACAGGATCTTGTGTCATATGACTGCTACATAGAGTGGACTATGGGAAATTGTACCCCGGTGCATCTAGAATACAGTGGTAACCTGGTGTTCCCTCTCTAGAAACGCAGGTCCACGTCAGCAATTTAAGTAGCCAGAGAAGCAACTGCACTGCTGAAGTTCCCACCAGCTGGGATATACAACACATGCATTAAAAGTCATACAGCTACAATACAAAACAAAAAAACATAGAAACTTCAGTAAAACCACAGTAATTGTGCTCCACGCGATGCCAACCCAAGGGAGGAAAGGGAGCGCCCCAACATGGCAATACCTGTCGGCCAAACCTGTGTTTTTTTACATTAGCAAAGCAGTTTTCCGGCAGACCAAGTTTTCCAGTGGAAACAATGTCTTGAATACCTCTCTGACATCAAAAGGGTTAAAAGGATAGTATAGTCCCATAAAAAGTATGTTCTAAATGGTAGCTGCACTAAAAAAAATTAAACGTGCTTAATCCTTTCTCTCAAACCGTTATGGTTTGAGAGATATAATAAAATAAAGTCCTCCGCTCCCTCCCCCTTCTCATGTGTCCGCTGTATAGCGGACGTCATGAGATCCTGCTTCTGGGACCAGACGGCGGCTCTTCAGGAGCGCTGTCATTGAGATATCGAAGTATAATTACTTCATCGGAATGGTCCACAAAGTGTGCTTGCAAGCCAGGAACATAGACCATATCGATGAAGTAATTATACTTAGATATCCTGATGACAGGGCTCCTGAAGAGCCGCCTACAGTCGGGCGACTGGATTCTGCCTCTGACAGCTTTACAGCTCGTCAGGCAGAAAGGGGAGGGAACGGAGGACTTTATTTCCTTACATCTTTCAAACCATAACTGCTTGAGAGAAAGGAGTAAGCACATTGAATTTTTTTTAGTGCAGCTATGTTTTAGAACATACTTTTTATGGGACTTTACTATCCCTTTCAGGCAGTGGGAAGGCTTAGTAGTCCTCTGTTGTGCAGTTGGTTTGCCTTAAATTTGCTCCTCTCTTTGGGTTGCTCATATGACCTTATGTGACTGCTCTCATGTCATGAGAGATTCCTGGTTATCTAATTATCACCCTCACCTCTTTGGTTGGCAGGAGATCAAGTCAGCCCAGCGAGTAGCACAGAAATATTCTTCCATACCCGACATGTGGTCGAAGTGCCTTTTGGGGCACTGCTATGGGCTGTGGTTCATCTACCTGCCCACCTTTGTGCGAGCCACAGCATGCAAGGTACGAGCTCTGCAGACAGCCTACGATGCCCTAAAGCAGATGGAGACCAAGAAAGTGGTTCTGCCAGATGAGGTAAGCTGGTAGCTATAGATTTAAAACTAAACAAAAAGAGAAATTTGCAGCAGAATTAGACACAGCTGATATAACTCTTTCAGCTGTGCTAAATGCTGCTATTAACCCGTTCAGTGCTGAAAAGGGGGAGCCATGTAGTATTGCCTAGATAAAAGTTTAACTACTGGCACCATTAAAAAACATATTTGTCTAAAGACACAAAATATGTGAAGAAAACGTTTACACACAGACCTATTAAAACAATTTTTAAGCGTAGCAAGGGTTCAGTAACATTGCTCCCAGAAACGAAGTTTGGAGAAGTCAAACTAAAATGAAGCACTATAGCGTACCTCCCAAGTGTCCCTTTTTAGGTGGGACAGTCCCTATTTTTGACCCAAATCCCTCTGTCCCTCTTTCCCACCCTCTTTCACGAACAGTTTTTTTTTTGGGACTTTACTATCCCTTTAAACCCTTAACAACCAGCGGTCCAGGAAAGTTGCCTTCCCTTAAGGGCCAATTTGATCCTTGGTGACATGTGACCTGTTACGTGTACCGGCGCTCCGAGCTGGGGTCTGAGAGACCACTCAAGTCTTGGAGTGGTCAGTTTCAGACCCCGTTTGTACAGCACTCCTGCAGAGACACTGCAAGTGAAGAGTGTGTGACGTGACAGGACCGTCACCGGTCCATAAGGGAAATAAATGGTGACGGCCCTGGCACGTCGCCGATCTATAACCCCTTCACAACCGGCGCGCCCATGCGCTTCTGGCACTTGAGGACCACGGGGCTTTTTTTTTTTTTTATGAACCAATTCAGGGCTCCCCATGCGGAGTGCAGCCACGCGGGGAGGCTTGAATTCCATGATGTGCCAGGACCGTCACTGGTCCTTAACCCCTTAATGACCGGCTGATCGGCGCGGTCAGTTAAGGACCATGGAGCTTTTTTTTTTTTTCGCTCCATCCACTTCCGGACTCCCCGAACGGCGTGCAGCCGCGGGGGGAACCCGGAATTCCATGACGGTCATAGTACGTCATGGGTCGTTCAGTCAGATTGACCCTTGACATACTATGACCGTCAAGGGTCGTTAAGGGGTTAAGTGCCGGACCGCCGTGACGGTCCTTGCACGTCAGTGGACGCAAAGGGGTTAAGGGGTAAGATCAAATAGAATGTTTTATTTCCCTGTAATGTGCTGTTGGTTTGCCCCCAAATTTCTCCTTTTTTGTTTTTGTGCATATGGCCCTAAAGCTGCTTCCTATGGCAATATTATTCTTATACTTATTACAGCACCAACGTATTCAGTAGCGCTGATACATTTACTATAGTGGGGTGTTCCATTTTAACACTGTCAGTGCCACAGAAGCATGCATCACATTGCAGTAGAGTTTACGGTATGGGGAGTTTTATCACATCCTCCCCACAGAGGGCGCTCTGCAGTTCCTGTGCTTCCTCTTCCCACACACACAGCTCTATCATTACTCCGACATCTTGCCTGATATCCTGTCTCCTCCCAGGTATGCTACCGTATTCTGATGCAGCTCTGTGGGCAGCACGGGGAGCCGGTGCTGGCAGTACGAGTCATGCTGGAGATGAGGAAAGCTGGCATTGTTCCCAACACCATCACCTATGGTTATTACAATAAGGTATCAGCAAGTGATTTATGGGATGAACAGAAGAGGAGAAATAAGTGTTATCATGTTTAAAGGAGCAGTAAACTTTTTTTATGAAAAAATATATATTGTAGGGATTTTCCTATTGAGTAAATTAAGGGTACTCCCAGTTTAAACCCATGTTTTTTTACATTGGCAGTGCCCTCTAGTGGTCAAATTCTAATTAGATTTCCTGTTAGATTCTAATGGAGAGGAAAGTCAGAGACATACAGTTCTCCATAGAATGTGATAGAAACTGCTGAGTCACTTCCTGTCAGAACTATCAGGAAGTAAACACAGTAAATTCACTTCCTGTCAGAACTATCAGGAAGTAAACACAGTAAATTCACTTCCTGATTATTTAAACTGCTATAAATTTTGAATAAAACATCTGACAGCAGTGGGAATGACCTTGTTTTATTCAGCAGGAAATGCTCTCTAAAATATGTGTTTTCATAAAAAAAGTTGACTGCTCCTTTAACCTGTATGTGCTGCCTCTATACCAGGAATTCTGTGTAGATATGCAGTGTGCCATCCAAGCGTTGTGTATATGCAGTGGGTCACACTGATGCTGTGTATGTATATATGTGTATGCATTGGGTCACACTGATATTTGCCGCTCTGCACACAAAGAAACGCCTCTTGTATTATCTTTGCCCTCTGTGTCCCTCTCTTTCAGGCCGTGTTAGAGAGCAAGTGGCCATCCAGTAGTCAGAGCGGGCGCCTCCGCTGGGCAAAGCTGCGCAATGTGGTACTTGGGGCTGCCCAGTTTCGCCAGCCCCTGAAGCAGAGGCATAGAGAGCCAGGACACAAGGGACTGCAGCCAGAAAGTGAGAAGCTGCCAATAAGCATGTCGCAGGGTGAGGGCTGCTGTATTAACCTCTGCTTTCTGTGCTTTGTGTATCTGACCGTCCTGTCCCCTATCCACATTGAGGAACCAGAAATACACACCACATATAGTGTAGAAGCTGGGAGGCGCTTAATGGTGTCCGATGGCCTGGGTGCTCATTACAAAGCCACAAACGATATTCCAATGTCTCAAAGTAAAAAGAGCACTCACAGGACTTTAAAAAAATGTGAAAAAACACATTTATTAGTCAACGTTTCTGAGGAAGGCTATGCAATGTAGCCAAAACGTTGACTTATATAATATAATATATATATTGTTCGTAACCTCTAGGGTCTCTGTTTTAACTAAACAAAGTTTCCTAACATCATATATGTTTCTTTTTTATCTATACTCCTCTTCTGCAACCTCACATGTCTCTGTTTGTATCTGTACACCACTTTCCACATGCGGTTTCTTGTTTCCCATTGCTGTTGTCACATTGTGACTGTAGTTGGTGGTGTGTGTAGTGACCTGCTGGTCCTAGTTTTCATTTCTATTCTGTGGGATCAATCCCCTCTATTTCCCTTTATCTCAGAGCGTAAGAGTCACAGGATCTCTGCTTCAGACCTGCACCCTCGACTGAGCCTGCTCCGTCAGACCACGTGGGCCGGGAGCTCGCTCCGGGACCATGGAGATGTCATTCCTGGGAAGCTGGTAAAGAGCTGGAGTGTGGCTTGTGCTCGGAGTGACAATCACATGCTGGAGAACAGGCTGGCACACAGTAAGTGTCGGTGCCAAAGTGGGCAAATGTGTTGATGGCTCTCTTCTTAAGCTCTGTAATATTACTTATCCTTAAAGAGATAGTAATGTCATAAACATCTGTGGGATGGTTCAATGTACTTTTATATAATGCATAGTATCTTTTGTGCTGCTTGTACCTGTGTATTCTTCTTAAAATTTAGTTAAAGGCATAGTAATGTTTCACAAAAACAGCAGCTCCGATTTATTCTCATAGTATTTGGGCCATGTATTGTTATTTCAGTACTGTCAGAGTGTAGTACAAGAGTAATTGAATGATAAAATATCTCCCTCCCGCCCCTTTTACCTAGTGTAAGCCACCTCCCCTCAGATGTGGAATCTGGTCCTGTGACCAGACAGATCACAGCAAGGGACAATCTTCTTACTGTGATCATAAGGAAAACCCTGCACCACCATAACAGGTTTTTCCTTATGATCACTAAAGATTGTCCCTCTCTGTGATCCTTCCGGACAGCCTTGCTGCTCTGAGGTGAGCAGTGTTACACTAGGTAAAAGGGGTGGGAGGGGGATACTTTATCATTCAATTACTCTTGAACTACAACTCTGACAGTATTGAAATAACTCTCTCCATGGCCCAAATACTATGATGATTAATTGGAGATTCTGTTTTTGTGAAACATTACTATCCCTTTTAGTTCTCCCTCCTGCTCCTTCTATCACGTCATTCCCAGTGCACTGAGTTCCGAACGCTTGTTGCTTGACCAGATGGATTGCATTGAGGGACAATGTTGTGTTTGTCAGTATAAGGAAACAGTGCTCCTCTGGACAAAAGGGAACAGGGATTTCCTAATATTGTCCTTCCTTGCGATCTGTCTGGACCAGCTTTTGGATCTCAGTGCACTGTGAATGACGTGATGGAAAGGGGCGGGAGGGGCAAACAACTCAATTTTCGCGAAGATACAAAGGTACAAACAGCACGAATGGTATTATATAAAAGTACATTGAACCATCCCACATATGTTTATATTATTATATTACTATCTCTTTAACCCGTTAAGGACCCATGACGGTCCAGGACCATCATGGGTAGATTCCACTTAAGGAACCATGATGTCCATCATGGAATAAATGATAGCAGCGTGCCTCCGTGCAGTACTGGAGCGTTCAGTCTCAGCCCTTCTCAGTTGTGCCGGGTCATGTGATCGCTAAAGCAGCGATCACATGTACCTGCTTTCTCAGTGAAAAAGACAGTGCGATTCACACACTGTCTCTGAGTCTCTCCTTTACCCATCTGTCCCTTACCGATGACGGAGGATTTCTGCCTGTAAGATGGAGCGATATCTATGCCAATGAGACTGCTCCAGCTTACAGACGGAAGCCTATGTCATTGGAAGAGGCTGGATAGTGGGAGGGGAGCAGAGGAAGAGTGACAGACCTGCGGTTACAGAGCTGGTAACCACCATCTATCCAGAAGTAGGTGCATAGCAGAGTTTATTACTTCAGTTTAGATCAACTAGAGCTTTAACAAAGAAATTAATAAACTTTTACACAGATTCGCTATAAAATGTAACTATTCAGGCTAACTTGTATAAGGGTGATACATTCCCTTTAAATGCTAGAGAAGTCTCCAATGCATTGCTTTGTAATGCAGACCTTTATATAGCATTCAAGGAGTTAACCCTTTGTGTGCCATTGCGTTGCATACCTCTCTGGCACTCAAAGGGTTAAGGGGGTAGTAATACTTAGTTTTCACTTTGCGTAAAATCGTGAAGTGTATAAAAATAAATCATCCCATCCGTGTCTCTCTGCCCTCACTTATATAATTATTAAGCTTTTGCCAGTTTCCCCCAACCTCCCCTTTTTGATATGTCACCTTTTCAGCTCTCAGCTCAGAAATCTGGTCATTTGAGCGGCCGGTGGCTCTTCAGCAGAGCAGAAATAGCATAGTGGAAATAAATACTTCATTGCATTGGTCTACAAAGTGCGCTTGCAAACCAGGCACACTTTGTAGACCGTTCTAGTGAAGTATTTCTTTCTATATAACGCTATTTCGGCTCTGCCGAAGATCCGCCGGCCGCTCAGATGACCAGATTTCTGAGCTGAGACCTGAAGCGGTGACATATCAAAAAGGGGAGGTTGGGGAAACTGGCAAAAGCTTAATAATTCTAGAAGTGAGGGCAGAGAGACGTGGATGGGATTTTTTAGTTTTTTTACACTTAACGATTTTACAATGTGAAAACTAAGTATTACTATCCCTTTAAACATCCCACTAACATGAATGGGAATTGTGTGATTTGTTCATCCCCTGTAGTGCCCCAGAATTGCTCCTCTTACGCATTCTACAGGAGTACAGACGCTTTTTGGCGATTTGCACATAACTGATAAACGTGCCTCTTATTTAACTGGTCTTTGTCTTCCGTTCTAGTGATGGACACTTTGGAGGTTGAAGAGAGAGACAAAAAACTAGATTTGAGTCCCTCGTTAAGGGGCTCTCTCCGTAGGCCACGTGGGACACCGCTTATTCTTGGCCCCTCCGAGAACGGTAGCTTGTCTAATGTCAGCTTCCTAACGGATGGTACGGGCAGTGACCCGGTGACCTCAGATGACTCCGAGCTGCTGACAACCGGGAGTTCCACCGAGGCTCTCTCATCCCTGACAAGGCCTAGAGAGGAGGAAGAAACTGCGCCCATCCGGGTCGAAGTGCGACGCCGCAGTCTGGCAGGCAAGATACAGCAGCTGCTCTCCCCTTCCAGGAGGTCAAGCAGAGCCTCTGGTACAAGGAAGAAGCCCTCCACTTCAGAGACTCCTTCTCCACTTGTGCTGGCAGATCAACACCAAAGCTGGAGGACTCAAATGGAGACTGTGCGGAGGCCGGATTCCACTGCCTCTGAGGTAAGAGGGCAGGGGACAGCTGGACTGAAATTTTCCATTTTTTATTGGGGAGGGAAAGATGTCATCGCGAATGTCTTGGAGTGGGGAGATACGAGATGTTTAATCTCTGGTAGGGGTGGCATTGACCCTTTCAGTGCCAGAGGAGCAGTCAACTCATTTGGATACCCTCCTGACATCTAGTGTGCAGAAATACGTTTATTTCTGTAACCAGTAAAAGTGGAATTATTTCTGTAACCATTTAAAGTGGAGTCCTTCAGGGGTTAATGAAAGTCTGGCAGGCACAAGAGTCATATACTGTCATTCCACACCGCCCCATCCAGAATCATCCTTCCTGATGGTCAGTACTATATCCAACTCAAATCCAAACACAGTTCTCTTCTAGTTGCTCAATATCTTCCATCAATAAATACTCCATTCATTTGAATGAAATGTCAAAAAAACTCGCCACGCTTATAGCCGCTTTGCCGGTCCGGTGCTACCCCCAACAGTCTCGGCCACAGACTTCAACATACTTGACGACACAGGTAAGGAGTGCATCACGGACCAGCAGAAATCCAAACAGCCAACTTCAGCATGTCCCTTCCATAAAATATACTTTATTGGATACAAAAATATGTAAAAAGCAAATCTGTTGCCAACGAGCAAGGCAACTCCTATTCAAACATGCGCTTGATGCTCTCACCACCTAACGCGTTTCATGCCTCAGCACTTAATCATAGGTCTCAGGGACGTGCACAGACATTTTGGGGGGCAGGGGCTCAAATGAAAAAAGGGCACATCTCATAATTATTTATTCAAAATATATATTTAAAAAAAAGAAAATAATTTACATCTCAGGAGCCTGTAGGCACAGAAATCTGAAGCGCCCCCCCCCTTTGGCCATCTCCACTGGACACCTCCACAATGCTCCTAATCTCCACATTGTCCCCATCATCTCCATATTGCCCTCACATTGTCCCCTGTCAGCTCCACATTGCCCCCATCATCTTCATATTGCCCTTACATTGTCCCCGTCAGCTCCATATTGCCCCCATCATCTTCATATTGCCCTTACATTGTCCCCTGTCAGCTCCATATTGCACCCATCAGCTCCACATTTCCCCCATCATCTCCATATTGCCCCCATCAGCTCCGACTTACCCTCACATTGCCCCCATCAGCTCCATATTGCTCCCATCAGCTCATTATTGCCCCATCAGCTCCAACTTACCCTCACATTGCGCCTCAGCTCCATATTGCACCCATCAGCTCCACATTGCCCCCTTCATCTCCATATTGCCCCATCAGCTCCAACTTACCCTCGCATTGCCCCGTCAGCTCCATATTGCCCCATCAGCTCCAACTTACCCTCACATTGCCCCCTTCATCTCCATATTGCCCCCCATCAGCTCCATATTGAAATCAGCTCCAACTTACCCTCACATACATTGCTCCATCATCTCTACATTGCCATCATCTCTATCTTGCCCCCCATCATCTCTATATTGCCCCATCATTTCCACATTGCCCCCCCAGTGTCCGTTTCCTACCTCTTCCCTGGTGGTCCAGCGGCAGGAGAGGTCTGTATGTGCCTCCTTTGGCACAGACCTGTAGCTGCTGGAGCTCCTGCGTGGTCTTCTCTTCATGCAGAGCGCTGGAAGATGATGTCATCTCCCAGAGCTCTGTAATACTAAAGAGCTGACGAGGGAGCGCAGCATCTACAGGTCTGTCCTGAAGGAGGCAAAGACCTGACTGGGCGGTGGGAGAGGGTTAGTGCGGGCGGTGAGGAAATTTTTTTGTTGTTTTTTTGTTAAAAGGGCACGCGGGCACTTTGGACAAAAAGGGCAGGTGCTCAAGCCCCTCTTGGTGTCTATGTGTGCAAGTGCCTGCAAGAGATTAAACGATCAACTTAAATCAATGGGACTGTAGCATAAACTGGTACTTTTTTGTCCATTCTGATCCCTTTTTGACCTTTGATCTCTGTCAGAGCTCTGTGTCCCTGGGAAGTGAGATTGACCTGTCGGACACCTCCATCAGTAGTTTCGCCATCCACAAATCTACCGACCGTCTGATGGAGGGAGGACAAGAGGTACCAGCCGCAGAGGTGAGTGAAGTGAGCCGCAGAGGTGAGTGAAGTGGCATCCACGTGAGAAACTTAGGGCCGGATGCACAAAGCCAAAAGTGGAGCAATTCTGGGGCAAACCAAATGCACTATAGGGACAAACATTAAAAATTAATTTTTAAATGGAGCATTTAACTCCATGAGTGCCAGAGATGTCTGCTTCACATTGCTTTACACTGCAGTGGAGATATCTATACCATTCAAAGGGTTAAAAGCCCCAGTTATATTAATGGGAACATTTGTCTCTTATAGTGTAGTAGAGATTTCCCCAGAATTTCTACTCTTTATTGCTTTATTCATATCGCCCCAAAGGGTGAAGTGCAGATGGGAGAGAGGAGTAGAGGACTATCGGAATTGGAAGGGAGGAGAAGAGGACTATTGGAATTGGAAGGGAGGAGTAGAGTCATATCAGGATTGGAAGGGAAGTGTAGAGTACTATCTGGATTGGAAAGGAGGAGTAGAGGAGTATCGGGATTGGAAGGGAGGAGAAGAAGAATATCAGGATTGGAAGGGAGGAATAGAGGACTATCTGGATTGGAAGGGAGGAATAGAGGACTATCTGGATTGGAAGGGAGTAGCAGAGGACTATCTGAATTGGTAGGGAGGAGTAGAATATCGGGATTGGAAGGGAGGAGTAGAGGACTATCAGGATTGGAAGGAAGGAGTAGAGGACTGTCAGGATTGGAAGGGAGATGAAGAGGAGTATCTGTATTGGAAGGAAGGAGTAGAGGACTATCAGGATTGGAAGGAAGGAGTAGAGGACTATTGGGATTGAAAGGAAGGAGTAGAGGACTATCTGGATTGGAAGGAAGCAGTAGAGGACGATCTAGATTGGAAGGGAGGAGTAGAGGATTATCTGCATTAGAAGGGAGGAGTAGAGGACTATCTAAATTGGAAGGAAGGAGTAGAGGACTATCTGGATTGGAAGGAAGCAGTAGAGGACGATCTAGATTGGAAGGGAGGAGTAGAGGATTATCTGCATTAGAAGGGAGGAGTAGAGGACTATCTAAATTGGAAGGAAGGAGTAGAGGACTATCTAGTTTGGAGGGAAGGAGTAGAGAACTATCGGGATTGGAAGGGAGGCATTGACTACTATCTGCATTGGAAGGGAGGAGTAGAGAAGTATCTGCATTGGAAGGGAGGAGTAGAGGACTATCGTGATTGGACGGGAGGCGTAGACAACTATCGTGATTGGAAGGGAGGCGTAGAGCACTATGTGGATTGGAAGGGAGGTGTAGAGGACTGTCTGGATTGGAAGTGAGGTGTAGTGGACTATCTGGATTGGAAGGGAGGTGTAGTGGACTGTCTGGATTGGAAGGGAGGTGTAGAGGACTGTCTGGATTGGAAGTGAGGTGTAGTGGACTATCTGGATTGGAAGGGAGGTGTAGTGGACTGTCTGGATTGGAAGGGAGGTGTAGAGGACTGTCTGGATTGGAAGGGAGGTGTAGTGGGCTGTCTGGATTGGAAGGGAGGTGTAGTGGGCTGTCTGGATTGGAAGGGAGGTGTAGTGGGCTGTCTAGATTGGAAGGGAGGTGTAGAGGACTGTCTGGATTGGAAGGGAGGTGTAGTGGGCTGTCTGGATTGGAAGGGAGGTGTAGTGGGCTGTCTAGATTGGAAGGGAGGTGTAGTGGACTTTCTGGATTGGAAGGGAGGTGTAGAGGACTGTCTGGATTGGAAGGGAGATGTAGAGGACTGTCTGGATTGGAAATGAGGTGTAGTGGGCTGTCTGGATTGGAAGGGAGGTGTAGTGGGCTGTCTAGATTGGAAGGGAGGTGTAGTGGACTTTCTGGATTGGAAGGGAGGTGTAGAGGACTGTCTGGATTGGAAGGGAGATGTAGAGGACTGTCTGGATTGGAAGGGAGGTGTAGTGGGCTGTCTGGATTGGAAGGGAGGTGTAGTGGGCTGTCTAGATTGGAAGGGAGGTGTAGTGGACTTTCTGGATTGGAAGGGAGGTGTAGAGGACTGTCTGGATTGGAAGGGAGATGTAGAGGACTGTCTGGATTGGAAATGAGGTGTAGTGGGCTGTCTGGATTGGAAGGGAGGTGTAGAGGACTGTCTGGATTGGAAGGGAGATGTAGAGGACTGTCTGGATTGGAAATGAGGTGTAGTGGGCTGTCTGGATTGGAAATGAGGTGTAGTGGGCTGTCTGGATTGGAAGGGAGGTGTAGAGGACTGTCTGGATTGGAAGGGAGATGTAGTGGACTGTCTGGATTGGAAATGAGGTGTAGTGGGCTGTCTGGATTGGAAGGGAGGTGTAGAGGACTGTCTGGATTGGAAATGAGGTGTAGTGGACTTTGTGGATCGGAAGGAAGGTGTAGTGGACTATGTGGATTGGAAGGGAGGTGTAGTGAACTATGTGGATTGGAAGGGAGGTGTAGAGGACTGTCTGGATTGGAAGGGAGGTGTAGAGGACTGTCTGGATTGGAAATGCGGTGTAGTGGGCTGTCTGGATTGGAAGGGAGGATTAGAGGACTATCTGGATTGGAAGGGAGGTGTAGTGAAATATGTGGATTGGAAGGGAGGTGTAGAGGACTGTCTGAATTGGAAATGAGGTGTAGTGGGCTCTCTGGATTGGAAGGGAGGTGTAGTGGACCATGTGGATTGGAAGAGAGGTGTAGTGGATTGGAAGGGAGGTGTAGTGGACTATGTGGTTTGGAAGGGAGGTGTAGTGGACTATGTGGTTTGGAAGGGAGGTGTAGTGGACTATGTGGATTGGAAGGGAGGTGTAGTGGATTGGAAGGGAGGTGTAGTGGACTATGTGGTTTGGAAGGGAGGTGTAGTGGACTGTCTGGATTGGAAAGGGGGAGTAGAGGAGTATCTGGATTGGAAGGGAGGTGTAGAGGAGTATCTGGATTGGAAGGGAGGTGTAGTGAGCTTTCTGGATTGTAAGGGAGGTGTAGAGGACTATGTGGATTGGAAGGGAGGAGTAGAGGAATATTTGGATTGGAAGGAAGGTGTAGAGTAAAAACTGCTATCCATGTTAGAAGTGAAGGTATCACTCATAGCTCATTGTTCTGGTTCAGGTGATTCTATCCAGTTGCTCCCTGTGTCCGGCTTGTCATTCTCTGGTGTACGATGAGGACATCATGGCTGGCTGGACATCTAATGACTCTAACCTTAAAACTGCCTGTCCGTTCTGCGGGCAACATTTCGTGCCATTACTGAATGTCCGAATCTCCGACCTGCAAAGACAACAGAGGTGGGATGTCTCTCTTACTGTACCTGTCTTCTTCTTCTTTCCCTCTGTTTAATATATGCCAAAAAGTGTTAAATACTGCGAGTAAACAAAATCCTCTTTTACTTGTTCTACCGACAGTCAGGAATTTCACATTTCCAGCGCCATTACGGAGGAGAAACGTTCATACATATCAGACCATTTGCTAAATGAAGTGAAGGTCCCCTCTCCATGAGAATACCAGCTAATACCCAGTATACGTTTCAGCTCTCTTGGACTTCACCAGTGAGGGGCGGCTGGTTTCTCCAGTCACTGGTGTTACATAGGGATACCATGTGAGCCAAAATGTTTGTCAGGTGTTAGCTGACATTCTCATATCCTATACAATAATTTGCTAAATGTATGTTTGTCAGAAGCCGTCATGCACAGTACAGTCGGCTGTGCGTGCTGCAGTCATGCGCAGTACAGACTGCACGTGGTGCAGCTGATAACGGAGCAGGGCGCTCTGAATTCAGACCGTAGTGCGCAGAGATGATTCCCAATTCAGACCGTAGTCCTCTCTGCGCACCGAATTCGGAGCGCCCTGCTCTGTATCAGCTGTGGAGCGGGCAGTCTCTACTGTGCATGACTGCAATGCGGCCATTGCTGGGCGGCACTGTGGCCCGTGTACATGGGCTCTTCAACTAGTATAGGATAATTGCCTGTCATTTTGATACTAGAATTCCCATTTGGACAGGAATAGTCTGATCTGCACTTGGAAGCTTCTCCTCTGTAATGGAAGTAGAGAGTCACAATGTGATTCACTTGGCTGGTGACGCCCTAAAGAACCAGCAAATTGTTTTCTTATTTTTGTTATTTCACACTTTTTGGCTCGTTTAATAAATTCATTATACACTATTGATTGTCGTTAACACTTCCATGAGGTCTGCTTCTCTTCTGTCTCATCTCTGATAGCATTCTTCTCTGCCTTCTTTCTCTGGCATTGCTTGCTCCCCTCTTTCGTTATCTCCTTGGAACTGCCTGCTCTCCTCCTGCCTTATCTCTCCTGAATTGTCTGCTCCTTTCCTGCCTTCTCTTCCTGGCATTGCCTGCTACCCTCTTGTCTTCTCTCTCTGGCATTGCCCACCTTCCTCCTGTCTGCTCGGTCTGGCATTTCCTGCTCCTCTCCTGTCTTCTCTCTCCATCATTGCCGCTCCCCTCCTATCCTCTCTCTCTGTCATTGCCGCTCCCTTCCTATCTTCCTTCTCTGGCCCTGCCTGCTCAGCCTCCTGTCTCCCCTCTCTGGCATTGCCTGCTTTCCTCCTGTCTCCCCTCTCTGGCATTGCCTGCTTTCCTCCTGTCTCCCCTCTCTGGCATTGCCTGCTTTCCTCCTGTCTCCCCTCTCTGGCATTGCCTGCTTTCCTCCTGTCTCCCCTCTCTGGCATTGCTTGTCTCCCTTCTGTCTCCCCTTTCCATCATTACCTGCCTCCCATTCTTCTCCCCTCTCTGGAATTGCCTGCCTCCCTCCTATCTCCCCTCTCTGCCATTGCCTGTCTCCCCTCTGTCTGTCTCCCCTCTCTGCCACTGTCTGTCTCCCCTCTCTGCCATTGTCTGCCTCCCTCCCTTCTATCTCCCCTCTCTGGCATTGCCTATCTGCCTCCCTCCTGTCTCCCCTCTCTGCCATTGCCAGCCTCCCTCCTATCTCCCCTCTCTGCCATTGCCAGCCTCCCTCCTATCTCCCCTCTCTGCCATTGCCAGCCTCCCTCCTATCTCCCCTCTCCGGTATTGCCTGCCTCACTCCTATCTCCCCCCTCTGGCATTCCCTGCCTTCCTTCCTCCTGTCTCCCTTCTCTTCCATTTCCTGCCTCCCTCCTTTCCGCCACTGCCTGCCTCCCTCCCTCCTGTCTCCCCTCTCTGGCATATCCTGCCTTCCTCCTGTCTTCTATTTCTGGCATTGCCTGCCTCCCAACTTTCTGTTCTTTCTGGCATTGGCCTACCTTCCTCCAGTCTCTTTTCTCTGGCATTGACCTGCCTCCTCTCTTCTTTCCTCCTGCCTCCTCTCTTCTTTCCTCCTGCCTCCTCTCTTCTTTCCTCCTGCCATCTCTTTTCTTTCCTCATGCCTTCTCTTTTCTTTCCTCATGCCTTCTCTCCTCTCTTTCCTCCTGCCTCCTCTCTTCTTTCCTCTCTTTCCTCCTGCCTCCTCTCTTCTTTCCTCCTGCCTCCTCTCTTCTTTCCTCCTGCCTCCTCTCTTCTTTCCTTTTGCCTTCTCTCTTCTTTCCTCTCTTTCCTCCTGCCTCCTCTCCTCTTTCCTCTTGCCTTCTCTCTTCTTTCCTCTCTTTCCTCCTGGCTCCTCTCTTCTTTCCTCCTGTCTCCTGTCTCTGGCATTGCCTGCCACCCTCCTGTCTCCTTCCAGCAATTGACATCTATGATTCTTAGTAATACATAAGTGTTTTTGCTTTGTTTCAGTTCCTCTGAAGAATCGTCTGCTTCCTCCCATCCATCATTAGATGGAGATCTTATGGCTCCTGGGAGCCGTGGTCCCGTGCTAAGTGACCGGTACCAGTGTCTGGGGCTGGATGAATCTGGGTCAGGACGCAGTCAGTGCAATGGCTTCCCCGATTTCCAGGTACATGATGCACTCCCCCTTTGGCGTTTAGTGTGGTCTGTGCCACTGTGCAGTGTAGAGGCAGATTGTGTTTCTTATTACTCCATTTGGTCCATGGGTGTAAAGTTCATTAGGAGAGTGGCATTTGTGTTGACCATATGTATAAATACAAGGCGGAGCAAACCACCCACAATGTAGAGGACAAAATAAAATCTCAGTTGATTTAAATGTGACGTATAACTTCTTGAATTCTAGAGAGATCTCTAGCTCAATGCAAAGCAACGTGTTGAATATCTCTTTCATTCAGAGGGTTAGAATCCTCATTTAAATCAATAGGTATTTGGGGATTTTTTGAGTCGTCTATAGTGCTGTTAGTTAGCTTCAGCGTTTATCCATATTTCCTTTATACACATGGCCCTGTCTGGGTAATGTCTCCCGCCCTCTGCAGCACTCTGCCCAGAATCTGAATTCAGAAATGGTTACGGTGGCATATCTCTGCCCGCTAGTCCTGCGGAAAGAGCTGGAGAGTTTGCTGGATAACGAAGGAGGAGACTTTCTGTCCCAGCCCGAGCTTGTTAACAGCCACCCCATCATCTACTGGAATCTTGTCTGGTACTTTCAGCGCCTGGCACTGCCCAGCAACCTCCTTCAGCTTGTTCTGTCATCCAAGCACATCAGGTTTGCACCGCAGGTATGTTGGCAGTGTTATTGTTGTTACCCATGTGAGCGTTGTGGTGCATCTAAAAGGGCCACACGAAACACAATACTTTCACTGTGGTAAAGGGATAGTAATACTTAAAAATTACTATCCTGCAACTTGTAGCCAGTAAAAAACTGAATTAAATGAGCCCAACGGCATCTCTCAGATCTTTATGGTTTGAGAGATATCCGCTTTCAAAGTTTTGCTTTTTGCCTTTTCCTCTGACGTCAGCGTTTTAGCTGACAGCAGGGGAATCCGGTCCATGAGCAAGCGGAGGCTCTTCAGCAGAGTCGAGATCGCATTATGGAAGAAGCAGTCCTTCACTGAAATGGTTTTCTACGTGTCCTTGGTTTGCAAACACACGTAGAAGACCATTTCAGTGAAGGATTTCTTCTTCCATAACGTGATCTCGGCTCTGCTGAAGAGCCTCCACTGGTACCGGGACTGGTTTCCCCTGCTGTCAGCTAGAACGCTGACATCAGGGGAGAGGGAACTTTGAAAGCGGATATCTCTCAAACCATAAAGGTTTGAGAGATGCCGCTTGGCTCATTTAACTCAGTTTTTTACTGGCTACAAGATGCAGGATAGTAATTTTTAAGTATTACTATCCCTTTAACTGATTCAAAATAATTCTGGTTTCCAGAAATTGAGTTATTGGGAGCAATGAGACCCCTCTTGTTCTCTCGCAGGTCCATGAGCCTCCACAGGTCAGTGTCCATCTAATATGGGATGTGCTAATGCAGGAATCGGACTGCTGGCCCCCTCTGTACGTCCTCTGGAAGTTGCACAGTGAGTATTACATTGGGTGGGCAGTCACAGTCTATTACCACTGAAGTTAATATTCAGCGGTCTCTAAAACATATGCTTTATGAAGTTAAGTAAACATCCCTTTGAATTATTCCATAACTGGGATATCCAGAAGGTGTTCAGCCAGCTGAACACTGTAATTGGTGCATTGTTTCCATGACTATAACCATGAACCAATCAGAATGCTTTGTGCATGAACGTTCCATTTGCTATGTGGGTGTCAGGGGTGTATTCTCTTTTGAAAGTTGCGGCAATCTTCTGCTTTTTGTAAAGACTCTTCTGAGCGATCCCTTGGCTTCTTCCCCCACGTTTCTCCTCTCTTTGATTCTCTAATCGCAGGAAACCTACCAATTCACCTGCAGGGCTGGCGCACCCACTCTCACCCCTTTACGTTGGACTTTCTGGAGAAGATTCTTAACTTTGTGGGACTGAATGAGGTCCATAAAGCCATCTCCCTGTTCTTAACCATCTTGCAGGAGCAGAAATCCCCAACTCAGACCATCCAGAGGTAATGTAAACAGCAGCCAAGGATACTAATAATTAAAATGTAAAAAAAATGTCGTAGGGTTTATCCCCCTGAGTAAAACTATGGTACTCCCACTGCTGAAAGGTGTTTTATTCAAAACTTATTAAAGCTCAAACTTGAATTTTTAGGTGCAATATCACAGTGGCCTGAAATTGTACAGTGGAGTTGTTTCTACACCATCGTATGGAGATTTATGAGCTGTCCATAGGATGCTGTATCAACAGCGCCACTGTACAATTTCAGGCCACTGTGATATTGACCCTAAGAATTCAAGTTTGAGTTGTAATAATTTATTCAGGAGAATAAACACATATATATATATATATATATATATATATATATATATATTTATTTATTTATTATTTTTTTTAATATTAAGTATTAATATCCTTTAATGATCTTCTCTGCCATCCATATATGCTGTAATGGACACTGTTAACTCTGTGTTCTTTCTAGAGGAATATACCGAGAATTACTCCTTCTTACCTTGGCTGCCCTGGGAAAGGAGCACATGGATATAGGTGAGCAACCTACGGCCTTTTAGTCATTCTTTGTTATCACTTCTGACCCCATTTGAATGTTTCTGTCATGTCTATTCAGTTCTGTCCTCCTAAATACCTCCTCCTTGGATATTAGACATCTCAAACACATTACAGAGCAAGGCTTTTATGTATGTCTCTAACATCCAGTGAGCATGAGAAAAGGCTTTTCTTGATTTGTTTTTTTTTTTGTTTTTTTGCAACTACTGAGGGATGCAGGGACCATGGGGTACAGAGTCCTCCCGCCAGGAGGCAGGGCACTCAGAAGTGAAGGCCACTCCCACTTCCTTCCTCTATATCTCTCCATTCAGTAGATTCAAATCAGTTTTTTGAGTGACTTCGGGAACTATAGGGCCATTTGCCCGAAAGGAAATGAGTTTCACTTTTATTTTGCTTTTATTTTATTCTATGGCAATTTATTTTTCATTTCTTTGAGGGAGCCCAAACTTTGCTAAGAGTACTCCTGTCCCTTGGGGACTGAGTGGGCAAGGGACCATAAAGATTTAAGTTTCTCACTCATCTATTGAGGGATACAGGTGGTACAGGGCTGAAGAAGAGTAGCTGAGGATGCAGGCAAATAAAGATAGGGACGCTCGGCATCTGAGCTGATAGGGCACTGCCGTGAGTACAAGAGCCACAAGTGCTATTCAGGGTAGTAGCACACAGCCATTTCTCAATCACCTTTCTGTTGTCTCCTGTTTAAAAAATTCACCACCTTTAATGGGTCAGAAGAAAAAACACAGGTAGTCTTACTGACCGCGCCTCATGCCAGTCCCAGGGAAGAGGGAGCCCCTATCAAAGACAAAGGGATTTTTTTACTTAAAAGGAGCAGTAAACTTTTTTTATGAAAAAATATGTATTGTAGGGATTTTCCTATTGAGTACAATAAGGATACTCCCACTGCCGATTGATTTATATTTCCAGAGTTATTACAGTTTAAACCCATGTTTTTTTAAATTAGCAGTGCCCTCTAGTGGTCAAATTCTAATTAGATTTCCTGTTAGATTCTAATGGAGAGGAAAGTCAGAAAAGTGAGAGACATACAGTTCTCCATAGAATGTGATAGAAACTGCTGAGTCACTTCCTGTCAGTTAGAACTACCAGGAAGTAAACACAGTAAATTCACTTCCTGTCAGTTAGAACTATCAGGAAGTAAACACAGTAAATTCACTTCCTGTCAGTTAGAACTATCAGGAAGTAATCACAGTAAATTCACTTCCTGTCAGTTAGAACTATCAGGAAGTAAACACAGTAAATTCACTTCCTGATTATTTAAACGGCTATAATATTTGAATAAAACATCTGACAGCGATGGGAGCGACCTTGTTTTATTCAGCAGGAAATGCTCTATAAAATAGCTGTTTTCATAAAAAAAGTTTACTGCTCTTTAACCATATATCATGTTGTCTTAGTTCAGCTGAGGAATGCAGGAACCAATAGAATATTGAGACCTGTCTCCAGGAAGCAGGGCAATCAGTGAGTCAGGTTTTTCCTTATGATCACTGAAGATTGTCCCTCTCTGTGATCCATCCAGACAGTCTTGCTGCTCTGAGGTGAGCAGTGTTACACTAGGTAAAAGGGGCGGGAGGGGGATACTTTATCATTCAATTACTCTTGTACTACAACTCTGACAGTATTGAAATAACTCTCCACGGACCATATACTATGAAAATTGATTTGAGCTGCTGTTTTTGTGTAACATTACTATCCCTTTAATACATGTGGGTATAATTCAAAGGGAGATTAGACTTTCACTCAAGACGAAGACATGGAACCTCCCTTTGTGGTCTGTGTACCCCCAGCCAATGAGGACCATATAGCAAATACATTTCATTGGCTGGCTGGACTGGTGCGTGTTGCTCAATTCTGGGACTCTTTGTTATCCCGGTCGGTGACCCGAGACGCAGGACACCGACCCCCAATAAGGAACAGTCCCAGGCATTCCGGGACGTGTGGTCACCCTACCCTAGACACAAAGGGATGCTTATTTTCACAGTCCTATCATGCCAACTCCCCACCAATTCCTGAGATTTGTGTTTCAACGGCTGCATTTCCAATTTGGGGCCCTCACTTTAGACCTGTCCACCCAGAGTATTTATATTAATGCTGGCACATTTAATAGCGTTCACCAGGTCTCAGGGGATAAAAAGAACTCCTTACCTGGGTAATCTATCGGTCAAGGCTAGAGAAACTGAGATCAGCTCCAGCTGTCAATGCAAATTCTGCAAAAACATGGGTGGATTGTAATCACACGCAAGTCTCATGTTTCATCGTCTCGACAGTTGGGTTGGATTTTGCACACATTCCAGCAGAGACTGTTTCTGCCATTTTGCAAGGTAATCACATGGCAAAAAAATGTTTGCAGCACAATGAGCCAACGGTTTCCATCTGTCGGAAATTGTATGCAGTTGATAGGGATGATGGTTATCACCATGGAAGCAGTATCCTTTGAACAGTTTCATCTGAGACCATTGGAACTGCATATGCTCCAATAATGGAACACGGATCATTATCACTTTCATCAAAAAGTGATCCCGTCCCTGGCCACTAATCTCATTTCAGTGGTTGCTCAAGGCTGAATCACCATGATGTTCAAGGCCTGTGGAAAGTCCAAACAATTGTTCACAGAAGAAATACATTCCCAAACCCACAGCTCCCAAGTCCCCAGTGGGCTTAAGGTGGGGAATTGGAGACCCCGACAATCCTCCAACGAGGAGATAACTCGGACATCTGGTATGATTTAGATTTATTCATCCACCTCATTTTTCCACGTCCAGAGTCTTGGCTAACTCTCATCTGGCAGATGCCTTTCATAAAGCAGAACTATCATGTTGATATAATTGACCCACAATTAATTATTAGTATACCGGTAGTCAGACTGACAGAGCAGAGAGAAAAGGATAGAGAGCGCTCATCAACTTTTGGATCACGGTATCGAACAACCACCGGCAACAATATGACAGTTTAGAAGGGCAAAGAAGCATCTTTTGGAGCAGTTCAGGAGGGAGAAGTAGCTGCTTATTCGTGCAGTGCTAGTTCTCAGTTCACCATTTTTGTAATTGAGACATGATTAATGCACAGAGTGTGTGACCTTTTAAAAGTGAACTCGTTCGATTCAGGGATGCTGGTCTGTCACCCAGGTACTCCTTCCACTCACCATCCTGGAGCTGAGAGCTGTCTTCAGATCTCTCTCTGCCTCGATGCTCTTGAAGGATTCAATCTAATAATGGCACAGCAGTGAATTACATCAACCATCAGGGAGGCACCAAGAGCAAAGCTGCCAGGCCTGAAGTAGAAAGAATTCTTCATTGGGTGGAAACTTGCATTTTTTTTTGCCCACTCAGTTGTTTAGATCCCACGTGTGGACAACTGGGAGGTGGTCTACCTTGGATCACAGACTGGGGGAATGGGAGTTTCAACAGGAAAACTTTCTTCAGCACACTGAGGAATGCCAGGGGTAGATCTGATGGACTCCTGCCTCAAGGCAATACTTAAAGCATTTTCTGCAAAAGTAAGAGATTTAAGGGGACAGTGGACCATACCATGGTGGTATGATCTAGTGTACATCTTTCCTCCAATTGCCATGATAGCCAGAGCAATCTCAAAACAGATGGCAGATTGGGCAAACAAATGGAATATGATGTTTAATGTGGGGAAGTGTAAAGGCATGCATTTGGGAGGAAACAATCCCAAGCCTACTTATAAACATAATGGAATCATTTCAGGGGACTCGTTGCTACAGAAAGACCTCGGTATCCTTGTAAACTTATCATTGTGCCCGTGATTGCCTCCATGAGGTACTGCTATTCAGCGACAGTGAGGCAACAGGGGGTAAGAGTACCGTTCTACCTTTGGTTCCCAGGAAGAAAACGCCGCTTAATCGTAATCTGTATTTTCGTTCCTTTCAGAATGAGACACGTCCGGCGAACCAGACGGTTCCCTCAGCTCCACATGCCTCCTCCAAGCCCAAACAGCAATGGATGCCCAAGGTCTCCTCCATGCCCAAGGCTTCCAAGCCTCCTTCGGCATGACTCGCCGAACCCGGGTCCCCACTCTGCTGTGTGTGGTCGTCTCCATTACTACCACAGCATCTGGGAGGATTCAGTGGCGGACCCATGGGTTTTACAGGTGGTGACAGAAGGGTACAGGATCCCTTTCATCTATCTTCCTCCCTTTCGCTTCTTTCTTTCTCACACGCCTCAGGATGCAGATAAACGCCGGCTGTTCAACGGCGCTATTCAGGCTGTTCTGGACAAGGGGAATTCCTTGCATCCCTGGATCTTCAGGAAGAGTATTTACACATCGCCATTCATCCAGAGAGCCAGCAGTACCTCAGATTTGCCTGCGACCAAGGGCATTTTCAGTTTTCAGCTCTTCAATTTGGTCTGACTACAGCTCCTCCAGTTTTCAACCGTGTCCTGGGAGCCTTAGTGTCCGTTCTCCATCAGGATGGCATCAGAGTTACTCCATACATGGACGACCTGCTTCTGAAAGCCCCCTCTGAGGAACTTCTTCATCAGCAGGTTCAGGACTGCATTCACGTTCTCACCCATCACGGGTGGATCATCAACAAGGACAAGTCAAAACTTGTTCCATCCCAGTGTCTGGTCTTCCTGGGCCTTCTCTTCGACACTCAGAAGAGCATGGTGTTTCTCACGGACGAGGTAGCTCACCAGCTCACCCACAGGGTTTCTGCGGTCCTGGCTCAGGATCCAGTTCCAGCCAAGAAGCTGTCCTCTCTAGTGGGGAAATTCATCTCCACCATAGAAGCGGTCCCGTTTGCCATGGCGCACACCAGGGAACTCCAAAGGTTTGTGATCCAGGTGTGCAGGGGTCAGCCGGACCTTCTGACGATGTCAGTGTCCCTCCCTCTTCATACGGAACTGAGTTTATCATGGTGGCTCGACCCCTCCAATCTGCTGAAGGGCAAGTCCTTCCTGGTATCCTTCTGGACCACAGTGACGATGGATGCCAGCCTCTCCAGCTGGGGAGCGGTCCTGGGTCGCCTGAGTGCTCAGGGTCGGTGGTCTCCGGAGGAATCTCTCCTTCTCATCAACATGTTGGAGCTTTGGGCGATATTTCATGCCCTTCGTCATTGGACATCTCAGCTGGAAGACTGTCCAGTCCGGGTACAGTCCGACAACGCCAAGGTCGTGGCTTATATCAACAAGTAGGGTGGAACAAGAAGTCTCGCCGCTTGGATAGAGGTCAAGGCTATTTTGTCCTGTGCAGAAGAACGTGTTCCTGCGTAGACAACGTCATGGCGGACTTCCTTAGTCGACACACAGTGGACAGCGGAGAGTAGTAACTGCACCCAGAGGTGTTCACCCTCATTGTTCAGAAGTGGGATCTTCCTTACATCAACCTGATGACGACAAGACACAACAGGAAGGTTCCAAGGTTCTGCTCTTGGTGGAGGAACCCTCTGGCTTTGGCGGTGGATGCAATGTCCATTCCTTGGTTGTTTCTTCTGCCCTATATCATTCCTCCCCTCCCACTGTTGCACAGGCTGTTATGGAAATTACGACTGGAGCGTTGTCCAGTCATTCTGAGTGCTCTGTACTGGCCTCGCCAAGCTTGGTTTCCGGAGTTGCTGGATCTGTCAGTGATGGAGCCATTCCGTCTCTTTCCATCCGGATCTTCTTCTACAGGGTTACCTGTGGAAGAAGGATGTTCATTGGCTAGCTTTGACAGCTTGAATATTGAATCCTCAATATAGAAGAAGAAAGGTTTTTCTTCTGGGGTGGTGGCTACTATGCTCAGTGTCCGCACACCTGTTTCTTCTAAGGCCTACCACTGTGTCTGGTCGACCATTCTATCTTGGTGTGCTGACAGGGACCTGTCTCAGGAATTTGATATGCCTATGGTCCTGGCCTTCTTGCAGGATGGTGTGGATAAGGGCCTCAGTTTGAGTTCCCTTAAGGTTCAGACTTCTGCTATCTCTTTTTTCTTTCAGAGGCTCATTGCTATTCTTCCTGATGTCAAGATTTTCTTCCAGGGCGTTGCTCATACTCGTCCTGCCTTCAAGAATCCTGCTCCTCCGTGGGATCTTAACTTGGTTTTGGGCGTTCTTCAGCACCCTCCATTTGAGTCCTTGGCTACTATTACTCTATGCCTGTTGGCATGGAAAATGGCCTTTCTCTTGGCGATCGTGTCCGTTCGCCGTGTCGCAGAGTTACATGCTCTGTCCTGTAAGCCACTCTATTTGGTGTTTCACAAGGACAAGGTGGTGCTTCACACTTCTCAGATGTTTCTCCCGAAGGTGGTGTCTGAGTTCCACATCAATCAGGAGATTGTGGTGCCTCCTTTCTGCCCTGGCCCCACCTCTGACAAGGAGAGGGATCTCCACTTGTTAGATGTGGTGCGTTGTCTCAAGTTTTATGTACATCGCACTGAGTCTGTCAGGAAATAAGACAAGCTGTTCTTCATTCATGAGGGTTCCAGGGCAGGAAGACCTGCATGCAATGTGACTATTGCTTCTTGGATGAAGTCCACTATTCGTAAGGCTTATGAGCTGAGGAAGAAGCCTGTCCCCTTTCGGGTCACGGCTCATTCTACAAGATCTATTGGGGCCTCTTGGGCTTACAAGAATCAGGCCTCTGCTGATCAGTTGTTCAAGGCTGCCACTTGGTCGTCTGCGCACACCTTTTCGAAGCACTACCATGTTGATGTGTTGGCATCGGCTGATGCCAGCTTTGGGAGGAAAATCCTGGAGGCAGTCTTCCCTGTCTAGGATCTTCTTCGGTTCTTGGTGCTTCCTTCACTTTTGAGCCCCGTTGGCTCTAGTTCAGTGTGCTGTGTAACAGTTTGGGGTGTTGTTACCCCTGTTCAGTGTCCATTGACACTTCATTGTTTTGTTGGGCTATCTCTGATCTGATGGTTCATATCTGCTCTGGTGACTTTGGGGGCCTTGTGTCTGGTCCTTGCTTTACATCCTGCCTCTGGGAAACTCAGTAGTTGGACATCCCATAGTTACCAGTAACCTGTAATGGACGACAGAGAAAAGAGAATTTTAGTCTTAGCTGTTAAATCCTTTTCTCTTAGTCCACACAGGTTACTGGTCTCCCACCCTGTCAAGGGACCATGCTTGGCTCTCCTGTGGCAGACTGTGGGGGTCCTTCGGGGTCATGCTCACAGGAGTCTTCTTTCCCTTCTACTATCTAGTCATAGTTAGTGTCTCTGATCTTACTGGAGCTGGTTGGCTAGCAGCATAAGGGTTTGAGAGATGGGATTTGCTCCACATAATTTCTTTTTTTTTTAATCTACAACACAGCATAAATGTATCACTGGGTATTATTAACCCTTCAAGTTACCTTTTAGAGCCAGGAAGGATTTTTTAAACATTTGTAGCTTAAAGGGATAGTAATACTTCATTTTTACTATCCTCCATGTTGTAGCCCTTAACCAGAGGCATCTCTCAAACCTTATGGTTTGAGAGATATCCACATTCAAAGTTCCCTCTCCTTCTCTGTCCCCTGAGGTCAGCGTTATAACTGACAGCAGGGGAATCCGGTCAGTGAGCAAGCGGTTGCTCTGCAGGAGTCCTAAGATCAGGTTATAGAAACAGAGATCTGTCACTGAGATGGTCTTCTACGTGTGTTTGGTTTGCAAGCACACGTAGAAGACCATTTCAGTGAAGGATTTCTCTTTCTATAACTCAATCTCGCTACTGCTGCAGAGCCGCCGCTGGTCCCGGGACCGGATTTCCCTGCTGTCAGTTATAACGCTGACCTCAGGGGACAGAGAAGGAGAGGGAACTTTGAATGTGGATATCTCTCAAATCATAAAGGTTTGAGAGATGCCACTGGTCTAGTCTAATTCAGATGTTTAAGGGCTACAACATGGAGGACAGTAAAAATGAAATATCACTATCCCTTTAATTGGAAATGGCTTCACCAGGTGTATTTTTTTTTTTGTTTGTTTTGTTTTGTTTCGTTTTGTTTTTGTGCCTTAACAAAGGTAAGGCAGAGACTGAACTTTTATGGACGCATGTCTTTTTTAGCCTCATTAACACTTACTGTTTCTACCAGTGATCCCTCTTCCCTGTACCCTGATAGTCTATGTTAACTGATGTGTGTATCAAGTAATATGGGGTTCTCTTCCTCCTCCAGCTGCCTTTGATAGCAAGTACAAAACTGCGTTCAGGAAGCTGGGGAATTCGGTAGGAAAGGAGGAGCTGCGCAGGCAGAAGGCCCAGATCCCTAGTGTGAAGGCCCAGGACTGCCGCAAGACCTTCGGGGCTACGCTGGAGTGCTGAGCTCCGCACCTGTGCAAGTGGACACACAGACCAGAATGGAAAGAGTTAAAGGCCCTTCCGTCTGCTCAGAGGAGGGGACAGGATTGCTGTGTACAAGGGATCTTCAGGAAGAGAGATCCAGACCTCATCCAGGCTCTGCAGAAGGGGAACTGCAGGGTCTCTTCACTGTGATTCCCCCCAGGAGCTGGTACAGAGTCGGTATACAGCATTTAGAGGTGGGCATTGAGGCAGGAGAAGGGTATCCATACCCACAGCAGGCACATATTCACATCACGGTGTAGACTTGGAGTAGGCTACATTTGGCTCTCCGGCTGCTTGAAACTACACCTGCTATCATTCCCAACCAGGATGATGGGAATTGTAGTCTGTCAGCTGGAGAGCCATAGGTTTCCTAGTCCCGGACTAGCCCTTCCTCGCTCAGCACCCCCCTCATAAGTTGAGTAGAAGTGAAAAGACTCTTTTGGGATCTTCTGATTCGGTCACTGAGAGGAGAGAACCAGTGCTTTCTGGACCCGGTGCGTCCAGGAACAATTGTTAACTCATTTTTATCGGGTTGTTTTTGAAAGCTTTCATTTTTTTAACACTGATCTTGGATCGGACCTAGTGACTTTAGTGACAGTCCTCTCCATATGTGTCTGTGCGTGTTTTGTTGGGGATCCCTGTGTCACATGTAAAGCAGAGTTGGCACATGGAGCTGGCATCTTAGGAACAAAAGGAACATTGTTAAGTCCATGTTGCACATTTGTTACAACCTTTAGCAATCACTCGGGTGAGGCACATTGGACATGTGTATGAAGTCAAATGTTAAAGGGATAGTAATACTTCGTTTTAACTTTATTTTATTTTGTAGGCATTAAAAAAACATGAAGAACGATATAAGTCTTATCTCTCAAACCTTTATGGTTTGAGAGATATTCACAAGCAGAGTTTCCCCTCCCGCCCCTTTTACCTAGTGTAAGCCATCTCTTCTCAGATGTGGAGTCCAGTCCATAGACCAGACAGATAACAGCAGGGGACAATCTTCTTCCTATGAGAACAATGAAAGCTCTGCCCCCCTTGACAAGCTTTTCAGGTTTTTCCCTTATCTTAATTGAAGATTGTCCTTCTCTGCAGTCTACCTGGGCACCTCCCTTCTGATCTGGCTGAGCAGTGTTACATCAGTAAAAGGGGCAGGAGGGGGACACTTTATCATTGAATTACTCTTGAACTACAACTCTGACAGAATTGAAATAACACTCTCCAGAGTCCAAATAATATGATGATTAATTAGAGCTGCTTTTATTATGAAACATTACTATCCCTTTAAGCAATTCTACAGCCAAACAGATTCCGATTATGGAACAAATAAAAAAAATTCCTTTGAGGCAAATTGGGATTTTAAAGGAGCAGTAAACTTTGTTTTATGAAAAGATGGTAGGTGATCTGGCTTTTCCTGATGAGTTAACCCCATGAGTGCCAGAGGGGTACGTAACGCATTGCAGAGCAATGCGTTGTGTACCCCTCTGGCACTCAAAGGGTTAAACAATGGAAATCCCTCTATTGGGAGGTATTTCATTCATATATTACAGCTCAGACTTTTTTTTTTTTTTTTTAAATGCAATTATAAGGGAGCTTGAGTCACGGACTGAAGGATGAGCGTCCTAGGTGGAACAGTGCCATCTGGTGGCCATGTTAGTAAATTGCAGCTTGATTAATAATTAGTAATGAAATGAAAATCTCTCAGCAGCGGTAGTACCGTTGCTTTACTCAACTGAAAGCTAAGTATTGTACGGGGGTTAAAAGACCCTTTTTAGGAATGTTTATTTATACCCTATTACGAATTTGTTTGGCCCAAGAATTGTTCCACACTTGCCTTTATACACCTGTCTCACCAGAGGCGTAACTAGGACGCTCCGGGCCCTGGTGCAAGAAGTGCCATGGGCCACCCCCAACCCCCGAACACATTGGCCCCCGGGCCCTCCACAGTGCCTCAATTTCCTGCCTCCCAATCCCTGGTGGTCCAGTGGAGTGGCAGGAGAGACGGGCTGGTGCGACGTGCTCCCGCGCTGTCCTCTTCTGTAATGCAGAGCGCTGGGAGATGATGTCATATCCCAGCGCTCTGCATTACTAGAGAGCCGGAGGGAGATTGCGGTGCCAGGAGGAGGGGGTCGCAGGGGGCACCCGGGCCCCTGCAGTGACGGGCCCAGTCGTGGTTGCGACCCCTATAGTTACGCCACTGTGTCTCACTGTGTTACATGCCATTGTGACAGCGAGTAGGTTAGAGCTGAGAGTCTATTTCCCAGGGCAATACATGAGATCCTGAAGCAGTCTGTTGGGATAACTATATCCCCAGGTGATTATCTGACAAGTGTAGGTGAATTGGCTCTTCCAGCCAAGCTCGCGTCTTCCAAAGATACTGGCCGCTACATTGTACCTGCTTACACGCAGCCAGGACTTCCAACAAACTGACGTTTTCATCTCTCGCCAAAGCTCAGCTGTACAGCCTGCTGTGGTCACCATCAGTGTGAAATATTTAAAGAAGTAAACCTTCATTTTTTTCATTGAAGGGGGAAAAAAAAAGTTCAAATGCTTTGTTAAAGGGAAAATAATGTCCCATAAAAAAAAATGTGTTTTGTAGTGTTAAAAAAAATAAATTATGCGGCACAAATCCCATCTCTCAAACCTTTATGGTTTGTGAGATATTCGCATGTAAAGTCCCCTTCTCTTGATGTCAGCATTTAGCTGACATCAGGAGATCTCGGTCCTGGGACCAGCCAGCGGCTCTTCAGCAGAGCCGAAATCGGGAGGGACATTTGAAAATAATTACTTAATCGGAAAGGTCTACATAGTGTGCCTGGTTTGAAAGCACACTTTGTAGACCGTTCCATTTAAGTAATTCTTTTCCAGTATCGCTATTGTGGCTCTGCTGAAGAGCCACCTCGTGCCGGCCGACACGGATCTCTTAACGCTGACATCAGGAGAGGGGAAACTTTACATGTGAATATCTCTCAAACCATAGCGGTTTGAGAGATAGGAGTTGTTCCATATAATTTATTTTTTTAAACGCTACAAAACACAATTTTTTTTTATGAGACATTACTGTCTTTTTGAAGTATTGTACTCTCACTGCTCAGAAATTTTTCATTCAGAAAATACTTCAGCTTTTGAACTATTAGCAAGTGCGCCAACTAGTGTCCAAAACAATAATGTTTTTATATGATCCATTTTATGGGAGAGCTGGAGGACTGATGTCCATAGTGGCAGAGACAGCACCCCCTGTGTCCATAATACTGTACTGCAGGTTTGTTAAGAAAAAAAACAAGGTTGATCTGAAACAAGATTGAATTAAAGGGATAGTAATACTTAAAATGTAAAAAAAAATATGTTGTAGGGTTTATCCCCCTGAGTAAAACAAGAGTACTCCCACTGCTGAAAGGTGTTTCATTCAAAAGTTATTAATTTTCAAAGTTGAATTTTTTAGGTGCAATATCACAGTGGCCTGAAATTGTACAGTGGCGCTGTTGCTACACCATCCTATGGAGATTTATGGTCCCGGGACCAGAGCTGTCCATAGGATTGTGTAGCAACAGCGCCACTGTACAATTTCAGGCCACTGTGATATTGCACCTAAAAAATTCAACTTTGAAATGTAATAACTTTTGAATGAAACACCTTTCAGCAGTGGGAGTACTCTTGTTTTACTCAGGGGGATAAACCCTACAACATATTTTTTTTTACATTTTAAGTATTACTATCCCTTTAAATCTCTCGGCAGTGTGAGTACCCTTGTTTTACTCCGTGGTGAAAAGCCCTTTAGCATTCAGATTTTCATTTAAAACGTTTGCAGGTCGTTTAACTCTTTGATTGCCAAAGGGGTTCACAGTGCATTGCATACCCCTCTGGCATTCAAAGGGTGACTTCAACGTGTCTTTACCTGGATGTGCTATCTGCTTCTTTATTTTGGGATCTTTTTCCCAGTCACCATGTTACAGCCCAGAACTGTGTCCAGAAAGATGTTTAACCCGCCCCCCCCCCCAGCCTCCGATTTTATGTTGTCAGTATTAAAAAAAAATGTATATTTTTCTTTAATTTATTTAAAAATGTGGGATTTTGTTTTTTAGGGAAATGGGGGAGAGTTTAATCGTGCAGTATTAACCCATTGAGTTTTGCGTTTATGCCTAACACCCCCCCTTAATTTTTATTTTTTTTATTTGTAAGATAGTCTCTTGGGATGGAGTGACTTGTATACTGGAACTAGGCAACATGTGGCTTTCCAGTTGCAGTATGGCTACAGCTTCCATCATCCTCAACCAGTGATCGGAGTTGTAGTCCAACTGAAGCAATATAATGACTTAGCTGAAAACATGATGCTTATACAAGTTAGCCTGAATAGTAACATTATATAGCGAACATGTGTAAAAGTTTATTAATTTATTTTTCAAAAGCTCTAGTTGGTCGAAAATGAAGGAATGAACGCTGCCCTGCACCTGTTTCTGCATAGACTGCAGTTACCTGCTCTGTACAGCAGGCTGTCACTCTGCCTCTGCTCTCCTCCCACTATCCAGCCTCCTCCAATGACGGAGGCTTTCTGCCTGTAAGCTGGAGCGCTCTCATTGGCCAGATATCGATATCTGCCAATGAGAGTGCTCCAGCTTACAGACAGAAGCCTATGTCATTGGAGGAGGCTGGATAGAGAGAGGGAAGCAGAGGCAGAGTGACAGACTGAGGTTACAGGGCAGGTAACTGCAATCTATACAGAAATAGGCGCAGGGCAGCGTTCATTCCTTCATTTTCGACCAACTAGAGCTTAAAAAAAAGAAAAAAGAAATTAATAAACTTTTACACATATTTGCTATATAATGTAACTATTCAGGCTAACCTGTATAGGGATTATACGTCCCCTTTAAACAAGACATATATCCTTTAAATGTTAAATTAATATAAAAGCTGGAAAGCCACATATTTACCAGACCTGCTGTAAATAGCCTGTCGAGGTTTAAATCTTGCTGTTCATTTCCACGCAGGACCATTAGTAATCCACTTAACCCCCAGCATTTACACCTTCTTTGGGAGGAAAAAAAATTGCTGCCATAGAATAGCCATCCTTCAGCCATCTTGAAAGAAGATAACGTTTGTTTGTGACATAGGTTAATTTAATGCAAGGGTAGTCAAGATTTGGAGCTCCAGCTGTTGGGGACTATGTCACATCATCCCGAACCCATCAACAGGTCCCAAACAGCTGGAAGTCCAAAGATGGATTACATTGAAACACACGCAGCTCCTAATAATCCACACTTACCTTAAAGCGGAACTATCACCTTATATAAAGTCCCCCCACAATAATTAAACATATGGTGATTAGTTTCTTAAAGGGATAGTAATACTTTGTTTTATCTTTATTTTATTTTGTAGGCATTAAAAAAACATGAAGAACGATATAAGTATTATCTCTCAAACCTTTATGGTTTGAGAGATATTCACAAGCAAAGTTTCCCCTCCTGCCCCTTTTACCTAGTGTAAGCCATCTCTTCTCAGATGTGGAATCCAGTCCATAGACCAGACAGATAGCAGCAGGAGACAATCTTCTTCCTATGAGAACAATGAAAGCCCTGCCCCCCTTGACAAGTTTTTCAGGTTTTTCCCTTATCTTAATTGAAGATTGTCCCTCTCTGCAGTCTACCTGGGCACCTCCCTTCTGATCTGGCTGAACGGGGGGGGGGATACTTTGCTTGTGAATATCTCTTAAACCATAAAGGTTTGAGAGATAAGACTTATACCATTCTTCATGTTTTTTTAATGCCTGCAAAATAAAATAAAGATAAAACGAAGTATTACTATCCCTTTAAATGGGAACATTCACATTCCCAAAGATTTTCACTACTGCTTTTAGAATATAAAGCAATATTAGCTCTGGCTTTTTTTATTTTCTCCACTGCCTAAGAGTGGAGATATTAATCATTGAAATGTGGCACTTCTGCATTCTGGGTAACCATGTATGTGCTGCAAGACTTCCCGCCTCCCTCCCAGCAGGCCCTGGGGCGCACGTTCGCGCTTCTCTTCGAAGCTGGATTTTTCTGGGGTATCGTGACACCGAGCTCCGTTTACAATGCTACTGAGGTTGTATATAGTTGTATTACAGGTTGCAACCTCAGTAGCATGGTAAACGGAGCTCGCTGTCACGTTAGCCCAGAAAAATGCAGCTCCGAAGGGAATCACAAACGCGTGCCCCAGGGGCTGCTGGGAGCGAGGTGGGAAGTCCTACAGCTCCATGCCTCACATGCACGGTACTACATACCCAGAAGTGGCACATTTCAAAGATTAATATCTCCAGCGCTGATATTGCTTTATATTTTAAAACCAATGGTGAAAATTTTTGGGGATGTGAATGTTCCCCTTTAAAAGTGATATTATCGGCGCAATTACCAAGTTCTGAATTAATCCTTCTTTTTCTGAGACCGACAGCCAGACTTCTTGCTTTAGAGCTGTCTGTTCGCCTGCGCCATCAGTCCCTTCCTTTTACTTTAAGGTACCATGCAGCGCCTCCTAGAGGAGACCAGGACTGACAGTGCAGGCACACAGATGTCTCTAAGGTAAGATGTCTGCACTGTCAGTCACTTCCTATTACCTTAAGGTACAATGCAGCACCTCCTAGAGGAGACCGGGAAGGACAGTGCAGGTGCACAGATGTCTCTAAGGCAAGATGTCTGCACTGTCAGTCACTTCCTATTACCTTAAGGTACAATGCAGCGCCTCCTAGAGGAGACCGGGAAGGACAGCGAAGGCGCACAGATGTCTCTAAGCCAAGATGTCTGTGTGCAAGCCTGGCCGCCGGTCTCAGAAGAGGAAGTATTACTTCAAAATGTGGTATTTGCGCCCGATAATATCACCGTTAAGAAGCTAATCGCCATATTCCTAATTATTGGGGGGGGACTTTATATTGGATGATAGTTCCGCTTTAAAGGGATAGTAATGCTTTATATGTTACAAAAAAATATTGTAGGGTTTATCCTCCTGAGTAAAACAAGGGCAATCCCACTGCTGAGAGGCATTTTATTCAAAAGTTATTGAAGCTCAAACCTGTCCATAGGATGGTGAGGCAAAAGCGCCGCTGTACAAATTCAGCTGGTTCAGGTACCGCATCTAAAAAGTTATCGCAGTTTGAGCACCAACAACGTTTGAATAAAACACCTCTTGACAATGGGAGTACCTTTGTTTTACTCAGGAGGATAAAACCTACAAAATTATATATATATATATATATATATATATATATCATATAGTATAATATATATGTATATGTGTGTGTGTATGTGTGTGTATTACATATGAAGTATTACTATCCCTTTTAAGTTTATTAGTTTAAAAGAGAATTAGAAATTGCTTGTATATTGTGGCAGCCATTTGTTTGTAATAAAATTATTTTTGAGACACGTAAGTTTTATTTTTTGGCGGCACGTTGGCTAGTTTATGCTTAGTAGTTCCTGTGCCTGGCCAGTACTATCACAGATTTTGCAATAAAATAATCTAGGCATAGTCCACCCACTGGGAGTATTTCTAATAGGAAAACTACTGAAAGCTTTGGATAGCGTGCCAATCAGGAAATTAGCATAAATTGTCAGACCGTGCCACCAACACATAAATGTTAGAGATAGTAATGTCTGAATACTAAATTATCGTCGATTATTCATTATACATTTTTTATAACGAAACTTGCCTTTTCAGGTGTCCTTAATTATGTATTCTTTAATTAAAATAAAATAAAACAAAGTGTCCCCCTCCCGCCCCTGCGTCACACTGCCTTCTCATAACTGAAAGCCGGACAGATCGCAGCGAGGGACAATCTTCCTTCTATCAGTACAAGGGAAACCGTTCCCCCTTGCAGAGGATTGTCCCTCGTTGCGCTCGGTCCGGACCGGCTTACTGAAAATTAGTGACTTATGTAAAAGGGGCGGGAGGTGGACACTTTAATGTAGAAGAAAACAAAAACGGCAAACTTATGGATGGTTCTAAAGCTACAGATCGTTCTAGAAATGTATATAGAAGAATCAGTCTTACTGTAGAAATGTAAACATTACTGTCCCTTTAAGGACACTGAGGAAGGTATGTTTTGTTATAAAAAGGTATAGTGAATAATAAACGCTAACTTAATATGGAGATGTTACTGTCCCTTTAATTTTATTAAAGAAACGCAACTCCTCTTTGGGCAACATGTCCACCTTAATCTTGGTAGAAAAACTAATGGCCGCTATGAATCTATTTAGTGCATGGTTTCCCTCAATACTGATCTGTAATTAATACTGGGTATCATTTACATTGAGGAAGACGTGATTTTTTGTTGTTGTTGTTGCTGTTGGACTCTAGGGTCCCAGACTCCTCCCACTGAAAATCTTCATTTCTAATCTTCATTGGGAGGAGTTTGGGATCTCCATGAATCTGATATCCGATACAAACGAATACCTTGGGGGAACCAGTCCACACAGAATTGATTCATAGGGGTCATTAGAATTTTCTGACCAGGTTATGGTAAATGCAGGGAGTTATTAGGAGGCGTAGTGTTACTGTAAAGCTGCTAATTTGTTCTTACTGGTTTTATATAAAGCGGAAATTCAGGTGGTAATAAATCACCCTTCAATAATTAAACATATGACTATTAACATCCTAATTACATGTATTACCTCTGTAAAGTGACACATTCTAAAGAAATCCTTAATCTTCAGAAACTGACGCCCTGGTTAGTGCAGTTTGCGCGCCTGCGCCGTCAGTTCTTCTACCTTGTTTCACGCTGCAATGCTTCTTAGAGGAGACCGGGACTGACCGTGCAGGCTCACAGACAACATGTCTGCTCTAATCCCTGGCTTCCGGTCTCCTAAGATGAAAGATTTCTTTAGAATGTGGCTCTTTACAGAGGTAATACATGTATTAGGATGCTAGTCACCATATGTTTAATTATTGAAGGGCGACTTATTACTAACTGAAAGTTCCATTGAAGCCTGCAAGATATTGAGGAGTTAAATTAGAGTTCCCTTTACTAGCTCCCGATTATAGAGTATCCATATTGCAGAGCTGCACAGGAACCACTGCGACACCAGAGCCAGGGATGTGCAACCTGCGGCTCTCCAGATGTTACACTACAACTCTCATTATCCTCAGCTGCCCATATCGTTAAAGCTGTTCTTGCCATAGGTCAGCTGAGGATAATGGCAGTTGTAGTCCAACAACATTTGTTCTAATCCTGGAGCCCTGCAGTATGTATCTTTAATTTGGGGCTGCTATTTAATAACCCCGTCTCCAGGCTTAGCCCTTTGAGTGCCAGAGGAGTACGAAATGCATTGCTCCGCAATGCGTTGCATACCCCTCTGGCACTGAAAAGTTTAACAGATAATAATTTTTCTCCTGGACAAACAGATTTTTGTTTTTGAATGTCATTGTTTCTTAAAGGGATAGTAATGTTTACAAAAAAACAGCAGCGCCAATTAATCTTCATAGTATTCGGGCCATGGAGAGTGTTATATCAATACTGTCAGAGTTGTAGTACAAGAGTAATTGAATGATAAAATATCCCCCTCCCGCCCCTTTTACTCATGTAACACTACTCACCTCAGAGCAGCAAGACTGTCCGGATGGATCACAGAGAGGGACAATCTTCAGTGATCATAAGGAAAAACCTGTCAAGGAGGGCAGTGTTTTCCTTATGATCACAGTAAGAAGATTGTCCCTTGCTGTGATCTGTCCGGTCAAGACACCAGATTCCACATCTGAGGGGAGGCGGCTTACACTAGGTAAAAGGGGCGGGAGGGGGATACTTTATCATTCAATTACTCTTGTACTACAATTCTGACAGTAATGAAATAACAGTCTCCACGGCCCAAATACTGTGAAGATTAATTGGAGTTGCTGTTTTTGTGAAACATTACTATCCCTTTTAACTCTTAATGCCAGAGGGGTGCACAACGCTTTGCTTTTTTTCCAGTGTGTTGCGCATCCTTCTGGCACTCAAAGGGTTCATGAGATTTCTTGCCAGTCAGTCATTCCTTGCTGCCTGTAGTAATCGCTGAGTCTGATATAAGGATATAGAGCACAGTAAATGCACCACAGTAACCCTTTGAGTGCCAGAGAGATACAGAACACATTGTAAAGCAATGCTTTGGAGTCCTCTCTAGCATTCAAGGGAGTTAAACACCCCAGTTAAATCAGTGGAAATTTGGGGAATGATTTGTTCCCTGTGATGCAGCAGAATTACTCTAGAATTGCTCTTCGTACGTCTTCCTCACAGGGGTTAAAGGTTACACAATCGCAGGTACATGTAATGCATTTCTTTCCTTCCTGCGGGGGGATATTCCTTCCCCAAAACTTGTCCTCCCTAGAGCTGAGTGCAAGATATTGGGGCTTCACTATTCAGAGGCTTTTTATGTCATGGGAAATGCTGGAAATAAAAGTTATTTGCTTCATTCATTTAAACTGGTCTGTGTGTTGCACTGGTACTGCAGAGGGCGGGGCCTGTTGCATGGGGAGGGGTTGGGCTGTTGCAAAGGGACATGGGAGGCTCTTGCACAGGGATGGCATTGTGAGGGATCAGAACAGGAATAACACAGACAGATATTCATGGGAGTGCTGGTATAATGGGAGACCTGTCCCAATGATGGCAATGTAGAGTTGCTGGGGCAATGTATGTGAGGGTAATTTGGAGCTGATGGGGGGGCAATATGGAGATGAAGGGGGCAATGTGAGGGTAAGTATGAGCTGATGGGGGCAATATGGAGATGATGGCAATGTGGAGCTGATTGGGGCAATGTGTGGGTAAGTTGGAGCTGATGGGGCAATATGGAGCTGATGGGGGGCAATATGGAGATGATGGGGGCAATGTGAGGGTAAGTTGGAGCTGATGGGGCAATATGGAGATGATGGGGCAATATAGAGCTGATGGGGGCAATGTGAGGATAAGTTGGAGCTGATGGGGCAATGGGGGCAGTGTGAGGGTAAGTTAGAGTTGATGGGGCAATATGGAGATTATGGGGCAATGTGGAGCTGATGGGGCAATATGGAGCTGACGGGGACAATGTAAGGGCAATATGGAGATGATGGGGGGCAGTGTGGAGATTAGGAGCATTGTGGAGATGTCCAGTGGAGATGGCCAATGGGGGGGGTGGGGCACGTCAGATTTCTGTGCCTACAGGCTTCTGAGATGTAAATCTGGCCCTGGTGGTATAATGGTCAGACCTGCACCAGTGAGATTACAATCTAGTGGTATAATGGTCAGACCTGTCCCAAGGAGATTGCAATCTAGTGGTATAATGGTCAGATCTGCCCCAAGGAGATTACAATCTAGTGGTATAATGGTCAGACCTGCCCCAAGGAGATTACAATCTAGTGGTATAATGGCCAGACCTGCCCCAAGGAGATTACAGTCTAGTGGTATAATGGTCAGACCTGTCCCAAGTAGATTACAGTCTAGTGGTATAATGGTCAGACTTGTCCCGAGGAGATTACAATCTAGTGGTATAATGGTCAGACCTGCCCCAAGGAGATTACAATCTAGTGGTATAATGGTCAGACCTGTCCCAAGTAGATTACAATCTAGTGGTATAATGGTCAGACCTGTCCCAAGGAGATTACAGTCTAGTGGTATAATGATCAGACCTGCCCCAAGGAGATTACAGTCTAGTGGTATAATGGTCAGACCTGCCCCAAGGAGATTACAATCTAGTGGTATAATGGTCAGACCTGTCCCAAGGAGATCACAGTCTAGTGGTATAATGGTCAGACCTGTCCCAAGGAGATTACAATCTAGTGATATAATGGACAGATCTGCCCCAAGGAGATTACAATCTAGTGGTATAATGGTCAGACCTGTCCCAAGGAGATTACAGTCTAGTGGTATAATGGTCAGTCCTGCCCCAAGGAGATTACAATCTAGCGGTATAATAGTCAGACTTGCTCCAAGGAGTATAATGGTCAGACCTGCTCCAAGGAGATTACAGTCTAGCGGTATAATGGTCAGACCTGCACCAGTGAGATTACAATCTAGTGGTATAATGGTCAGACCTGTTCCAAGGAGATTACAATCTAGTGGTATAATGGTCAGACCTGCCCCAAGGAGATTACAGTCTAGTGGTATAATGGTCAGACCTGCCCCAAGGAGATTACAATCTAGTGGTATAATGGCCAGACCTGCCCCAAGGAGATTACAGTCTAGTGGTATAATGGTCAGACCTGTCCCAAGTAGATTACAGTCTAGTGGTATAATGGTCAGACCTATCCCAAGGAGATTACAATCTAGTGGTATAATGGTCAGACCTGCCTCAAGGAGATTACAATCTAGTGGTATAATGGTCAGACCTGTCCCAAGTAGATTACAATCTAGTGTTATAATGGTCAGACCTGTCCCAAGGAGATTACAGTCTAGTGGTATAATGATCAGACCTGTCCCAAGGAGATTACAGTCTAGTGGTATAATGGTCAGACCTGCCCCAAGGAGATTACAATCTAGTGGTATAATGGTCAGACCTGCCCCAAGGAGATTACATTCTAGTGTTATAATGATCAGTCCTGCCCCAAGGAGATTACAATCTAGCGGCATAATGGTCAGACCTAACCCAAGGAGATTACAATCTAGTGATATAATGATCAGTCCTGCCCCAAGGAGATTACAATATAGTGGTATAATGGTCAGACCTGCACCAAGGAGATTACAGTCTAGTGGTATAATGGTCAGACCTGTCCCAAGGAGATTACAGTCTAGTGGTATAATGGTCAGACCTGTCCCAAGGAGATTACAATCTAGTGGTATAATGGTCAGACCTGCACCAAGGAGATTACAGTCTAGTGGTATAATGGTCAGACCTGTCCCAAGGAGATTACAGTCTAGTGGTATAATGGTCAGACCTGTCCCAAGGAGATTACAGTCTAGTGGTATAATGGTCAGACCTGTCCCAAGGAGATTACAATATAGTGGTATAATGGTCAGACCTGCACCAAGGAGATTACAGTCTAGTGGTATAATGGTCAGACCTGTCCCAAGGAGATTACAGTCTAGTGGTATAATGGTCAGACCTGTCCCAAGGAGATTACAGTCTAGTGGTATAATGGTCAGACCTGCCCCAAGGAGATTACAATCTAGTGGTATAATGGTCAGACCTGCCCCAAGGAGATTACATTCTAGTGTTATAATGATCAGTCCTGCCCCAAGGAGATTACAATCTAGTGGTATAATGGTCAGACCTAACCCAAGGAGATTACAATCTAGTGATATAATGATCAGTCCTGCCCCAAGGAGATTACAATCTAGTGGTATAATGGTCAGACCTGCCCCAAGGAGATTACAATCTAGTGGTATAATGGTCAGACCTGCCCCAAGGAATGTACAGTCTAGTGGTATAATGATCAGACCTGTCCCAAGGAGATTACAGTCTAGTGGTATAATGGTCAGACCTGCCCCAAGGAGATTACAGTCTAGTGGTATAATGGTCAGTCCTGCCCCAAGGAGATTACAGTCTAGTGGTATAATGGTCAGATCTGCCCCAAGGAGATTACAATCTAGTGGTATAATGGTCAGACCTGCCCTAAAGAGATTACAGTCTAGTGGTATAATGGTCAGATCTACCCCAAGGAGATTACAGTCAGTCAGAAATTGCAAAGCCATGAAAAGAGAGATAATCCCAGTAAGTAGCTAGTGAGAGTAGACATATCGTGGGCAGTGGAACGGACCTATGGGCCTCGCCCTGTGTCGTAACAATCACAAGTGGCCTAAGGCCTGGGTGGGAGTGTATTAACACATTATAAGACACATAGAAGGAGGACACATCTAAGTATTAACTGACACTCCGTCTACTGGGAAAGGGACAGAAAATGAACATTTTCTCTGTCATCCAATACAGGTTACTGGTAACTTTGGGTAGGTGATCCACCCCTTTAATTGTAGGCAGGAAGAATTCTAGATTTGTATGCAGGGGGTGGAACCTCCCTTCCCTCCTTGGCTGCAGGTAGCCAGTCAGCTCCATCAAGATTTGCTCCTTGCTAAAGACACAGGCAAGAGAACAGTTCTGCTATAGTTTTAGCTAATTTTTTATTTTTATGTTAGAAATGGAATACCACCATAACTGACAATGCCCTTAGATGTGGCTAGCTCAGTGACCAGATGCTTTTTGTGGACCTTAAGCCCTGGGTGGAAAATCTTGGGTTCAAGTTTTTTTCCTCAGGAGTCGCCCACCGAGGCTTCTTCTTAAAACATGGCAGTCTGAAGACAGAAGATCTGCAGGAAAGGTGAGCAACCCTTTGAGTGCTGCAGGTCCACATGTCCCACAGTGCCCCTCCGTACAGGGTTTTTTTCCTTGGAGTTCCTATTGCACACTCCTGCACTCATTGGGTCTATCTGTATGTCTGTTGGGTGTTTTGCAGCAGGTTTATGTGGTAGTTAACCCTTTAGCTGCTGGTTTGGTATTCATTGGGGGGGGGGGGTTCTGACACTTTTCCTACTGGTTCAGTGTTTTTTGGGTATCCTAACATGTTCTAGTGATGTTTCAGGTACTTTAATATTACACCTTCAATTCTGTAAAATTTGAGTAAAGGCGCGCTTTACCGCATAGGCACCATTGCTCCATTCACTTCTATGGGACTGTACAGTTTGGGACGTATCTCTGCAACCATTTAACCTAGCGACTTCAGAGATGGCTCATTTTACTTGTCTGCCCTTGCTCTATCATCCAGTTCAAGTTTCCAGTGTGTTGGCGGGCTCAGGGTGCTTCGGGCACTGTTGGAGTACTTTTTCTGGGTAAATGACATTTCCCATGAGCGCTTGCTTTGCGCGCTCGTTTTTTATTGGCTCCCGCCCTGGCAGCCATTTTGTGCTATTTCCAGAACGAGTATCCACACAGGGCTTGGACTCTCCTTCTCTCCTCTGCTGATTAACCTTTCGCCTGCCAGATAAGTGTAAATTAGCGATTTCTGGGGTGAAACTTTAATCCTACACACTGCAATTGGGTGATTTATTATACTGTAAGGTTATTGACACTGTGAGAATGTCTATACCGTTGGAGCTTGGGGCCAGACCTAAGACTAAGGATGCTGGGGTCTCTGTATCCCCTATTGCGCATTGCTCTTCCTGTCATTCAGGGTTACCTAGAGAATTCTCAGGTCATTTATGCCCAGCATGTTCTGATGTCCCTGAGAGTCTCCCAGGGACCTCCAGCCATGCACTAGAGCCAGTTTGGGTGCAAGAGTTCAAGGCTATCAGGGACCTCAGGTCTACGTTGCAACTCTTTCCATCCCAGTTACAGGGGGTCTTCCATATCTGGCAGACCCCTTCTTCAGTCAGATCTTCCCTGCCCAAACCGCAAGGAGTACCTGACGTTTCAGATTCCTGTGAAGAGGAACTGTTGGTGGATTCAGATGTTGAGGAATGTTCTGCTGTGGGCCCCTCTCAAGTTTTTGGGGATCCTTTTGAGGCTCTTCCTGAGCCCTCAGCTGAGGGCCTGATCAGGGATGTTTTAAATACCCTAAACATTCCCTTAGTGCAGGAGGTTACTTCTGACCATTCTGATGTATTTCAGGAGCGTAAAAAGCCCCTTACTTGCTTTCACCTAACCCCACTCTTGACCGCCTTGTGTCTGAAGAGTGGAAGTCTCCAGACAGGAAACCTTCTGTCTCCAAGAAATTTGCCAGGCTTTATCCCTTCTCTGAGGCTGCGCTTTCTCAGTGGGTTCATCCCCCCAAAGTGGATGCTCCTATCTCCAGGCTATCCAAGTCTACTGCCTTTCCAGTGTCTGATGTGTCTGCTCTAAAGGAATGGACTGACAAGAAACTTGAGGTCTCCCTCAAGTCCATCTTTGCCACTGCTGGTACTGCCACGTGTCCAGCATTCGCTGCAGCATGGGTGAACCGGGCCATTGCGGTCTGGACTGAAAATCTCACCCTTGCTGTCCGTCAGGGTGCTCCTACTTCGGATATGTTGGGCCTTCTTGACAACATTTCTGAGGCACAACACTATTTTTCTGCTGCCTTATTTGATGCCATCTGTTTGGTGGCTAGGGTTTCCACCATGTCTGTGGTTGCCAGGCGGGCTCTTTGGCTCAAGATCTGGTCTGCTGACATTGCTTCCAAGAAAGCCTTGCTCTCCTTACCTTTTCAAGGTACTTCTTTGTTTGGGCCAGATCTTAAGGATCTGATCAGTGAGGCCACAGGGAGTAAGAGTACCCTTCTACCCTTGGTCCCTAGGAAGAAAACGCCGCTTAAGCGTAACCGGTATTTTCGTTCCCTTCAGAATGAGACACGTTTGGTGAACCAGACGGTTCCTTCAGCTCCGTGTACCTCCTCCAAGCCCAAACAGCAATGGAAGCCCAAGGTCTCCTCTAAGCCCAAGGCTTCCAAGCCTTCTTTGGCATGACTCACCGAACCTGGGTTCTCACTGTGCTGTGCGTGGTCGTCTGCGTTACTATTGCAGCATTTGGGAGGATTCAGTGGTGGACCCGTGGGTTTTACATGTGGTGATGGAAGGGTACAGGATCCCTTTCGTCTCTCTTCCTCCCTTTTGCTTCTTTCCTTCTCATACACCTCAGGGCACAGAGAAACACTGTCTGTTCAACAGTGCTATTCAGGCTTTTCTGGACAAGGATGTTCTAGAGACAGTTCCAGTTCAGGACAGATGTATGGGTTTTTACTCAAACCTCTTTGTGGTCTCCAAGAAGGACGACGGTTGTCGTCCCATTTTGGACTTGGATCTCAATTCCTTTGTATCCGGACTCATTATCACCAGGAGTCTCTACATACAGTGATTGCTGCCATGTCCTCTGAGGAATTCCTTGTTTCTCTGGATCTTAAGGATGCATATTTATACATCGCCATTCATCCAAAGAGCCAGCAGTATCTCCGATTTGCCTGCGACCGGGGGCATTTTCAGTTTTTAGCTCTTCCATTTGGTCTGACGACAGCTCCTCAAATCTTCAACCGTGTCCTGGGAGCCTTAGTGTTCGTCCTCCACTGGGACGGCATCAGAGTTACTCCACACATGGACGACCTGCTTCTTAAAGCCCCCTCTGTGGAACTTGTTCATCAGCAGGTTCAGCAATGCATTCATTCTCTCACCCATCACGGGTGGATCATCAACTTGGACAAATAAGATCTTGTTCCATCCCAGCCCCTGGTCTTCCTTGGCCTCCTCTTTGACACCCAGAAGACCGTGGTGTTTCTCACAGACGAGGTGGCTCACCAGATTGCCCACAGGGTTTCTGCGGTCCTGGCACAGGATCCAGTTCCAGCCAAGAAGCTGTCCTCTCTAGTGGGGAAATTCATTTCCACCATAGAAGCGGTACAGTTTGCCATGGCACACACCAGGGAACTCCAGAGGTTTGTGATCCAGGTGTGCAGGGGTCAGCCAGACCTTCTGAAGATGTCTGGGTCCCTCCCTCTTCACGACAAACTCAGTTCCACATGGTGGCTAGACCTCTCCAATCTGCTGAACGGCAAGTCCTTCCTGGTATCCTTCTGGACCATGGTGATGACGGATGCCAGCCTCTCCGGTTGGGGAGTGGTCCTGGGTCTCCTCAGAGTCAATGGTCTCAGGAGGAATCTCTCCTTCCCATCAACATATTGGAGCTTCGGGTGATATTCCATGCTCTTCGACATTGGACTTCTCAGCTGGAAGACTGTCCAGTCCGTGTACAGTCCGACAATGCCACGGCTGTGGCTTATATAAACAAGCAGGGTGGAAGAAGAAATCTCACTGCTTGGTTAGAGGTGTGGTGGCTACTCTGCTCAGTGCCCGCAAACCTGTTTCTTCTAAGGCCTACCATCATGTCTGGTCGACCTTCTTATCTTGGTGTGCCAATAATGACCTGTCTCAGGAGTTTGATTTGCCTAAGGTCCTGGCCTTTTTGTAGGACGGTGTGGGTAAGGACCTCAGTTTGAGTTCCCTTAAGGTTCAGATGTCTGCTCTCTCTGATTTCTTTTAGAGGCGCATTGCCATCCTTCCTGATGTCAAGGTTTTCTTCCAGGGCGTTGCTCATTCTAGTCCTGCCTTCAAGAATCCTGCTCCTCCGTGGGATCTTAACTTGGTTTTGGGCGTTCTTCAGTGCCCTCCATTTTAGTCTTTGGCTACTATTCCTCTATGCCTGTTGACGTGGAAAATGGCCTTTCTCCTGATGATTGTGTCTGTCCGCCGTGTCGCGGAGTTACATGTTCTGTCCTGTAAACCACCCTATTTGGTGTTTGCTTTGCACCTCTCAGGAGTTCCTCCCCAAGGTGGTTTCGGAGTTCCACATAAATCAGGAGATTGTGGTGCCCTCTTTCTGCCCTGACCCCACCTCTGACAAGGAGAGGGATCTCCACTTGTTAGACGTGGTGCATTGTCTCAAGTTTTATGTACATCTCCCTGAGTCTATCAGGCATTCTGACATGTTGTTCGTCATTCGTGAGGGTCCTAGGGCAGGAAGACCTGCATCCAAAGTGACTATTGCTTCTTGGATCCAGTCCACTATTTGTAAGGCTCATGAGCTGAGAAAGAAGCCTGTCCCTTTCAGGGTCACGGCTCATTCTACACAACCTTTTGGGACCTCTTGGGCTTACAAGAATCAGGCCTCTGCTGATCAGTTGTGCAAAGCTGCCACCTGGTTGTCTGTGCGTACCTTTTCGAAGCACTACTGTGTTGATGTGTTGGCATCGGCTGATTCCCCTTTGGAGGAAAATCCTGGAGGCAGTTTTGCCTGTCTAGGATTTTCTTTGGTTCTTGGTGCGTCCTTCACTTTTGAGCCCCGTTGGCTCTAAATCAGTGTCCTGTGTAACAGTTGGGGTGTTGTTAGCCCTGGTCAGTGTTCGTTGACACTTATTTGATTGTTGTACGATCTCTGATCTGATGGTTCATATTTGCTCTGGCGACTTTGGGGGCCTTGCACCTGGTCCTTTCCTTACTTCCTGCCTCTGGGAAACTCAATGGTTGGACATGTCAAAGTTACCAGTAACCTGTATTGGACAATCTAGAAAAGAGGATTCTAGTCTTGCCTGTTAAATCCTTTTCTCTTAGTCCATACAGGTTACTGGTCTCCCACCCTGTCAAGAGACCATGCTTGGCTCTCCTGTGGCAGACCGTGGGGGTCCTTCAGGGTCATGTTCACAGGAGTCTTCTTTCCCTTCTACTATCTAGGCAATAGTTAGTCTCTTAAATCTTTCTGGAGCTGGTTGGCTAGCTGCAGCCAAGGAGGGAAGGTAGGCTCCACCCCCTGCCTACAATTAAAGGGGCGGCTCGCCTACCAAAGTTACCAGTAACCTGTATGGACTAAGAGAAAAGGATTTAACAGGTAAGACTAAAATCCTCTTATCCGAAAACTTGTAGAAAAGCTTAACTAAAGATGTACATGACCAAATGGATGGGAACATTCAAAATTTACTAACTGCATTAGGTTAGCGGCCTACACATCAATTGAACCAAGAATCTTGGCGAGAACCAAATAGTAGTTCATCCCCCGAGATCCCCAGCCCGACACTTAAAACATGTTAAGTGGGCAAAAAACGATGCAGTCAATGCATATATTAAACTCCAGTGAGACACATCTAAGGTCCCCTAGACAGGGAGATATAATGACAGTGAAGCATAATGAAAGCTTCTGAAACATTAAGCTTATGGACCAGATCCAAAAAAAAGGGGGTTGAAGTCAGCAGCCGATCGGGGCCATCCCCCCCGGGCCCTAGGGAGGAAGACCCCAATACCACTCCAACTGAAGTAGCTCAAAGAGGATAGCGTCCCATCCGATCTGCTAGGGTAGATCAGGCTGTCCATTTGCATTAAAGCATAATACCAGTCAAGGAAAAGGCTGTAACGATTCTGCCTCAAAAACCATATGTCCGCAGTTGAACAAATACAAACGCTGCCCACAAGTAATATCAAACAGTAGGCACAAGACTTGGCAATTAGCACTGAGGTAGCACAGAATAAAGAGTCCGATATTACCGTGGAAGACTCGAAGGAATCACAGTACAGATAAAGGCACAAAATCCCTAGGTCCCAAGGATAGGCTTCCCGAACAATTTCTGGATCTCCCAAGACCGATAAGGAAAATGCCCACTTCTCCAACAGATCTTGACAGGTTAGATCATCCATAGTAGCCCCCAATGACATCACAGGATCAACCAGAGGTAGTTAGCACACAATGGATGTATCCATCAAGACTTCGCCAACAAAGATATCACATCGATCCTCGTGGCTCTCCAGCACCCCGTCCAGCAGACACAGAGAACATCCCTCACCTCCAGCTGCGAGTCCGCAGCTATCCCATCTAATGCAACATTCGAAGCAGGAAGCAAGAGTTCCCCCTTAACGGTGCGCAAAGCAGCGAATTCCTTGCTATTCACGCCTCTGACCTCCACCACCAGAGTCTTGAGGTCTGTTTTAGATAGCAGAGTATCTACTATCTGGAGTATACTCCACCATAAGTAGCTGAGGTGAGGGACTATGCGACATAGAGCAGAAAGGCAAGTGTGGACCGCCACAACCAGCGTTGTAGCGTAGCCTACGGAGTGCGTTAGGTTTACTGCATCCAGACGTTTCCAGGCTGGAGCCGCCATTTTCCACCTACGCCATCAGGTTAAGCAGAAATGAAGAAGGAACTCGGCATTTCCTCCAACGTACAGCTCACATCAAAGAAGTTTCTTGGATGATACCATCAAAAAGGTGCCAGAGCAGCTTCACCGCTAGATATATGACAAAATAATAAAAAATAGAACTAGTTAATATATGAACATAGCATCTCAGGTGCTGAGCACTAGAAAGCACGTCTGTCCTTGCTGGCTGCTAGCGCCACCCCCCCTCTGTTCAGTATTTATTAACAAAGGCCTTGACAGAGTTGGTGGCCCACGTTCACTCTTAAGGGAATTGTCTTACTCCCTGTCTGAACAACATTTAGTTAAAGGCTCCATCAACAGAGGCTATGCCGGGCCTGCTTCTCGGATCTTCTCACTCGCTCTGATTCTGTCATTGACACTATTATGAAGGCTTGTAAGCTGGTTTCATCCTAGGCATACCAAATGGTATGGTCCTTGTCTACAAGTGGTGTGAAGACCTGGGTCACAGCTGCTTCCTTTTCATCTCCCGGTTATCTTGGCCTTTCTTCAGGGTGTCTTTCAGTGAGGGCTTAGTCTTAGAGCAGAAAACTGGGCCATAATAGAACTATGTTCTTTTCCAGAAGCTTATCTCCTTATTAAGGGATGTCCAGACCTTTGTGCAACGAGTGGCTCAGGATTACCTAGTCTTTCCGGATTCCACTCCTCCATGGGACTAGAACTTGATCCAGGTAGTGCTTTTGAAGGCTTCCGTCAAGGCTGTGTCTTCTGTTTCCCTTAGGTTCTTGACTCTGAAGACGGCTTTCCTGTTGGCAGTTGTGTGTGTCTGGCACGTTCCTGAACTCCAGGTCTAGTCCCGTAAACCTCCCTTTCTGATTTTTATTTCTAATAGGGTAGTTTTGCAGGTTCCTGTAGGGATTCTCCTAAAGGCTTTTTCTGAGTTTCACCTTAAACAGGAAATTGTTCTTCCTTCTTTGGTATTTTTCAACTTCATGAACTAAAACGCACGTTGTAGCCTTTACATGGTAGAACTACCCTACCACTATATATTTTTGGTAAGGAGATATCCCACTGCATCAAATGTTTTGTTTTTATACCCCTAACCTGGTGTACAAAAATGTTTCCAGAAGTTGGGGCTAAAGGAAAAAAAGTTTTGTTTGTTTGATGCATTAAACACCCCTCTGGCACCCTTTTTTATTTTTCATTATTCTTTGCCTTTTTTTTAACCCTGTCAGTGCCAGATAAGTATTCAATCCACTGGATACCTCTCCGGAACTCAAAGGGTGAAATTGAGACATTGAGGGGGCATTGGAACCCCTCATAATGTCCCCCTAGCTACTGATATTCCAGCTGATTTGCCTGGTAGATCAATAGAGGTGACTCAGGCTACCCTGTTTCCATGCTATCCAATTTCCCAGGTAGGAATGGACGGGATCAGGGAAAGCCTTCTTGTCACCAGTGACATGACGCTGAAGGCTTTCCCTGATCCTTCACACTCATACCTGTAAGTTTGGGTAGGATGGAAGCAGTGGAGCCAATTTGCTCCCCTACATTGTGTTTATTATCTCCTAGCCGAATCGGCTAGGTGATCAATAAATGAGGAACATCAAGATTGGTCCTGTTGTCCTCCATGAGGTCTACTTTTTTTTTATGCGGCCACTACATGCTGGTTATACCGGCTCATTTAGTGACTGTGTTTCCACAGTGAAAAGTACAGGCTTGGCACAGCGGAAACATTTGGCCAAGACCGTACGTTGTACCGTCATGGCACTCTAGAGCTTAGGGCAAGTGTCCTGCCATCCTGGTAAGAGGATTCGTTATCCAATGATTCCTGTGTTCCACATAGACTAACAGAAAAGGATTTATCGGTAAGTATACAAAAATTCTCGTGTGCATATTTGTGTGTCTGTATGTTTGGATATGTGTATGTATGTATGTACATACGTACGTACGTATGTGTGTCTGTATGTTAGTGTGTCGTGTAGGTATATGTGTTTATATGTGTGTATGTTTATGTGTCTGTATAAGCCTCTGTGTATATATTTATGTAGGTGTACCTATGTATTTATGTTTGTGAGTGTGTGTATTTATATATAATATATCCCCTTAATGTCGGTGGCCCTGGGGAGTGGATTATCATTAACAACCACCCAGTCTGGTGCCTGGGTGGCTGTTAAGGACCACTGACCTTTTTTTTTTTTTTGCTCATTGAATTCTGGGATGGCAGAGCAGCGTGCAGGCGGCACTGCCATCCCAGAATTCCATGACTTGCCAGGATCATCATTGGTCCTTAAGCACCTGGACTAGCGTGACAGTCTTTGCACATCATGGGTCCTTGAGTGGTTAATGCCCACTTTGATCTCATTCAGCGAGCGGTAGGGTTGCCACCTTTTCTTCAAAAAAATACCGGTCATGGCATTCCCTCCATAGACTTAACATTGAACAGAAGCCAATTTTTTACCGGCCTGCCGGTAAAATACTGCCTGGGTGGCAACCCTAGCGAGTGGGCACACGACTGATCACGTGCTGGTTCGCTGAACGAGAATCTGATATTGACCACTCGGGTCTTGGAGCGGTCAGTTTCACACTCCGGTAGTGCTCACATCGCGAGTAAAAAACCCATGATGTGCAAGGACCATCATCAAAATCACCAATGATGGTCCTTGTACATCATTAAAGTGATATGATATAAAAAGTGACACATTTTGTGTGTGTGTGTATATGTATGTATGTATATATATATATATATATGTGTGTGTATATATATATATATATATATATATATATATATATATATAAAATATATGTGTGTGTCTTCGCGTTTTCACTCTGTGATTGGCTAGTTGACCTGTCAGTTACCACTTTAAGCATATTCCCTGTCAAGCTTCTGACATCTAATCCACCACATCTCCCTTTTTGTTACTTTATTGGTCCACAATTATGTCCATCAAAGTCAACAGCAAATTGGACCAGGACCTCACTACAGACTATGCTTGCAGACCAATTGGACAACTGTCACATCACTCACTTTGGAGCCGGTTCGTTACTTTTTAACCATTGGTTCAGCGTTTAGCTCCACCCAGCGAAATCGTTTCCCCGCCTCGAATTACCAATCAATGGACAGAGTTGCGCCGGGTGGGCGGTTCCCCGGGCTTTGGCTCTCACCCAATCAGAGTCATTGTTTGTGTGTGGCCGGTGTCTGCCGCAGTGAGACCGCCGGACGGATCCCAGACACGGATACAGCACCCAGGTGAGACCGGGGATTCGGGGCCTGAATGAGAGAAAGCCACAAGGGCACCATGAGACCGGAGGGGAAGGAAGATGGTGTTGATGTGCAGGTTTACAGGGGAATTGTAAGAAAGGGACATGAGGTGGATGAAGAGAGGTGAAGGGGATAATGACATGTAGAGACAGGAGGATGGAGGAAATGGGGGGGGGCGGTAATTGAGAGAAAGATAGGAGGAGGTGATTAAGGAAGATGGAGGAGTGAAGATGAGGAGGAGGGGGGCGAAGAGAGGAAGAGGGAAATGAATAGGAGATGGAGAGAATAAAGGGGGTGAGATCGATGTGTGTTGGGGGAACCGAAGAGTAGATGCTGGGGGTGATAAAGGGGAGTTAGAGAGGAGAAGAGAAAACCAGTTGGGGGATGAGGAAATTTATGGGTCATCTGAAGTGATGGTGGAGAGATGTGATGGAGAGGATGGACGCAAGGTGTTGAAGAAGTGGAGTCGAGGGGGCAAAAACTAGGCAGCTATAGAGAGTCAAACGAGATGCAGATGTGGAAATGGAGGGGAGGGCAAACAGTATGTGAAGAAGAGATGGATGATGAGGAAGAGGAGATTGAGAGGGTGAAGTGGTCCAGGATAGGAGAGGTAGAGTAGGTGGGAGTAGAAGAGATGGAGAATAAAACTGGATGGAGGTGGGTTAATAGGAGGAAAAATACGAGGGTGATGGAGAAGAGATGATGATGATGAGGGGAAATTAATAAAGTATGTGGGGGGAAGAGGAAGTCTAAGAGATGGTGAGGGGTATGGAGGTATTGTGATGGAGAGATGAGGTGGGAGGAGTTGGAGATGCTGGGGAGCTGAGATGGTATGGGAATGTGGGGGAGAGGAGAAAGGGGAATTAAGATGGAGATAAGAAAGATGTAGAAGTGGGGAGTAGGAAAAGGTGGATGGAGAAGAGATGGAGTGGAAGGAAGAGATGGACAAGAGGTGGGAGAATAGATGGAGAAGAAGACAAGAGATTGAATGGGAGGTATGGCAGAGGTATATCAGGTGTGATATGTAGGGTAGGGTGGAGAGTTATGACAGGTGTGATAATAAATAGGATATTGGAGCAATATGACAGGTGTGATGATAAGGGTATAGGAGAGGTATGACAGTTGGGTTAATAAGCAGGGTATAGGAGAAGTATGATGGTGTTATAATAAGTAGGGTATAGAAGAGGTATGACAGTTGTGTTAATAAGGGGTATGGGGCTGATGTGAAAGTATGTAGTGTAAAGGAGAGGAATGAATGAATATGTTTATATAGTGCCACAAGATTACTCAGCGCTTTACAATCTAAGGCTCTAGACAATACAGGGTTACAAGTGCTTTGTAGAGTGGGTATGACATTTTTGATAATACATAGTGTATTGGAGAGGTATAACAGGTGTTATAATAACTAGGGAATAGGAGACGTATGATAGGCATGATAAATAGCTATTGGAGAGGTTTGAAAGGTGTGAATATGTAGGGTATATCAAGGTTTTACAGGTATGATAATATTTACATAGTGCATAGAAGTATGGCAGGTATAATAATAGTGTATATGAGAGGAATGACTTGTAATAATAAGGGGTACAGTAGAGGAATGACATGTAATAATAAGCAGGGTACAGTAGAGGAATGACATGTAATACTAAGCAGGGTACAGTAGAGGAATGACATGTAATAATAAGTAGGGTATAGGAGAGGAATGTCTGATGTAATAATACATGGGTATAGGAGAGTTATGACATAGGAGACGTATGACAGGTGTAATAAATAGTGTACTGGTGAGGAATGATGTATGATAAGCAGTTTATACCAGATGAATTCCAGTTGTGCTATTGAATAGGGTATTGGGGTATGCCATGTGTGATAATATGTACTGTATAGGAGAGGTATGACTGGTGTGATAATTAGGATATAGCAGAGGAATGAGAGGGGTGATTATAAATAGGGTATAGGAAAGGTAAGACAGGTGTAATTATAGAATATAGTAGAGGCATGACAGGTGTGATTATAAGTAGAATCTTGGAGTAATATGACAGGTGTGGTAATTCATATTGTATAGGAGAGGTGTGATAAAAAGTAGGATATAGTAGAGATATGACAGGTGCAATAATAAGTAGATTAGGGGCAGGTGTGATAATGCATAGTTTATAGGTGAGATATGACAGGTGTGATAATAGGGTATAGGATAGGTATGACAGCTGTGATAAGTCGGGGGGGGAATGTATGATCGGTCTGTTAATAAGTAGGTAAAATAGAGGTTTGACAGGTGTGATTGTAAGTGGATATGGCAGATGTGATAATTCATAGTGGTAATATAATGTATAGGAGAGGTATAACATGCGTGATAAGTAGGGTATAGGAGAGGTGTGAAAGGCATGAGAGGTGAGAAAATTAGGGTATAGTAGTGGTATGAAAGGTGTGATGATAATTAGGGTAGGGGAGAGGTATGGCAGGCATGATAATAAGTTGGGAAGAGCAGAGGTATGACAAGTGAGATGGATAGGGGAGAGGTATGATAAGAAGTAGGGATGGGGAAGAGTTATGACAGGTGTGTAGGGTAGGAAAAGAGATGTAACAGATGTGATTATAAGAAGGAATACACTGTGTGCACAATTATTAGACAAGTTGTATTTTTGAGGATTATTTTATTATTGAACAACTACAGTGTTCTCTGTGAATCCAAAATGTTAAGAAACCTTAAAGTGTTAGTAATGGCCACAAAAAAGTTTTTTGCATTTAGAAGAGCTTAAAAAGCTGTCTCCTACTTACAGCTGTAAAGCTGTCTGCAGGAGATCCGTGTCGGCCGACACGGAGGCGCTTGAGCAGAGCCGCTATCTCGTTATTTACCACGAATCCTTTCATTGGAATGGTCTAAAACGAGTGCTTGAAAACCTGGCACACATTTTAGACCATTCCAATGAAGGGATTCGTGGTAAATAACGAGATCGCGGCTCTGCTCAAGCGCCTCTGTGTCGGCCGACACAGATCTCCTGCAGACAACTTTACAGTTGTCAGTAGGAGAGATCAAACTTTAAACGCCCATATCTCTTAAACCATAGCGGTTTGAGAGATATGTTTTTTTGCATTTAGCTCAGCTTTTTAAGCTCTTCTAAATGCAAAAACTTCTTTGTGGACATTACTAACACTTTAAACTTGAATATTTAAGAATGTAAAAGTGAAGTTTTGTCTCTCTTAGGAGAATATCTATGTGTGTACAATTATTGGGCAGCTATTAGTGTGCAGAATTATTATGCAACTAAATGAAAAACGATAATTTTCCCATCTTACGTGTTTATTTTCATCTAATAAAGTGAGAATACTAAACAAACAACTGAAAATTTACAAATAAGCATTTGTGACATTTCAAAAAAAATCAGTGACCAATATAGACACCCTTCTTTTCAATAACAGTCATAAGCCTTCCATTTATGGAGTCTGTCAGTTTCTTGATCTGTTGACAATCAACTTTTAGTGCAGCAGCAACCACAGCCTCCCAGACACTGTTCAGAGATGTGTACTGTTCTCCTTCAGTGTAAATCTGCTGTTTAAGAAGGGCCCACAAGTTCTCAATAGAGTTTAGGTCAGGTGGGGAAGGGGGCCATGTCATTATTTTATCATCTTTAAGGCCTTTACTGGCTAGCCACTTAGTGGAATACTTCGATGCATGCAATGGAGCATTGTCCTGCATAAAAATCATGGTCTTCTTGAAAGATGCAGACTTTTTCCGTGTGTTCTAAAACTTGGCAGTAGGTTTGGGTGATGCATCTGAGTCCATCTTCAACCTGAAAAGGACCAACAAGCTCATTGTTGATAATACCAGCACATACCAGTACCCCTCCTCCACGTTGCTGGTGTCTGAGTCGAAGTGGAGCTCTGTGTCCGTTACTAATCCAGCCACGGGCCCATCCATTGGACCGTCGAGTCACTCATTTCATCAGTCCATAAAACCTTTGAAAAATCTGTCTTCAGATATTTCTTGGCCCAGTCTGGACATTTCGACTTGTGTGTCTTGTTCAGTGGTGGTCGGGTTTCAGCCTTCCTTACTGTGGCCATGTCTCTGAGCACTGAACATCTAGTGCTTCTGGACACTCCAGGTAGGTTACAGTTCTGGAATATAACAGCACTGGAGGATAATGGGTTCGTGGTAGCTTCATGATTGATTCTTCTCAAATCTCTGACAGTTAATTTGCATCTTTTTATTCTCAACACATTTTTTGCAACCCTGTTGACTATTTGCAACAAAACGTTTGATGGTTCTGTGATTACGCCCCGATATCTTAGCAATTTCAAGAGTGCTGCATCCCTCTGTAGGACTTTTTACAATTTTTGACTTTTCAGAGTCTGTTATATCTCTTTTTCTGCCCATTTTGCCTGTGGAAATGAAGCTGCCTAATAATTATGCACCTTGACCTAGGGTGTTCATCTCCTTAGGCCACGCCCGCTCTCATTACACCAATACACATAACCTGATATGCTTAAATCCAATAAGCATTGAAGTTTATATAGCTTGCAGTTGGAAAATATGCATACAAATGATGATATGGTGAAAATACTCACTTGCCTAATAATTGTGCACACAGTGTAGGAGAGGTACGATAATACACCGGGTGATTATGCATAGTTATAGGAAAGGTGTGATAATTAAGGTAGGTGAGAGATATAAGACGTGCAATAATAAGTAGGGTGTAGGAGAGATATTACAGGTGTGATAAATAGGGTACAGGACAAGTATGACAGCTTTGGTGGGGGAGAAGGTTTTACAGGTGTGTTAGTAAGTAGTTGAAGTAGAGGTATAACAGGTGTGATTATACAGTGGTATAGGAGAGGTATAACAGGTGTCATAAGTTGGGTAGTAACAAGTGTAATAAGTAGAGTAGGAGGAGAGGTATGGCAGGTGTTATAGGATATAGGAGAAGTATGACCGGTGTAATTATACGTAGGTATTGGAGAGGTGTGACAGGTGTAGTAATACTTATGGTGTGGTAGAGGTATGACAGGTACGATAATTAGGTTTTGGGAAAGGTATGATAAGTAGGGAATAGGAGAGGCATGATAGGTTTGATAATAAGTAGGAGAGGATGTATGACGTGTAATAATATGTAGGGTGGAGGAGAGGTATGGCAGGTATGATAATAAGTAGGGTATAGGAGAGACGTGATGGGTATTATTATACTTATGTATAGTGTAATTATGGCAGGTGTAATAATAAGAGTATAGGAGAGAAATGACAAATTGTTACAATAGGATAGGGGAAAGGTATGTAAGTGGTTGTAGTAGAGCTATGACAGGTTGATAATACATAAGGTAGAGGGTATTGTAGTGTGATAATAAGTAGGGTATAGGAGAGGTATGACATGCGTGATCGCAAGTAATCGGAGCGTTATGCAGGTATAATAAGTGGGATATAGCAGAGGTATGACAAGTGTGATAATAAGTCAGGTATATGAGAGCTATGACAGGTGTGATAGTTAGAGTAGGGGAGAGGTGTGATACTAAGTAGGGTATAGGGGATGTATGACAGGCATGGTATTAAAGGGATATTAATGTTTCATAATAAAAGCAGCTCTAATTAATCATCATAGTATTTGGACTTTGGAGAGTGTTATTTCAATTCTGTCAGAGTTGTAGTTCAAGAGTAATTGAAAGACAAAGTATCCCCCTCCCGCCCCTTTTACTGATGTAACACTGCTCAGCCAGATCAGAAGGGAGGTGCCCAGATAGACTGCAGAGAGGGACAATCTTCAATTAAGATAAGGGAAAAACCTGAAAAACTTGTCAAGGGGGGCAGGGCTTTCATTGTTCTCATAGGAAGAAGATTGTCCCCTGCTATCTGTCTGCTCTATGGACTGGATTCCACATCTCAGAAGAGATGGCTTACACTAGGTAAAAGGGACGGGAGAAACTTTGCTTGTGAATATCTCTCAAACCATAAAGGTTTGAGAGATAAGACTTATATCATTCTTAATGTTTTTTTAATGCCTACAAAATAAAATAAAGATAAAATGAAGTATTACTATCCCTTTAAATAGGGAATAGGAGAGGTATGATAATATGGCAATATGACAAGTGTGATAATAGGGTATAGGAGAGGTGCAGCATATATGATAAGTAGGATATAGTAGAGATATAACAGATGTGATAATTAGGATATTGGAGAAGTATGACAGACATGAGGAGCATATAGGAGAGGTATGACAGGAGTAATAAGTAGGGTATAGGATAGTTGCGACAGATGTGTTAATTAGGATATAGGTGAGGTATGACAAATGTGAGAATTAGGATGTAGGAGAAGTATGACAGATGTTATAAGGAGGATATAGGAGAGTTATGACAGAAGTGATAAGTAAGTTATAGTAGAGGTATGACAGGTGTGATAAGTAGGATATAGTAGAGATGTGACAGGTTACATAAGTAGGTTATAGAAGTGGAATGACAGGTAAGATAATAGGGTATAAGAAATATATTGAACATGAGGAACATGTAGGAGAGGTATGGCAGGAATGATAAGTAGGATTTAGGAAAGGTATGACTGGTGTGATAAGTAGGATATAAGAATTATGACGTGATAAGTGGGATATAGGAGAAGTATAACAGGTGTGATAATTAGCATATAGCAGAGGTGTGATGATTAGGATATAGGAGATGTATGACAGGTGTGATAATAGGGTATACTAGAGATATTGCAGATGTGATAAGGAAGATATAGGAAAGGTATGACAGATATGATGAGTATGTTATAAAGAGTTATGACAGATGTTATAAGTATGGTACTGGGAAAGAGTATGACAGGGATTTTCAGTCTGATCATTTCCAAAGGGCCTGCAATTCCTATCAGGCTGCAGTAGCCATTTTTTGTTTAAGGATCATGGGAGTTGTAGTTTTCAGCAACTGGAAGTTGAAAGGGAGAAAATTTTCTTACCAATATTTCCTTTTCTTCTGTTTCACTCCATGGCTCTCTACTCCCTCCGACAGTAATCTTTTGTCAGAGCTGATAAATTAGATTATAAACAAGTTAATGCTCAGGGAGTGCCATTGAGGGGCACAGAAGAAAACAAAATATCTGTAAGAAAAATGTCTGTTTCTTCTGTATCCCTAACCACAGCCATATAACTCAATGGCGATGTACCAAAGCAGTGGTCCAACAGAAAAAATTAAAAACCAACTCCCCAGGGAAATACCATCACTGTAAGATGCACGTCTGCCCGACGGTGCATCAAGAAATAGATACATTTATAGTTTTATACACGGAAGACTGGCCAGTACCCAATATCCGTGTTGTAAAACTGGAAAGATCTTATCATTGTGCTGAGGTTGCAGTCGTTAGGACACTTCTACCAAATTTTGCTCCAGATGAAGCTTGAACAATCAATGCGGTAGTGTTTTATAATGGTTGAAATAGAGGACCACGTTGTTGCCTTGCAGAGATCCCCTGCTGTAGCAGAACCCTTTCCCACCCATGATGTTGGGATTGCCCTGGTACGATGAGCCTTGATAATTTTCCAAGGATCTTTCCCTGTTTGCAAGTATGCTCCCTTAATATATTCTGCAATCCATCTTGCAATTGAAGGTTTTCAATCCTGAGGAACCCTTAAATTTGCCCTGGAAGTGAACAAATAACAAAATCTGATTTCCTGAAGGACGTAGTCATTTCTAGATATGGACATACACATCTAACAAGGTTGAAATTGTGTAGCTGCTGTTCCCTTTCCCCTTTGGGATTGGGGAAGGATGGTAGGGCTATTACTTGATTCAAGTAGAATGAAGAAACAACCTTTGATCTGAATTCCGGTTTAGTTCTTAATACACCCTTATCCTGATGGGAGATAATGTAAGGATTTATTTTTTTAACATAAAGCTTGCAACTAGCTCAACTGGTTTAAGACTCAGATCAGATTCCAGGGAGGGATAAAATTCCTGATTCTGGCCTTGACTTATCTATAGCTTTTAAATATTTTCTAACCAGATCATCTTCAGCAAACTGAATGGCCAGATATTCGTAGATTGCAGAAAATTGAACTTTTATGGATGCACACTGTCTTCAAATCCCTTCTGCAGAAAGCTGAGAATGTGTGCTGAGGAAAGGGAAGAGCTGTTAACACTGTTAACCTTGCATCATGAAGCAAATATTATCCAGACTCTACAACATATATTAGATGTGGAAGCTTTTCTTCCTGATGTGATATAATTGAGAACTTAGACAGATAAGCCTTTGACCTTTAGGGAATTCCTTTCAGCTTCCAAGCCATTAACTTCAAAATCCCCGGGTTCTGATGCAGAACTGGACCTTGCTTTCATCAGTACGGGCCATGGTTGCTCTGTTGACATATTTACTAATTCCGAGAACCACACCCTCCTGTGGCAGTTGGAGGCTATGGAGATCACATTGGTTCGATCCCATTTGATTTTCTTCAGGACCCTTGGAATCATAGGAATCAGGGGAAAGACATAGACTAGTTGGAAGTCCCATTTGAAATTAATATAGGCTACCCCCAGTGATTCCGGGGTGTCTTATCCTTGAGAGGAACTGATGAAACTTTCTGTTCTTGAATGATGCCATCAGATCTACTACTGGTTGTCCCCAGATTTAGACTATTTGAATACCTCTTTGTTGAGGAACCACTGTCCTGGATCTAGCCTTTTTCAACTCAACAAAAATGTGCTTGATAATTCAGACTGCCTGGTATGTAGATGGCTGATAAGACCTTCAGTTTTTTTTTCCACCCAAGATAGAATGTTCCTTGCTTCTAAGTTCAATTGGCTGCTTCTTGTTCCACTGGATTCTTTATGTGTAGTACAGGTATCATGTTGTCTGAAGTTATCTTTACAGGTTTGTTTTTCATTTATTTACTGAACTTCTTTAAGCAATAATCTGTTGCCTTTAGCACTAGGTCATTTATTTGGAGAGTTTTTTTCCTTCTTGGACCAAAATCCTGGTGCTGACTTGTTTTTCCAGCAGCCTCAGCATCCTGTCAGACTTGTGTCTGTTGAAATATTTGACATTCTATGTCCTGCAAGGTAGTTCGTTTCCTGAGGTTGCTTTCCTTTGTCCACCAGGTCAGTTCTTTCTGTAGTGATAGGGGACTTTTCTGAACAGTATTGATTGTACTCCTGTTCCAATTGCTTAGAAACCACCTCTGAAGTGGTCTCATATACAGCTTCATCCAGAGTACCACCTGAACTGCAGATGTCATGAACCCGAACAGTTCCATATACTCTTGAGCTGTGTGAACTCTCTGCTTCTTGAAATGGATCACCCTCTTGATTATTCCTTTTGCTCTGGCAGGAGAAAGGAACACTACATTCTTTGTTGTGTTGAGGACTAGACCCAGAAATATATATATATGTTTTTTTTCTAATTTATAAATCTTTTATTAAATGTAAAAGAAGCATACATACAAGGGTAAGCATTGACAAAGACATTTCAATAAAGAACGCTAACATAATCCGAGTCTGATAAAACCTCAAAAGTGCAGTTAGCAAATTTTCAGTGTAATAGCATAAGACATACCATAACAAGCTAAAAGAACATATCTTGTATTACATTTAACAATAGTATAACAAGAAGTAAAACGAAAGACATTAAGCGCCAAAGACTGGCGAATGTCGAGTTGAGGACGAGAAAGAGAGAGGAAGGCAGACAGAAAGTTAAAAGTACACACAGGAATGAAGTAGAAATGGGGGAAGAAAGGGGAAAAAAGAAAAAGGGGGAGGGGGGGGTCCACCCGCCAGAGAACCAAACAGAGCAGCATATTCAAAATGCAGAATCCAAAAAAAAAAAAAAATAAACAATCAAGCTTCCGGTATCTGGAAGTCAATTCCCCTCTACAGAAGGACAATCTAGGCTGGATTCTGTGTTCTAATCCAAGGGCTCCATACATCATTAAAATATTGCATACTGCCCTTAATGGTAGCAGCAGACTTCTCAAGAGCCATATGTGAGGCTACTGAAGCGACCCACTCTGCGTGAGTAGGGGGTTTGTCTGACTTCCAATGTACCGGAACAAGCGATTTAGCAATACTAAGAAGAAAAAGAAGTAATCTCCTAACAGGTTTAGTGATCTGAGTCGATGCAGGGAATACCAGAAACAAGCAGATCTCTGGGTTTTGAGGTAAAGAAAAGCCTAGGGAGGAGGTAATCGTAGCCATGACCGCAGACCAGTATAGGGTAATTTGAGGACAACTCCACCAGATGTGTAGCATCGTACCCGTCTGTTGTCCAGAAATATTAATTTGTGCGTGGGATGAAGTTGACTCTTACGGAAGTTTACTAACCATCCCAGTTCTTGAAGATGTTTGAGAGCTGCAGTCATGTGGTCTTGAGCTTGTAGATTGGAGTCCGTTGCTGGCAAGAGGTCATCCAAATAGGGTGATATTGTATTTCCCTTCTGTCTGAGGGGTTCCAGGGCTACTGCAAGTGTCTTCAATAAAACCATTGGAGCTAAAGTGAGAACAAAAGGCAGCTTCCTGAACAGCCAGTGTTGTTCCTCAAAGGAGAACCTTAGAAACGTCCCGTGAGCCCTCTCTATTAGAATGTGAAAATAAGCATGCTACAGATTTATCGTCGAAAGATATGATCCCAGACAAATTGCCTGGATCACAGATGATATTGTTTCCATTTTGGAAAAGTTTCCGGTCTAAGATTGTTTTGTAACCCCCTGTAGATTTTTGAACTGTGAAGATAACAGAATACCAACCCTTCCTTCTGACTGCTATGGGGGACTGGTTCTATTACGCACTTTGAGGTTAGATCTTGAACTGATCTTCTCAATTCCAGAACCTTCATACTGGAGTTCTGGGTGTCTTGAATAGATTCTTGTGAGGTATGAAGATAAACTCTAGCAGGCACCCTGCTTCCAAGATTCTAAAGACCCATTTGTCTGAATTGGTCAAGTTCTTTCATACATGTCGAAAATGTTCAGTCAACTTCCCACTGGTACTGAAATCAGGGTTAGCTGGTCTTCATGGAAACTCCTCCTTGAACTGATTCCTCCAAATTCCTTCCTTCCCGAGTGAACCCCTGGAAGGCTGAGAAGAGGATTGTTTTCTTGAGTCATAAGATCCAGAAAACTGGAAACGCCTCGAATCTTAAATTGATAGGCACTGATGCCGAAAGGACAAACAGATGGGAGAAGCTCTAGATCTTCTATCCTGGGGAAGGAGTCAACTTTTCCCCCTGTTAGCTTCTTAATAATTTCTTCTCCTTCCGCATTAAATAATAAAGAACCAGAAAATGGTAGGGAGACCAGTTTGCTCTTAGAGGAAGCATCAGCTGTTTAGCCAAAGAGCTCTTCTGGCAACAACAGAAATTAAAGAAGGTCTTGCAGCTAATCGAATGGCGTCTAAAGAGGCATCACAGGAGAATCTTACGGCTTTTTTAATAGTTGCCTCCTCTTTCAACAGTTTCGATCTGGAAACTGATGATTCAATTTTTGTCCTTTAGTTCGCTAACCATGAGGAGACATATACCCGTTGAGTTCTATGGCTGTGGTTAGGGACACAGAAGAAAGGATGATTTCCCCTGATGTAGGGGGACTGGGTGGAGGCTGGACAGTCCTGCTGGTAAGAGTATTATGAGGGAGGCATATGAATAACATTGCAGACTTTACTCTCTGAGTGTATATTATGGTTTTATTGTCCTCTGTCACAAAGATGACCTATTAGTTACTGGTTTGATGGTCTTAGGATAGCATCAGCCAACATACATCTTTCCAGCTCTTGTTGTATTAGGGTGATGAACATTTTAGGGATGATAGAAGTTGTAGTCCAACAAGAGTTGGAGAGACCCAGGTTTAGACACCCCTGTCTTAGGGCACAGTGTTTTCAAGACTATATGGAGGACAGTATGAGATGAAGTATCATTTTTATTTGTTTTTTTCTGTGGAATATCTCCTGTTGCGATAAGACACACATCTAAAAACATACTAAAGCATATTTGATCTGACTGAATTCAAAGGGTCAGGCAATGGGATATTCACATCAATAAATTGTTGACGTAGCAAGAGTAACACTTGATGGCTTAATTTTGAAATGTTGTTTATTAATTGCATTTGTGTTGAAATTAGTTAATTCCAAACATTTAGATCGTGGTTAGTCATTTTTTGGATCTTCCCTGTTGGGAGCTTACAACTCTCATTGTCCCCAACCATCTGTGGATGATGGGATTTGTAGTCCCCAAAGCTGGCGGTCCAAATATTGGCTCACTCTACTTTACAACCAGGAGATGCTGGACAGCTTGCGTGGTCTTGCGTCCATATCTTTGCCTAGTATGCATGGCTGAATGAGCTCAGCAGAACATTACAAAAATCGCCCTTTAATTAAGACTACATTCCAAATAACAAGGATATGTCAAATCATTTACCTCTTGTGAATTTTTGTTTCCTGTTACGACTTTTGTCAATTGCATAATAATTCTGTGTACTTTGATTTTGGATGAATTTGCACAACATGTAAGTGTCTGTTATATATAGTGGTTTATTGATTGTTCTTTATTAAATCTTTTTTTTCTTTATTACAATTAGTTTTTCCTTGGAGTATGCATTTATTAGATATTTTTCTTTTTACCATGTGTCTGGTATGTTAACCTTAAGGAACATTGCCGTACCAGGACCGTCACAGCGGTCCGGCACTTAAGGACCACTGACGGTCCTGGTACGTCATGGAGTTCAGGGCTCCTGGCGCGGCTGCACGCAACTCCGGAAGCCCTGAACCGGAAAAAAGCCCCGTGGTCCTCAAGTGTCTGCTGCGCGTGCGCGCACTGGTCCTTAAGGGGTTAAGGAGTGGTAAAATTCTATTATAAACACAAATATTTATTGAATAAAACAAAAGTACTCCTATTCCTGGGAAATGCTCAGTACCAAGATTATTACAATTCAAACTGTTGCTTTTATAGTAAAGCTGAACTTTCACGTTGTATGATGTCTCCCTGCAATAATTAAAGAGGATCTATCACTTTTACAAAACTTAGGCTTATTATGTAGAGTATTTATACATAATGCTAAAAAGATTATTGATTTTTTTGTTTTATTAAACGCTATTTTTGTTAAAACGATAGCTTATAGAGTGCCCTGCACCCTACTTCCTCATAGACTTCCTTTGCCGCACTGCTCTCTTCCCTCTACCCAGCTTCCTCCAATGACGGAGGCTTCTGTCTGTAAGCTGGAGCGATCTCATTGGCAGAGATCGATATCTAGCCAATGAGATTGCTCCAGCTTACAGACAGACCACCTCAGTCATCGGAGGAGGCTGGGTGGTGGGAAGGCAGCTGGGGCAGTGCAGCAACAGACATGTATGCGGACGTAGGGTGCAGGGCACTCTATAAGCTATCGTTTTAACATAAATAGCGCTTTTTTTGTTTGTTTGTTTTTTTAAATCCATAACATTTTCAATATTATCTATATATACTCTACATAATACTCCTTACTTTTGTAGTGGTGAGAGATCCCCTTTAAGTATATTGCAATTAGCTTCAGAATAGTTCTATTACATCTCAGAAGTACCCGATTCTAAAGCCATCCCTAATCTTCAGAGACTGACAGCCAGGTTAGTGCCGCCTGTGCCGTCAGTCCCTACCGGTTACCTTGTGGCACACTGCAATGCTTCTTAAAGGAGACCGGGACTGACAGCACAGGACCGCAGACAAGATGTCTGCCTTGATGCCTGGCTTCCAGTCTCCGAACATTAAGGATAACTTTAGAATCTGCCACTTCTGAGATGTAATAGAATTATTCTGAAGCTAGTCGCCATATACTTAATTATTGTACGGCGACTTCATAAAACGTGAAAGTTCCGCTTTAAATTGTTGCAACAGTGCCACCTGGTGGCTAGCCAGTTCACCTGGTGTACTTACAGTTAATTTGTTGTATTCTGGGGAGAGATTATGTGCTATCTACAGTCCTAAACGAAATACGCTAGCAACAGCTCCATCACCTTATGACTGTTTGAAGTGTTATAACTTTTGAATTACGTATCTACCAACAGATGGCATACCTTTGTTTTGCTCAAAGCAAAAGCCATGCGATATATGTTTTTCCATAATGAAACTTCCCTTGATCCTTTAAAGCATCCATTCTCGAAAGTTTTTTACACTGGTGCCAATGTTTGGTTTCACATAAAATCCCAGTAGAGCCCTAAAATCATACCCATTAACCCTTTGAGTGCCAGAGGGGTACGCAACGCATTTCAAAGTAATGCATTGCATACCCCTCTGGCACTCAAAGGATTAACCTCTTGGATTTAAAGGGATCGTAATGTCAGAAAACAAGTAATAACTATATGGTATATACAATTAAAAGAGAGTACTTGCACTTATTCGTATCTCTCAGACCGTTATGGTTTGAGAGATATAGGAAAATAAAGGTCTCCGCTCCCTCCCCTTTCTGCTTGATGAGCTGTAAAACTGTCAGAAGCAGATTCTGGTCGCTTGACCAGATATGGCTCTTCAGCAGCACCGATATAACGATATATAAAGATAAATACTTAATTTGGAATGGTCTACAAAGTGTGCCTGGCTTGCAAGCACACTTTGTAGACCGTTCCAATTATGTATTTATTTATAAATAGCTTGATTTCAGCTCTGCTGAAGAGCCTCTGTCTGGTCAAATGACAGGAATCTGCAGCTGGCAGCTAGAGGGCAGACTTGAGTAAAACAGCCAGGAAAAGGTAACTTTAGCAAGTTATATCTCTGAAACCATAAAGGTTTGAGCGATAAGACTTACATTGATGTTAAACTATTTTTAGTGTCTACAATATTAAGTCAACTTAAAATTAACCATTACTATCCTTTTAAGGGAGGACTACAGTGCTTTTAGTTCACAATGTGCAAAAAATATGTATTGTAGTGTTTATACTCCAAGCGCTGAGAGATGTTTTATGCAAAAGTTACTGCAGCTCAAACTCTATTTTGGTGTGATATCTCAATGACCTGAACTGTTACAGTGTGCTGATGCTACACCATCCTGTGGAGGTTTATGGCCAACTGACCAGTACTGTCCATTGAATGGTGTAGCAACACCGTCACTGTGCAATTTCAGGTCATTGAGATATTGTGCCTAAATAATTCTTGTTTGAGCTGCGATAACTTTTTGAATAAAACACCCTTCAGCATTGGGAGAACCCTTGTCTTACTCGGGAGAATAAACACTTCAATATATTTATTTACGTATTAAGTCTTACTATCCCTTTAACGTAGTATCAGGGGCCACTCTGTTCGCATGCTTGTTGGCAGGTAACATAAGACTAAATTATAAGATAACAGTTGCTAACAGATAATTGCATACATTTTTAGTTGGTTGTAGTCCTTATTATGTGACAATCCTAACAAAGGAAACAATCACACTGCTTAGAATTTTAGAATTTTTCTTTGATCGTCACATAACTTAACTTACACTGTCTTACATCCCAGTCTTTTTCCCCTGTCCGCTGGTCGTTACAGACCCACACATACACTGTCTGACACCCCAGCCTTGTTCCACTGTCCAGTAGTAGTCACAGACCCACACATACACTGTCTGACACTACAGCCTTGTTCCACTGTCCAGTAGTAGTCACAGACCCACACATACACTGTCTGACACCCCAGCCTTATTCCACTGGTAGTCACAGACCCACACATACACTGTCTGATACCCCAGCCTTGTCCCATAGTAGTCACAGACCCACACATACACTGTCTGACACCCCAGCCTTGTCCACTGGTAGTCACAGACCCACACATACACTGTCTGATACCCCAGCCTTGTCCACTGGTTGTCACAGACCCAGACATACACTGTCTGACACCCCAGCCTTGTTCCACTGTCCACTGGTAGTCACAGACCCAAACACTAGTAGTCACAGACCCACACCCATACACTGTCTGACACCGCAGCCTTGTTCTACTGTCCACTGGTAGTCACAGACCCACACATACACTGTCTGATACCCCAGCCTTGTTCCACTGGTAGTCACAGACACACACACACACTGTGTGACACCCCAGCCTTGTCCACTGGTAGTCACAGACCCACACATACACTGTCTGACACTACAGCCTTGTTCTACTGTCCACTGATAGTCACAGACCCACACATACACTGTCTGACACCCCAGCCTTATTCCACTGGTAATCACAGACCCACACATACACTGTCTGATACCCCAGCCTTGTCCCATGGTAGTCACAGACCCACACATACACTGTCTGACACCCCAGCCTTGTCCACTGGTAGTCACAGACCCACACATACACTGTCTGATACCCCAGCCTTGTCCACTGGTTGTCACAGACCCAGACATACACTGTCTGACACCCCAGCTTTGTTCCACTGTCCACTGGTAGTCACAGACCCAAACACTAGTAGTCACAGACCCACACCCATACACTGTCTGACACCGCAGCCTTGTTCTACTGTCCACTGGTAGTCACAGACCCACACATACACTGTCTGACACCCCAGCCTTATTCCACTGGTAATCACAGACCCACACATACACTGTCTGATACCCCAGCCTTGTCCCATGGTAGTCACAGACCCACACATACACTGTCTGACACCCCAGCCTTGTCCACTGGTAGTCACAGACCCACACATACACTGTCTGACACTACAGCCTTGTTCTTCTGTCCACTGGTAGTCACAGACCCACACATACACTGTCTGACACCCCAGCCTTATTCCACTGGTAATCACAGACCCACACATACACTGTCTGATACCCCAGCCTTATTCCACTGGTAATCACAGACCCACACATACACTGTCTGATACCCCAGCCTTGTCCCATGGTAGTCACAGACCCACACATACACTGTCTGATACCCTAGCCTTGTTCCACTGTCTCACTGGTAGTCACAGACCCACACATACACTGTCTGATACCCTAGCCTTGTTCCACTTTCTCACTGGTAGTCACAGACCCACACATACACTGTGTAACACTCCAGCATTTTTCCAGTTCCACCTGGTATCCACAGAACCCCACACACAGTGTTTGACACCCAGCCATGTTCTACTGTCTACTGGTAGTCAGAACACTGCACATATGCTGTCTGACACCCCAGCCTTGTTCCACTTTCCACTGGTAGTCACAGACCGACACATACTCTCTCTCTGACATCCCAACCTCCTTCTACATGTACTCACATAACCACATGTACAATGCCTGCCACCCAATCTCCTTCCAATGTCCACAGGAAGTCACAGAACCACACATTCTCTGTTTGACACCCCAGCCTTGTTCCACTAGTAGTCACAGAACCACACATTCTCTGTTTGACATCCCAGCCTTGTTCCACTGGTAGTCACAGAACCACACATTCTCTGTTTGACATCCCAGCCTTGTTCCACTAGTAGTCACAGAACCACACATTCTCTGTTTGACACCCCAGGCTTGTTCCACTAGTAGTCACAGAACCACACATTCTCTGTTTGACACCCCAGGCTTGTTCCACTGGTAGTCACAGACCCACACATTCTCTGTTTGACACCCCAGCCTTGTTCCACTGACCACGATCACGTGCGTTTTGTTGTGTGTAACACCTTGTTCTACCTCAGGGAACTGTGGAGATCTGTGATACGTATTTGGAGAAAGTCTTCTGAGACATTATATAATATACAAATAATACATAACACTCCTGTTTAACTGTAAAAATACGTACCTATGTTAGCTCTAAGTATCATGTCATAACTGTGTGTGTTTATGTATATATATATATATATATATATATATATATATATATATATATATAGAAGCATCACGTGACTTATTTCATGACCTATTGACACCTCTTTGTGTAACTGAATAAATTATATACAGCAAGAGTAAGGTATTTTATTTACACAGACTAGTCTAGAAACACATATATTGAAGATGAAGTACACATTTAAGTGACTTTTATTGCTGTGGAGCAGTGTGATACACACCACTTATTGTGATCTCCAGAAAAGACAGATAGAGGGATTTTGATCTGGAAAAGGGACTGTCCCCCCTAAAGAGGGACACTTGGGAGGTGTGTTAGAGGCCCATGTGCCAGGTCATGTCTGACTGAGTGTTCAGTGAGCTGTAAATGCCATATCAAAATGGGAGAGAGGTGAGCAAGGCCATGGGTGGGCAGTAGGTCAGTAAGCAGAAAGTGCCAGGTCACGGCTGGGTGAGAAGAGGTCGATGTTCTTTAAGAGACCGTTTGCGACTGGGTGAGAGGTTACTGAGCTGTTTTCTAAAACAATAACCAAAAGTTTGTTTTGCTTGACTCCGTGGACATGATATCCATTACTAATTAAAAATTTTGTGCAACCAGACCACACAGTATTGTTTTGTAATGTGCATTAGGATTTTCTGCTCAGATTAAAGGGTGAGGGCTTTACACCTGTAAGGACTTAAAGGGATAGTAATGTTTCAAAATAAAAGCAGCTCCAATTAATCTCCATAGTATTTGGGCCATAGAGAGTGTTATTTCAATACCGTCAGAGTTGTAGTACAAGAGTAATTGAATGATAAAGTATCCCCCTCCCATCCCTTCTACTGATGTAACACTGCTCACCTCAGAGCAGCAAGACTGTCTGGATGGATCACAGAGAGGGACAATCTTCAGTGATCATAAGGAAAAACCTGTCAAGGGGGCAGAGTTTTCCTTATGATCACAGTAAGAAGATTGTCCCTTGCTGTGACCTGTCTGGTCAAGAGACCAGATTCCACATCTGAGGGGAGCAGTGTTACACTAGGTAAAAGGGACAGGAGGGGGATACTTTATCATTCAATTACTCTTGAACTAGAACTCTGACAGTACTGCAATAACACTCTCTATGGCACAAATACTATGAAGATTCATTGAATCTGCTTTTTTTTGTGAAACTTCACTATCCCTTTAATGGACAGTGGGGGAAATAGAGTTCCCACTGCTTAAAACTCTGGTGTTCCCTCTCCATTACCCCTTCAGATCTCCATAAGTTGCAGGGCTGGGTGCCCTCAGAGCTGGGGGGCTTGTAGGAGAGGAAGCAACATTTCATTCCTCTCCATTGAAACCCTGGGTCAAACAATTTGCCATCAGTGAGCTTGAATGGAGAGGTTTAAAATATCACATAAGCACAGAATGAAGACCTGACCTCACCCAGCCCTGCAGATCATGGAGACCTACAGGGAAATCGGTGATTAAATGGGGGCATTTCAAGCTATCAAAACTATTCTGATAGCTGTCAGGATGCTAGCTCTAGTTAGAAGGTCCTTTACACTGACCGTTTACTGCCTCTTATGTTAAGTGTGGGGGGTGTTTTTAGTTGGTGTTAATATTCTGTTAACATTCCGGATTCTGGGAATTGTAGTCCAACAGCAACTCTAGGATCATAGCTTACTGAGAATGACGGAAATTGAAATCTAACAGTAGCTGGAGGACCACATGTTGCTCACCCCATTCTAAAGATTAATGACTTCAGGTCAGGTCTATGGAAGAGTGTGTACAGGTCACGTGGAGCCTTTCTCATTAACCTTGCGTTGCATACCCCTCTGGCACTGTAAGGGTTAAGTTAAAGAGGTGACGTTTTAGAGTAAACCATCCGCACCATTGGGAGGATGGAAATTCCATAAATCCCCAGTGATTTAAATGGGCTTTTAACCCCTTGGATGCCAGAGAGGTCTCCAGTTCAATTCGAAGAAATGTGTTGGAGGCCTCCAGCATTTAAAGTGTTAAAGGGATAGTAATGGATGAAGTTAACTCAAGTTAACAAAATAGCGCAATATAAAACTAAATACATGTGAACCAAGCACACTTATCAGACCGTTCAAATGAAGTATTCAGTTTCCGATCGCGCTGTTTCGGCTCTGCTGAAGAGCCTCCGGCCAGTCCAGGGACCAGGATCTCCTGCGGTAAGATAGATGATGACGTCCATGAAAGGGGACGGAGCAGGGAACCTTGGAACCTTATATCTCTCAAACTATATACGTTCGAGAGGTTGGACTGGGATCGAAAGGTTTATTTTTTTCATGACTGCAATATTAAATGGAGTTAAATTGATTTATTACTATCCCTTTAAAAGCCCTATTTACCTTTCTGGGACTCAAAGGGTTTAAGTCAAAAGGAATGTTTATCCGTCCCGTGGTGGAGTTACAGAACTACACCTCTTTAACTTGAGTCCCAAGTTTTACTCTAATCTTGTATGAGAAATAGGGGATGTGCTGATGTCCTGAGAGTGTAAGAGAGGACTTATGTGAGATGGTTCTTAAACATTGCAACGCATAGCAGACTGACTGCTGTATGATGGACTTCTACCTAGGTAAGTGCTTCTGTTACACACAGTAACTATATAGATACACATGACCGCTGTGTGATGGACTCCTACCTAGGTAAGTACTTCTGTTACACACAGTAATTATATAGATACACCTGACTGCTGTGTGATGGACTCCTACCTAGGTAAGCGCTTCTGTTACACACAGTAATTATATAGATATACACCTGACTGCTGTGTGATGGACTCCTACCTAGGTAAGTGCTTCTGTTACACACAGTAATTATATATGTACACCTGACTGCTGTATGATGGACTCCTACCTAGGTAAGTGCTTCTGTTACACACAGTAATTATACAGATACACCTGACTGCTGTGTGATGGACTCCTACCTAGGTAAGTACTTCTGTTACACACAGTAATTATACAGATACACCTGACTGCTGTGTGATGGACTCCTACCTAGGTAAGTACTTCTGTTACACACAGTAATTATATAGATACACCTGACTGCTGTGTGATGGACTCCTACCTAGGTAAGTGCTTCTGTTACACACAGTAATTATATAGATATACACCTGACTGCTGTGTGATGGACTCCTACCTAGGTAAGTGCTTCTGTTACACACAGTAATGATATAGATATACCTGACTGCTGTATGATGGACACCTACCTAGGTAAGTGCTTCTGTTACACACAGTAATGATATAGATATACCTGACTGCTGTGTGATGGACTCCTACCTAGGTAAGTGCTTCTGTTACACACAGTAATGATATAGATATACCTGACTGCTGTGTGATGGACTCCTACCTAGGTAAGTACTTCTGTTACACACAGTAATGATATAGATACACCTGACTGCTGTATGATGGACTCCTACCTAGGTAAGTGCTTCTTTTACACACAGTAATGATATAGATATACCTGACTACTGTATGATGGAATCCTACCTAGGTAAGTGCTTCTGTTACACACAGTAATTATATAGATACACCTGACTGCTGTGTGATGGACTCCTATCTAGGTAAGTGCTTCTGTTACACACAGTAATTATATAGATACACCTGACTGCTATATGATGGACTCCTACCTAGGTAAGTGCTTCTGTTACACACAGTAATTATATAGATACGCCTGACTGCTGTATGATGGACTCCTACCTAGGTAAGTCCTTCTGTTACACACAGTAATTATATAGATACACCTGACTGCTGTGTGATGGACTCCTACCTAGGTAAGTGGTTCTGTTACACACAGTAATTATATAGATACACCTGACTGCTGTATGATGGACTCCTACCTAGGTAAGTCCTTCTGTTACACAGTAATTATATATATACACTTGACTGCTGTATGATGGACACCTACCTAGGTAAGTGCTTCTGTTACACACATTATATAGATACACCTGACTGATGTGTGATGGACTCCTACCTAGGTAAGTGCTTCTGTTACACACAGTAATTATATAGATACGCCTGACTGCTGTATGAATTACTCCTTTGTGTATAAGTCGTGGTGTTAACCCCATCGCGACAATTGACTTACCAGGTACGTCCCGCAAAAACGGTCACTTAGTGACAGAGGACGTACCTGGTAAGTCCCGGAAGTCCGGGTCTCCGTTCGGCTGCACGCCGTTCGGAGACTCCGTAATCGTTTTTTAAAAAAATGTACCACGGGCGTTAAGGTGACAGCCGCATACGCACGTGGCTGTCATTAAGGGGTTAAATTAAGGCACCTATTCTAGGGCACCTTTTTGTGCCAGAGGGGTACTCAAGGCACTCAGAGGGTAAGGTGATCTCCTCACTTAGAAGGAGATGGGGTGGAGGTAAAGGTCTGAATGCCCTGAGGATCTCTTCTCGTCGTTGCCTCACAATATCTGTCCCCCCATGGCTCTGTAGTGGATGGCGTTTCACACACGGGGAGAGGTGAAAGTTTGGCAGCAGGCCAGACCCCCATAGTGTGTTGTATGCGCCAGAGGAGGTGTTGGTGGTGGCACACCACACGCTTCAAACCACAAACGACTTAAAAAAAAAAAAAAAATTAGGAGCTAATTCCATGTCCAGAGGTTTAAAACCAGCTGCAACTGGATTTTAACCCCCTTTATAATTGCTAGGAATCATGGGTAACAATATGCATCCCCCATGCCCCCCCTTTTTCTTTTTTCCTTTTTTTTTTTTTTTTTGTCTTATTGTTTAATCTCACTGTAAGGTTATGATTGGTTGAATGGCAAAGTGATGCCCACTCTCAGGGCAGGGATCCCGTAGGGCTCTGGAGAGAGAAAGGGGAGGAGGGGGGCACTGGTGGATGTCATGCCGTCTGTGCCGCCCACCTAACAGAATCCTTACATCCGAATTAAAAAAAAAAAAAAAAAAAAAACTTACCTCTCCCTCCTTCCCCTTCCTTCCCCATCTGTCTCTCTTTTTTCCTCTCTCTCTCTCTCTTTCCTATTTCTTTAATTCCTTTCCCCTGCCCCCCTTCCCTTCTCCCAGACAGCAGGATTTCTGTGAGTATCTTTCGGAATGTGCCTGCCCGCATGTATATAGGCGCCGTTACCATGCCTGGCGTTTTCTTTTTCTTTCTTTTAACCCCTTGCGTACGAGAGGGATCCGTGACATTGCAGAGCAGTGCGTTGCAGACGCCTCTGGCACCCAACGTGTTAATGTTGTGTAAATGGTGGGCTGGAGGATTAATTGCAGTTGTAATTGTAGGCAAGCCCCCTGCACTCAGTGAGCGGATTTCTCCTGCAGGCCTCATGCTTGCAGTCAGATTATTTAGGGCACAGAAATTCTTTTGTTGATTGTCCTTATGGATCTGAGGTAATTGCTACCCCCCCACACCCCCACCCCCCCGTGTGTGTGTGTGTGTGTGGTGCCGGCCAGCTGATGGGTGGCTGGAGTTGGAGCAGTGCCAGTCCGCCGTGTGCAGGAGCCCGTGTAGTAGTGTGTGCAGGCCTGCCGGCTGGGCCTCCTGTGTCTGTCTATATATATTTATATGTATGGAGGCCTCTGCGTCATTTCATTTCAGACCTGACTGGAGGGGGGGGCCTCCCCCTCTTCTTCCTCCCTCCCTTAGCTGTGAGGGGAAGGGGGAGGTGGATTGGGCTGTCTGGCCCCACGGAAGGGAAGTCATGAAATGGCAGGTAAATGCTGCATGCCCCCCCCCCCCCAGCCTTTCACGCAGGGGGGAAGTTTTTTTTTATTCCAGGGCCGATTAAGGTGATTTGGGCTCTCTAGCTGCTGTGTATTGTTGTATCGTTCAATCTGTCCTGCTGTGATGAGGTCCTTATTGCCATGCTGTAGGGTCCCTGTCCCTTTATTAGAAAGGTTAACCACTTCAGCAACACAGGGGCAATCAGTGCAATTTATTGCACACGTTTCTGCTACTTAACCCATTGAGTGCCAGATGGGTACGCAGCGCATTGCAGAGCAATGAGTTGCATACTGCTGTGTTACCAAAAGGGTTAATGGGTTAGTGTGTTATTTGGAATGCTTTGTGTGTTGTGATGTGATGCTGTGAATGTTGCAATCCTGTCTGTGTTCATTGGATTGTGATCCTCCATATGTGGTGGTGGGATACCACGGATTATGCTGTGCTTTGATTGTTTTGTGATCCCATGTGGCATGTTGCGATGGCACGTGTGTGTTAGTTGTGGTGATGCTGTACGTGTTTCATGTGTTGTGATACGGTTGATGATGTTGATTTGTACGGTTGTGTGTTTGTGCTGCATGGTTGCTATTGTATAGGTCTGTGTTATATGTTTCTAGAGATCTAGAGATTGTGTTGTACTGCTGGATGTGTGTATATTGTGACTCCTTGTAACTGTGCTCTGTCTGTGTTGTACTGCTGGCTGTGTGTATTGTGTGTGCCTTGTTATTGCACTGTGTCTGCGTTGTACTGCTGGTTGTGTGTATTGTGAGTGTCTTGTTGTTGCACTGTGTCTGTGTTGTACTGCTGGTTGTGTATTGTGAGTGCCTTGTTATTGCATTGTGTCTGTGTTGTACTGCTGGTTATGTGTATTGTGAGTGTCTTGTTATTTCACTGTGTCTGTGTTGTACTGCTGGTTGTGTGTATTGTGAGTGCCTTGTTATTGCACTGTGTCTGTGTTGTACTGCTGGTTGTGTGTATTGTGAGTGCCTTGTTATTGCACTGTGTCTGTGTTGTACTGCTGGTTGTGTATTGTGAGTGCCTTGTTATTGCACTGTGTCTGTGTTGTACTGCTGGTTATGTGTATTGTGAGTGTCTTGTTGTTGCACTGTGTCTGTGTTGTACTGCTGGTTGTGTGTATTGTGAGTGCCTTGTTATTGCACTGTGTTGTACTGCTGGTTGTGTGTATTGTGAGTGCCTTGTTGTTGCACTGTGTCTGTGTTGTACTGCTGGTTGTGTGTATTGTGAGTGCCTTGTTATTGCACTGTGTTGTACTGCTGGATGTGTGTGTATTGTGAGTGCCTTGTTGTTGCACTGTGTCTGTGTTGTACTGCTGGTTGTGTGTATTGTGAGTGCCTTGTTATTGCACTGTGTTGTACTGCTGGTTGTGTATTGTGAGTGTCTTGTTATTGCACTGTGTCTGTGTTGTACTGCTGGTTGTGTGTATTGTGAGTGCCTTGTTATTGCACTGTGTTGTACTGCTGGTTGTGTATTGTGAGTGCCTTGTTATTGCACTGTGTCTGTGTTGTACTGCTGGTTATGTGTATTGTAAGTGCCTTGGTGTTGCACTGTGTCTGTGTTGTACTGCTGGTTATGTGTATTGTGAGTGTCTTGTTGTTGCACTGTGTCTGTGTTGTACTGCTGGTTCTGTGTATTGTGAGTGCCTTGTTAATACACTGTGTCTGTGTTGTACTGCTGGTTATGTGTATTTTGAGTGTCTTGTTATTTCACTGTGTTGTACTGCTGGCTATGTGTATTGTGAGTGTCTTTTTATTGCTCTGTGTCTGTGTTGTACTGCTGGTTGTGTGTGTATTGTGAGTGCCTTGTTATTGCACTGTGTGTTGTGCTGCTGGCTGTGTGTGTATTGTGAGTGCTTGTTATTGCATTGTGTCTGTGTTGTACTGCTGGCTATGTGTGTATTGTGAGTGCTTGTTATTGCATTGTGTCTGTGTTGTACTGTTGGCTGGCTGTGTATTGTGAGTGCTTGTTATTGCATTGTGTCTGTGTTGTACTGCTGGCTGTGTGTGTATTGTGAGTGCTTGTTATTGCACTGTGTCTGTGTTGTACTGCTGGTTGTACATATTGTGAATGCCTTGTTGTTGCACTGTGTCTGTGTTGTACTGCTGGTTGTGTGTATACGCGTGTGTGTGTGTGTTTTACTGATTGATGCATTCACTGAAACGTTTTCTGTTGGCTCCCCTATACTTATCACATATATAAACACTTATATGCCTATGTACCTGTGTTTGGCATGATGGGAATTATTTGATAAATGAAAAGCATGAATACTGACACCATACACTGTCCTGGAATCCGTGCACTTCCACAATACAGGCCTTAGTGTTGTGTTTCACAAGCTATTCATACGGAAACCTTCTCCCTCCTGTGCTATATCTCTATGTAGCTGCTGTCAGCACATCGTATATACACCCTGACGGACTGAGCTCACCACGGACTGTATAGGAGAGGATAGACTCTATCATTCGCAATCCTTCATCATGTCTGTTGTTTTATTAGAATATATTCATGTATTTTACTACTTTTATTATTAAAAAAATACATATGTAAGGAAATTCCTACACAGTTCTGGGTGAGGCTTTGTTTAGAAGTTATTGTTGTTCATACTGTAATTTTTTTCTTTAATAGCGATTCCAGGTGGGAGGCACTCTCGTTTACAGTCAGGCATCTGGGTGCTGATGTAGAGCAATAGTATTTCTTCAGGAAGAACAAAAGCACTCACAGGTCTTAGGTGGAACTGGTGACAAAATAAGGTGTTTTATTTAGATCAACGTTTCAGGTGCCCAAAGGCTGCCTTCGGGCGCCCGAAACGTTGATCTAAATAAAACACCTTATTTTGTCACCAAGTTCCATCTAAGACCTGTGAACATATTTCTTCTTCCTGGAGAAATATAATATACTCGTGTAGAAGCCCGTGTAAACGAGCCAAGGTCCGTGTAATGTTAACCCTTTGAGTGCCAGAGGGGTACACAACGCATTGCTTTGCAATGCGTTGCGTACCCCTCTGGCACTCAAAGGCTTAAGAGGCTGGTCCTGCTCTGTGTCCTTCCTCCGACGCAGTCATGCACTGTAGAGACTGCCCGAAAGCACAGAATGCTCCCAGCACAGAACTCCCAGCATTCCTACACCTCCCAGCATTCCGTGCTCCCAGCACAGAACTCCCAGCATTCTGTGCTCCCAGCATTCCGTGCGTTCGGGCAGTCTCTACTGAGCATGATGGCTTTTGACCAACATTCTAGAGAATTATTATAAAGAATTTAATATACACACAGATACATAGGAATTTTTTTTTGGTCATTTCTTTGTTATCTTGCCGCATAAAAAAGACAAAAACAAAAAGGGCTGCCAGATACCTTCCCTCCCTCCCCCAGCGCAATCCGCTCTCAAAAGAATCTTTACTTCCACTGAAGTCCCCATCTTCCTTGCGGACAGCATGCTTGCATTTGCTGCCCACTTCCTTTAGTGTGCTGTCAGGACCTTTCGCCTACAGTATTGTCATGCAAGGACATTGATATCCTCACGGGGCATTACCATTGGCTGGAGGCGGAAGGTCCCGACAGTCCATTGAAGGAAGCGGGCTGGAATGCAAGCATGCCTCCTGCAGGGAAGATATGGACTTCAGTTGAAGTAAGTATTATTTTGAGAGTGGATTGCGCTGGTGGAGGGAAGGATCTCCCGGTGCTTAACATATATTATTTAAACACAAAAGGGCCAGCACTCACAGGTCTTAAAAAAACTTAATAACAATTCTGTCAATGTTGGTGAGATAGCTCAGTGGTAAAGTCCCTGGCTACGGAGCCTGTTCAAACCTCAAGGTTGCAGGTTTGATTCCCTGCAGGGTCAACTCAGCCCTTTATCCTTCCGAGGTCAATAAAATGAGTACCATTGATTGGGTAATAATATCTACTATTCAGCTGTTAATTCCGAGAGCGTGCGCTGGAAGCACTTTTAGTCTCACTGGGAGAAAGGCACTATATAAATACTAATTATTATTATATTATTATTAAGGTTCTTGAGAAAGGTCCTTACCGGACCGAAACATTGAACAGTAATAAAAGTTATTAAGTTTTTTAAGACCTGTGAGTGCTGGCCCTTTCGTGTTTATACACATATATTGTTAGCCACACCGTCACCCGGTGTCCATAAAGATATTACATTGCATTATGTATGTATGTATGTATCTTTATTTATATAGCGCCATACATGTACACAGCGCTTAAAGGGATTGTAATACTTGAAAATAAGCTTATTTTATATTGTAGCCCTTAAAAAAAACTTGAAAAATGATATAAGTCTTATCTCCCAAACCTTTATGGTTTGGGAGATATTCAGAAGTAAAGTTTCCCCCTGGAGTGATGTCATTGCTCCAACCTTCAGATTTGGAATCCGGTACCTGGACCGGCTGTGCTTCTCCAGAAGTGCTGAGATCACCATCTTTAAAAAGAATTTCTTAATTGGAATTGTCTACAAAGTGTGCTTTCAAGCCAGGCACACTTTGTAGATAGTTCCAATTAAGTAGTTCTTTTCAAAGATTGTGATCTCGGCACTGCTAAAGAGCTGCCGGTTGCTCTGTGGACCAAATTCCAAATCTGTCCACTAGATGGCAGACTTGGCTGAAACAGCCAGGAAAAGAGCATTTTACTATATTTTACATGTGAATATCTCCCAAACCTTTATAAGACTTATATCATTTTTCATGTTTTTTTAAGGACTACAATATAAAATACAATTATTTTCAATTATTACTATCCCTTTAACAGAAGTTGAAATAATACAATACAAAAATACAGACATGGTTAAGCAAAAGTGCGATCATTGCATTATTTTTTGGGGGAAGTGCAGCAAGGGAAACATACACTGGGAAAGGTACCCTGCTCCAAGGAGCTTACAATCTAATTAGAGTTCATGATGACATACAGAGACAGTAGGAGGAGGATATAAGTGCAAGTACAAGGTGTGATGAAGGAAATGCAGAAAGATTCTGATGTCCCTATCATTGTGCAAGGAGGAGGATAATGGTATTGAGATGCCTCCCTGAGCAGGTGGGTTTTGAGGAGATGAAAGTGATGATTGTGGATGATTGGTGAATGGTGATGGGGAGGGCATTCCAGAGTCGAGGGGCAGCCAGTGAAAAAGCTTGTAGCTGAGAGGTGGCTTGAGTTGTGTAGGGAGAGGACAGGAAGAACTCTTGGGAAGACCATAGGGTATGGGAAAGGGTGTAGCGGGAGATAAGGGCAGAAATGTAAGAGGGTGCTGAAGAACAGAGAGACTTACAGGAGAGGAGGAGAACCCTGTTAGAAACACGATACTTTATAGGGAGCCAATTGAGGGATTCCAGGAGGAGATGAGAGGGCAGGTATCTGGGAGCAAATGTGGTGATTCTTACGGCTGAATTGATAACAGATTGAAGTGGAGAATGACGAGAAGCAGGAAGACCAGAGAGTAGAATGTTACAGTAGTCAAGACTGGATAGAATGAGGGCCTGAGAGAGAGGTTTTGCAGTTGAAATGCAGAGGAAAGGATGTATTTTGGCACATTATGTGGGAGCATTGAGCCACTGGCTACAGTTATCCTTAGGATGTGATAATAACAGCTCCATCACTTTTGAATGGATCATTTCCCAGTGGTAACGTTCCATTTAAAGGGGAACTACCACCCTGCAAAAACTTTATATTAATTAAGTCTTCATCTGGCGACTAGCTGCTTAGTATCACTAGTCGCCAGAAATATTACCTGGTTTAAAAGATTTTCGACTTATTCGGAGGCTGACAGTAGCAGGAAGCACGGACATCTTGCCATAGTGACGTCCGTGCGCCTGCGCTGTCAGTCCCTTTTGGAGCTGTTATAATTTTGTAAATAAAATACCTCTCAGCAGTGGGAGTACCTTGTTTTATTCGGGGTCATAAACCCTACAACATATATAATTTTTTACATCTTAAGTATTACTGTCCCTTTAAGGGGTTAAAAGTCCAGCATTGCCATTTTCAAAAGGCCACAACAGCTGGGAGTCAGCAGTCTACTCTGGTGGCTTTCTGCGGGGACTGAGCACTCGGTCTGTAACTCTACCTTAGTAAATGTGTATCATCCTGGGATCAGCTTTATTTAACAGTACTGGTTCCCTTCTAGTGTCACCATCTAACCGCTGTAATATCTATTCTTGTTAGGATGGACCGAGTGACGGAAGACGCCTTGCGCATCAACCTCCTGAAGAGGGGCCTGGAGCAGCCGGATGACCGGGAGGATGTCCTGGCCAAGCAACTGAAGATGGAGGGACATGAGGCCATGGAAAGGCTGAAGATGCTGGCGCTCCTAAAGAGGAAGGACCTCCCAGGCCTCGAGCTGCCCCATGACCATCCACCCAAACAGGATGGGATAAAAATGTATGAAGAGAAGATGAACGGGAGCTTGCGGTCTCACGGGGACGGTCGGACAGTGGGAAGACACGGCAAGGAGAACATCAGTGAGGAGCCAGTGGATATGAGCTCCAGGCGGAGGTGAGAACGGGGTGGCATACATCTGTCTACTTAAGGCAGGCAGAGTAATCGGTCTTTGGACCTACAGCTGTTGGGGATAATGACTCCCGTCATCTGAAAGCAGCTGTTGGCTGGTTGGCGATGCTGGCAGTTGTAGTGTCCGTCAGCTGGAGATCCAAACATTGTCCAACACCTGAGGAAGTCGCATCATGAAGAGACAGTCTGGGCTTGTGTCCCTTACCTGAGACACATCTTAACCCTTTACTGATCAGAAGGGGAGTACAATGCATTGTTTTACAATGTGTGTTGCACTCTTTGGTACTTAACCCTGTAAGTGCCAAAGGGTATGCAATGCATTGCAAAACGTGTACACCTCTGGCAATTAGTGTTAACCCTGTTGTTTTCTGAGGTTTAAAGGGATAGTAATGTTTCACAATAAAAGCAGCTCCATTTAATCTTCATAGTGTTTGGGCCATGGAGAGTGTTATTTCAATACTGTCAGAGTTGTAGTACAAGAGTAATTGAATGATAAAGTATCCCCCTCCCGCCCCTTTTACAGATGTAACACTGCTCACCTCAGAGCTGCAAGACTGTCCGGGTGTATCGCAGAGAGGACAATCTTCAGTGATCATAAGGAAAAACCTGTCGGGGGGGGCAGGGTTTTCCTTATGATCACAGTAAGAAGATTGACCCTTGCTGTGATCTGTCCGGTCCCAGGACCAGATTCCACATCTGAGGGGAGGTGGCTTACACTAGATAAATGGGGTGGGAGGGGGATATTTTATCATTCAATTACTCTTGTACTACAACTCTGACAGTATTGATATAACACTCTCAATGCCCCAAATACTATGAAGATTAATTGGAGCTACTTTTATTTTGAAACATTACTGTCCTTTTAAAATCTATTGTAGATATGTCCCCCGAGGCTTCCTCTCCTGCCTTTTCCAGGCTTCCCATTACAATAAAAGTCTTGGGATTGATGATGCTTTATTGTCCGTTAACGACCCCGAGATAAGATATCGGACTCTCTGAATAGAATAGAAGCAGCAGTTGGTTACTAATCTTACACATTAAAACAACTCCATTTTACAGATGCAAGTACATTATATTAAAACTAGTGTAAAAGCCCATGTACATGGGCCAAGGTCCGGGTGATGTTAACCCTGTGAGTGCCAGAGGGGTACGCATCGAATTGCGTTACTTACTCCTCTTGCACTCAAAGGGTTAAGAAGACGGTCCTGCTCTGCGTCCTGCCGCTGAAACAGTCATGCACTGTAGAGAGTGGTCAGAAGCACAGAACTCCCAGCATTCCGTGCGTTCAGGCAGTCTCTACTGCACATGACAGCTTCTGACAAACATTCTAGCGAATTATTATATAGGATGAAATAACCAATTTATTTTATTTTTTGTCAGTGTTCTTTTAAAGGAGCTGTAAAGTTCTTCTTCTGCAAAGGGTTAAAACATACATCTGTAACATTAAAATGAGCACTCCGACTGTTGGGAGATCCTTTATTCAGTTACAGCTCAAACCTTTTTCCCTTCAATCGTAGTATCATCACCACTAGGTGCCCAAAAGGCCATTTGGACGGATTATATGGGAGAACTTGAGTGTTAGACTGTAACTCTTTAGAAGTCGTAAGAACTGCACCACCCGAAGACTACAAAAGGCAGTCAGTCTTTAAAGGGATAGTAATGTTTAACAAAAACAGCAGCTCCATTTAATCTTCATAGTATTTGTACCATGGAGAGTGTTATATCAATACTGTCAGAGTTGTAGTTCAAGAGTAATTGAATGATAAAGTATCCCCCTCCTGCCCCTTTTACCTAGTGTAAGCCTCCTCCCCTCAGATGTGGAATCTGGTCCTGGGACCGGACAGATCACAGCAAGGGACAATCTTCTTACTGTGATCATAAGGAAAACCCCGCCCCCCTTGACAGGTTTTTCCTTATGATCACTGAAGATTGTCCCTCTCTGTGATCCATCCGGACAGTCTTGCTGCTCTGAGGTGAGCAGTGTTACATCAGTAAATGGGGCGGAAGGGGGATATTTTATCATTCAATTACTCTTGTACTACAACTCTGACAGTATTGATATAACACTCTCCATGGCCAAATACTATGAAGATTAATTGGAGCTGCTTTTATTGTGAAACATTACTATCACTTTAAAGAACTGGAACGTTTTAATTGTTGCTGTTAGGTTGGTCAAGAATGAATCCACTCCACTTTATACAAGTGATATAGAAACTATCGTATTTAGAAAGGTATACTATGCTATTTATAGTTAGTGGTTCTATAAGGAACAGACTGAGTAGCTCAAAAACCCACACTACGCAGTTCTATCAGGGGTTAAGAGGGTATTCGTTATTGCCCTGCTAACCGGTAATAAAAAGATGAATCCCGGTGCCAGAGAAAGAGATGATCCACTTGTCCCAAATCAAGTATAACACTAGACTCCGCACTCATCAAACTTTAGATGATTAAATGGCCCTAGAGCCATTGGAAGAAGTGCACTCTCAGGACTTAAAGGGTTAATGCTTATTTAATCGTCAACGTTTTGGCCCCCTCAAGGCCCTTTATCAAGGGCCATTAATATTGGTTATACTTGGTTTTTTGGAGTAGCGCCTATGCATTTGTTTTATTTTTACATAAGATTGGATAAATAGGAGTGCCCACCCACGTGTTTATATATACAGATATATATATATATATATATATATATATATATATATATATATATATATACACATATATATACATATATATATATACACACATATATATAAATAAACAAGTTATTTTATTCAAAGACAAAGACCAGCACACTCCACTTATCTATCGCGTTTCACACCCAGAAGGTGCTTACTGAATAAGTCGATCACATCAGCGAAAGACAAGCACACTCTACTTATCTAACGCGTTTAACGCCTTACTGATAGATGTGTCTATGACTAAGCACGTTTTGGGTGTGAAACGCATTAGATAAATGGAGTGTGCTTGTCTTTCTCCGATGTGATCTACTTTTTAATGGATCTTTGAATAAAATAACTTGTTTTATATATACACCTTTTGAAGTTTGACGAGTGCCGAGTCTACTGTTAAACTATGCTATTTAACACTTTAAAGGGATAGTAATGTCCCTGAAAAACTTGTTCTAATTTTGTAGATCAGGAAAAAATAAGCTGAATGGCACAAACCCTATCTCTCAAACCCCTATGGTTTGAGAGATATGGGCATTGAAAGTTCCCCCCTCCCTCCCCTTCTCCTGCTGTCAGATGTAAAGCTAACAGCAGGAGATCTGTGTCGCCCAACACGAGGAGGCTCTGCAGCAGAGCCGAAATCGGATTATTGCAAAAGAATAACTATACTGGAATGGTCTACAAAGTGTGCTTGCAAACCAGGCACACTTTGTAGACCTTTCCAATTAAGTAATTGTTTTGCAATAACACAATTTCAGCTCTGCTGTAGAATCTCTGGTTGCTCCCTGGACAGGATTCCCCTGCAGTCGGCGCTGCGTTGACATCAGGGAAAGGGGAGGGGGGATCTTTTAATGCTTATATCTCTCAAACCGTAGCGGTTTGAGAGATAGGGTTTGTGCCATTCAGCTTATTTTTTCTTGCTCTACAAAACTAGAACCTGTTTTTAGGGGACATTACTGTCCCTTTAAGGAACTGGTCTGCAATCTGTTTCACACCTCACTGGTTTTGAGTGACGTTTTCAAACATGCAAACTTGAATCAAGGTGAGTAGGTCCATGGGTGTCTGCAGGAGGGGGAGGGCAAGAGGGGTAAACATAGGGGCAGGTCGGGATGACCAGGGAGCCTGTTATGGTTTTGACCCCTCCACCTCCCGGGAAACATTCCTGCGGAAGCCCATGGATAGATCCACTGCTTAGCATATTTTACTAAGGATAAGTTTAGAAGTAATTCTGGAGCAAACCAACACCACCTTGAAGCGGTGAGGTGATAATTTCCATTGAATTCAGTGGGGCTTTACTCCCGTTGAATGCTAGAGATGTCTTCAAGGAATTTTTGATCATTTTAAAGTGTCCCCTGTGATGCTGTTGGTTGCGCCAGAATTACCCGGGTTTTCTTTTAAACATAAGAGCTTTAGCTTTCTCGTGTAGGTTCAGATCTAACATAAAGGGCCGGTGTGCACTGAGCAGCCTTAGAACGTCTCCTGTCGGCCATCTTGGGTGATACAAACCAGACCCCCTTGAGCTGCAGTGGGTTGCAACACAAGCTGATAGTCTGCGGCTCACAGCCACAGACTTTGCTGAATTGTATGTCCAGTCCCCATAGTTGGTAGGACTGGGATAGAAATCCCTTGTCCAACAGTCTACGGCACAGTCTGGTTGAGACCCCCAGGTGACAGACTTGTGCAGTTGGAAATCTTGTAGTTCAATGTCTGTTTTGGAATTGCAAAGGGTCTGAATTCAGACCCCCATTCAAATCCTCCTCCCATTCAAAGGGGCCTCATATTGGAGCCTTTGCTTCCTCGGCCAGTCTGAACCTGCCGAAAAAGCATAAACATAATTTCAGTGGTCCTTTACATTTTGTGTTGCAAGCCGTGGACCTGTGGGGTGTTTGAGGGCCTAGGTGTTGGTGTGTACGTACCCAGTCAGTCAGTGGAAGTACAGACATTTACAGAGCCGCTTGTTCAACCCAGACACATACTGATGTGAGAAAAGGTGAAGGTTCATTGGCAGACTGTATGATCTGTGTTCTGCAGTTCTTCTGACATTAAGACTGACATGGAAGAGCATTTTGTTTCTGGGAACGTTAGTGTACACCATCCCCCTTTACACTCCCTTCTCTCCACCGATCAAGCTCCCCCTCTCCTTATTGATCATTTGTTTTTCATCTGCACACGATTCCTGGTGTCCGTGCCATCTTTCCTTATGGGAGGCATGCGTCACGTGTCTACATGAATACACAGCTCAGAGGACTTGGCTGAGAGGCTTCATACCCACCTCCATCCCCCATTGTCATTCCCCCTCCTACTCCCTAGCAATAAGGCCTGAGTCTGTTGAGAATACATTCTATTTAGTATCTCCACAGAACGAGGGAGTGCACCATCTGGTGCCGAGAGGCTGGTCTTTAATTGGAAGGATTAGCACTGGCACTCAGTGAGAGCATGTAATGGCGCCCGGTCTGGGAGACCATCAACCTTACTGGGCAGAAAGATCCATCCTTTGCCTCCCAGGAGCAATTCGTGGGCAAGCCAACTGCAGTTTAGGGGACGAATACACATTTCCATTGATTTAAATGAGATTTTAACTCCTTTAATACTAAAGAGAACTCTGATGCACTGTGTAGCAATTCGCTGGAGATCGCACTTATCATTTACTGGATTTTGTACCACATTTAAATCAGATGGAAGTTTTATTTGTTCCCTGTAACACAGCTGGTTAGTTCCAGAATTACTCCTGTTTTATTTGGTGCATATGGCACTTTATGTTAAGTGATATGAGATCATTGGAAAGATTAGACCACTCCTAATTCCCCTGCCTTTTCTAAGTCTGCACTCACCCTTAGATATCCAGCTAGATACACAAGTGATTGAACTTCATACAGTAAGTGTTCTAAGTCTCTTCCTTTCACTCCTCGACTGGTGTTAAAGGGATAGTAATGTTTCATAATAAAATCAGCTCTAATTAATCATCATAGTATTTGGACTTTGGAGAGTGTTATTTCAATACTGTCAGAGTTGTAGTACAAGAGTAATTCAATGATAAAGTATCCCCCTCCCGCCCCTTCTACTGATGTAACACTGCTCAGCCAGATCAGAAGGGAGGTGCCCAGTTAGACTGCAAAAAGGGACAATCTTCAATTAAGATAAAGGAAAAACCTGAAAAACTTGTCAAGGGGGGCAGGGCTTTCATTGTTCTCATAGGAAGAAGATTGTCCCCTGCTGTTATCCGTCTGGTCTATGGACTGGATTCCACATCTGAGAAGAGATGGCTTACACTAGGTAAAAGGGGCGGGAGGGGAAACTTTGCTTGTGAATATCTCTCAAACCATAAAGGTTTGAGAGATAAGACTTGTATCATTCTTCATGTTTTTTTAATACCTACAAAATAAAATAAAGATAAAACGAAGTATTACTATCCCTTTAATGTTCACTCCAGTGGAAAAGATGTGATTTCTACAGTAGTGATGCTTTTGTTTTTTAGCATAAATGAGAGGTTTTAACCATTTGCATGCATTCAGAGTTAAAAGGGAAATATGTTTTGGGTTTTTTTTGTTTTTTTTATGAAAAAGAAAAAATCCTGTTTGGCGCTTACTTATATTTTACTCCCTATTGTTGTGTTCCAATAAAAATAGTTAGAAGAGGATGTTGGAACGCTCCAATATTAAAAAGCATATAAGATTGGGTACCTTTATTTCCTTCTTATGTTGTGGGGAGAGCGCAGCCATCTTTGTGAAATGGCAGTCGATGGGCAGCGCTCTCCCGTTACTTCCTTCAAAAAGGGAGGAGAAAATACTGCCCCCTTTTTTCCCCCACTTCAGCTGTGAGCACATACAAGTGCAGCCACTTTTCTTAAAGTGTTAGTAGTGTCCCATAACATTTTGTTTACAGATTTGTATAGGGTGAAGAAAGAATCTCATTGCCACAAACCCCATCCCTCAAACCGCTATGGTTTGAGAGACATTCGCACTCAAAATTCCTCCCTCCCCTTCTCCTGACATTAGCATCTAGCATATAGCAGACAGCAGGAGATCTCAGTCTGTGGACCAGCCAGCAGCTCTGCAGCAGAGCCAAAATCCCATCATTAGAAAATAAATACTTCATTGGAAAGGTCTACAAAGTGTGCCTGGTTAACAAGCACACTTTGTAGACCGTTCCCATGAAGTAGTTCTTTTCTAATAATGCGATGGCGGCTCTGCTGAAGAGCTTCATCGTGTCGGCCGACACGGATCCCCTTCTGTTAGCTTTACAGCTGACATCAAGAGAAGGGGAGGGAAGGGGGAACTCTGCCAATATTTCTCAAACCATAGCGGTTTGAGAGATAGGGTTTGTGGCAATGAGATTCTTTTTTTTACCCTCTACTAATCTATAAAAAAAAATTTATTGGACATTACTAACAGTTTAACCCCTTCGCGACACAGGACGTACATGTACGTCCTGTGTGGCTGTCACTTAGTGACAGAGGACGTACATGTACGTCCCGGAAATCCGGCTTCCCGTTAAGCTGCGCGCCGTTCGGGGACTCCGGATTGTTTAAAAAAAAAAAAAAAAAAATGTTAGACGGGCGTTAAGTGACGGCCGCGTCTGCACGCGGCCGTCACTAAGGGGTTAAGATCTGCTTTTGGCAAGAGAAGCAGGCTGCGAGTATATTACTGTCTCTTTTTCTGACCCGGAAACACGCTTACCAAAGAGAGCGTTCCAGGCCAGAGCTACACATCAGAATGGGGACGGGCTTCATAGATGCAGAGAGGGGTGGAACTAGTCCGCCGTGCGGCACAAGGTGTACGGACAAGCAAGCGGACATCACACAGTAATGTTTAAGTCCAATATCTCCTATAGATCAGTGATTTCAATAACAAAAAAAATGCAGTATGTATACAAGAAAGAAGCAGCGGATCAACCTACAGCAAGTTTACTTGGGGTGAAAGTTCCCCTTTAACCCTTTCAGTGCAGAGCAATGCGTTGCATACCCCTCTGGCACTGGAAGGGTTAATGCTTAGTAAAACTCCGGTACAAGCACTATCGGGAGATTCTTCATTCAAAAGTTATAAGAACAATCCTAGCTTTTGTCCTCAAGGAATTATTTTAAATAACATGCTTTGTAGGAAAGAACAGGTCCTACACTATAGCTTTTCCGAGTAAGTGAAAGGAAAACTGCTCACTTGGTGCTCTTTAATCTAAAGAGCGGAAGCTTGAATCGCAATTACTTTCGATTGAAGGATCTCTGAAGAAGCAGGAGTACCCTTCTCTACGGGAAAAAGCTCCATGCGGGTGTTACTCAAAACGAGGTCTTATCTTTCATAGCACCCCTTAGATCCTGAAAGCCATGTGCATTTGTATGCATTAATTTGGTGTGTACGTACTACAATTCCCTTTTTGTTGAATAAGAAATGTCTTTGCTACAATATTGCAGATCACAACAGCAAATAAGGCCGTGCAGCCATTTGTCATGGCTTACTGCATTGGGACCAATGTGAGCTTTTTTACTGTAGACAATGGTTCACTTTTAAATTATCGCCTTTGAAATATCATGCGGCTGCACACCGCAATAAACATGTTGTCTGATTAAAAAGGGCGACATGAGAATCTAGCGCTGCTTATAAGCATGAGGTTCTCATGTCGCCTCATTAAATGTTGCATACCTGACATTGTACTTGTACTGGCTGCCCGCAAACCTTTCGCATACCTCTGATGTGCACTGAGACACCCCGCTCACTCCCTGTTGCACTGATAGACAACTCCAATTTGCACTGACACAGTCCGCTCCCTGTTACGCTGCTCTGGTAGGAGAATCAAATCTTGAGTTTACCAACACAGTTGTTTAGTCTGTCTCCCTTTCAGTGCAAGGCTTCTTATGAAGAATCAAATGCTGCAGAGCAGTGCCACAGGGAACGGTGTGTCTCTGTGCAGATCGGAGCGGTCTGTCAGTGCAACACAGAGCAGGGTGTCATAGTGCAGATCGGAGCGGTCTATCAGTGCAACAGGGAGCAGGGTGTCACAGTGAAGATCTGAGCGGTCTATCAGTGCAACAGGAATCAAGCGGTGTGTCTCCGTGCAGATCAGAGGTATGGTATAGTGGTGGCTCAGCCGCAGGCCTCTGAGTTGAAGAATTTTTGCACCTCTGTGCTAATCCTGTTTCTCAGCTTCAACGTTTAACCCTTTGAGTGCAAGAGTGGTATCCAATGCATTGAATACCCCTCTGTCACACACAGGGTTAACCATTCATATACTCTGGTTGTGAAGGGTTGAAGTAGACCTGTTACCCTAGCTAAGTTTAGTTAAAAGGACAGTAAAACTTAATATGTAATAAATGTTTGTCCCCCTGAGTAAAACAAGGGTACTTCCACTGCTGAGAGGTGTTTTTATTCAAAAGTTACTACAGTTCAAATGTGAATTTGTTAGGTGCAATATCACAGTGTCCTGATATTGTACAATGGAGCTGTTGCTGCACATATTTTGGACAGCTCTTGTCAATGGTATATAAATCTCCATAGGATGGTGTAGAAACAGCGCCACTGTAGCATTTCAGGCCATTGTGCTACTGCATTTAAAAATTTCATATTCAAACTTTTGAATAAAAGCACCTTTCAGCAGTGGGAGTTTCCTTGTTTTAGTCAGGGGGATAACCCCTTTTTTTAATATAAAATATATAAAAAATGTTTTTATATTTTACGTTGTACTATCTCTTTAATTGTAAAGACAAGTACAAACTGCCTATATGTTGTACTATTGTACTAGCCATCTGTTTTAATGTAAATAGTCTTTAACCCATTAAAGGGGATCTATCACCCCTATACATGTTTATCTAAAAAGTTGGTTTATATAGCGACTAGACGGAATACCGTTTTCATTGGCCAGAGATCGCTCCACCTTACAGGCAGAAATCATCCGTCATTGGAGGAGGCTGGAACCACAGTCTGTCACTCTGCCTCTGCTCTCCTCCCTCTATCCAGCCTCCTCCAATGACGGATGCTTTCTGTCTGTAAACTGGAGCAGTCTCATTGGAAGAGATCGATATCTAGCCAATGAGATCGCGCCAGCTTACAGGCAGAAACCCTCCGTCATTGGAGGAGGTTGGATAGAGGGAAGGGGGCAGAGGAAGAGTGACGGACTGCGGGTACAGCGCTGGTAACCACAATCTATCCAGATGGAACATGCAGGGTAATCTTTACACTTTTAATTTCAGCAAAATAACGATTAAAAAAAAAAAAAAAATCTGTATTCCATCTAGTCGCTATATAAGTTAACTTTTTAGACAAACTTGTATAGGGGTGATAGATCCCCTTTAAGGACCGTGTGCCGTCACGTGGTTTTCCCTTAAGGACCGGTGACGGTCATAGCACTTCACGTACATTTTACATACAGCTCTCCTCCAGGAGCGCTGTAAGTAAAACGGGGACTAAATTTGACTACTCCAACACTGGAGCAGTTTCTCTCAGTCCCCAACAAGGTGCACCAGTATGCGTCATAGGTCACATATACCGGCACGTCGGAAAGACCAAAGTGGTCCTTAAGGGAAGGTTGCTTCCCAGGACCCTGCTCTTTAAGGGGGTTAAGAAATGAACTATTGTTAATGACCCCATCTGGCACTTTATGCTAATTAGTGTATGTGCTGGACCAATAGAAGCACTCACTGTGCAATAAATGAGTCTAGGCAGAGCCCACACTTGCAGCTGGTGTACCTGCTAGCATAGGTAGAGTTTTATGTTTGGTCTGGGACAGTGTGAATTAGCATTCTCTGCAGGAAATTACCATAAAGGGTAACAATAAAGACTTTCATTTCTCATAGTATTTATTTTACAGAAAATTGTCCACTACAGCATATAGGAATATCTTATTTCCCTGTAAGACAAACTAAACTTGTCTTAGGCTGACAGGCCCTCTTCAGGTCATGAGGGGGATAACTGTGGGTTTCCTGCTGCTGTTGGACTACAACTCCATTTGTCATCTGAGGTTGATGATATTTGTAGTCCATCTACAGCTCATGTACTGCCAATTGCCAGTCTCTGAGATGCACAGTTCAGTCCATTGTATGGTGGTAGAACTGTGCAAATCCCTCTGACACCATTAATAGGAGTTGGCGCATGCCCAGCTTGCACAAGTGTCGCCACCTCCAGGTTTGTGTTCCGTTTTCTGAATCATTCTGGTTCGTACCTTTTTCCACCGTGGTGGTGGATACATATTCCACAAATTACTATGGTTTGAGTACTATTTATTGGATGCCTCAGAGAGGTCTTCACTACATTGTAAAGCAATGTACTAGCGGCCTTCAGCATTCATGGAGTTAAAGGAGCAGTAATCTTTTATTTATGAAAACACATATTTTATAGATCTTTTCCTGCTGAATAAAACAAGGTAACACCCATTGCTGTCAGATGTTTTATTAAAAATTTATAGCAGTTTAAATAATCAGGAAGTGAATTTACTGTGTTTACTTCCTGATAGTTCTGACAGGAAGTGAATTTACTGTGTTTACTTCCTGATAGTTCTAACTGACAGGAAGTGAATTTACTGTGTGTTTACTTCCTGAGAGTTCTGACAGGAAGTGAATTTACTGTGTTTACTTCCTGTTTGTTCTAACTGACAGGACGTTAATTTACTGTGTTTACTTCCTGTTTGTTCTAACTGACAGGATGTTAATTTACTGTGTTTACTTCCTGTTTGTTCTGACAGGAAGTGAATTTACTGTGTGTTTACTTCCTGATAGTTCTAACTGACAGGAAGTGACTTTACTGTGTTTACTTCCGGATAGTTCTAACTGACAGGAAGTGACTCGGCAGTTTCTATCACATTCAATGGAGAACTGTATGTCTCTGACTTTCCTCACCATTAGAATCTAACAGGAAATCTAATTAGAATTTGACCACTAGATAGCAGTGCTAATTTAAAAAAAACATGGGTTTAAACTGTAATAACTCTGGAAATATAAATCTCTCAGCAGTGGGAGTGCTCTTATCTTACTCAATAGGAAAATCCCTACAATATATATTTTTTCATAAAAAAAGTTCACTGCTCCTTTAAAAAGGTGCCATTAAATCAGTGAGGATTTTTATTCAACCCTTGTTTTACTCTTGGTTTGCTCAGTGTTTGTCCTAGAGCTGCTCTCTAATTGTGTGTCTTTCTCAGTGACCAGGACAGAGGAGGCCTCACCCCTTCTCCGGACATCATCATCCTGTCTGACAACGAAGCCTCCAGCCCCCGATCCAGCTCCAGATTAGAAGATCGAATCAAGATCGCCAACTTGGAGATGTTTAAGGTAATGCGCTGAAGATGTCAGGGCCGAGGGCTTTCACTTCTTTCTTTGTCTCTGTCGTGGCACACAGATTGGGTTACTTGATGCCCTTTATATGCCTGATCTGCAGTGCACATACAGAGCTTACGGAAAATGGATCTGTTCTGGGGCAATTCAACTTCATCTTAGGGAACAATGCACTGGAGACCTCTTGTGCATTCAGCGGTTTAAAAAAGTTAACCTAAAAATCAATTGGAATTTTTATTTCTTTTTCATCTGTTGTGGAACACAGGACCCATGGGGTTAAGTTGCTACCAGAAGGACGCAGGGTACTTGCAGACAAAGCTCTCTGGAGGAGGAGACTACCTCCCAGGCCCACTTAACCCCCTGCCCAACAGCAGCAGCCTTAGTTTTAAAGTGTCCTGCCATTGGCGGTGTAAGGGTCTTGTGTTTCTCTACTTTTTTCTTCAATTTTTTTTTTACTGATTGACTCCTATTGTGTACCTTCCTTTTGCCTGTAGATGTGTAGCGGACTGCTAAATTGGGGTCTTCTTGTTGTGCGTTGTGTGGTGTCTGGAGTGAATCACAACGTTCACCAGTTTTGGTCCAGACCCAGGTACCCACAGACCCTAGCAGTGGACACATCGGTGATTCCACGGTGATTCCTCCTGGCCTGTGTGTTAACTGCTCTTCCTTGCTCCCCAGGGTGTTTAGAAGTATCAAGATGACCCAAGCACACATCATTTCGATTATGCCTCTCTGTCTTTGCAGTGCATGGTTCATGGTTGGATCACTGTGGTGGTGGCTTCTCCTTCTGCTATATCTTCTTTCAGAGTCCGCTTTGTCATTCAGACCTAGCGAGTTTAGCCTTGATGGTGTGGCTCTTGAAGCATTTAACTAGAGAAAGGAGGGCTTCTCTAAGCCCCATTCAAGATTTACTGTAGGGTGTGGTTTATGTTCTTCAGGTGGTGTTACCAACATGGCGTGCATCCACAGGTCTTTTTTGCCTTTAGTGGTATTGGCCTTTGTCCAGGATGGCCTCCACAAGGGTCTTCGATTTAGTTCCATGAAATTTAGAATTCTGGCCTTGGTTCTTTTTGATAAGCCTGTAGATCTGTGGCTAGATGTCCAGACTTACATGCAGGGAGACGTTTGTACATACCTCATCTTTAGGGATCCACGTCCCCATGGTCCTCAGAGTTCTTCAGAAGGATCCTTTTGAACCTTTGGCTACTGTCTCTCTACATTCCTTCAACTTTAAGACTGTTTTCCTTCTAGAAATGGTCTGTGTTTAGCAAATAACCAAACTGCAGGCTTTGTCTTGCAAGGCTTCTTTTTCTGATGTTCCATGCATATAAGGTCGTTCTTTGTATCCATTTGGGTTTCTTCCCAAGTTGGTATCTGATTTTCATATTAATCAGGAGATTGTGCTTCCTTCGCTTTGTACTGATCCGTCTAATAGGCAAAAACAGGATCTGCGCTGTCTGCATGTAGTTAGTTCTCTTAAATGCTACTTTCATTGTAATCACACTGAGTCCTTTAGGAAGGTGGATATTCTGTTATTTTTTCAGATGGTCCATAGGGCAAAGGTGACAGCAGCCTCATGGATCCAGGTGACCATTCTCCAGGCTTAAGTCATCAGAGAGTCCAGTTCCTTTTCTGGTTAAAGAGCAATCCACCGGAGTGGTGGGTGCATTTTGGGCCTACAAGAACCAGACCGCCATGGGGCATTTGTGTATGACAGTGACGAGGTCATCACATCGCAAGGAATTACAGAATCAATGTACTGGCCTTGGCTAAGGTCATTCTTGGGAGAAAAGTCCTCCAGGCAGTAGTACCTGTGTAGGTGTCTTTTCTTCTCTTTTCTGGTACCCTGTCTTCTGTTGCATAGTTCTGTGTGGCGTGTCCATTGAATTCTTTTTGAGGCAGCT